>JANIWE010000020.1:0-195798 GCA_030704985.1 Nakazawaea laoshanensis
ACAAAAAAAAAAAAAACTAATTCTAAATACTTCTTTGTAAAAGTGTGTATAGTGTCTTTGTCACCTGGAGGATCATATATAAGCATCCTCCCGGTGACCCCTAAAAATGATAAAAATAAGGGTCCCCCTACGCATTTTTTTTGGAGAAAAGGTCGTGCACGTACCAATTTCCACTTTTAGATCATTGGATCTCGCCAGAAATGAACAGGGGCTGTCAGAGCAGGTGCAAGGAAACGTAGGTGCAAAGAAAAAATTCATCTTGTCAGAAATGAAAAGGGGCTGTCAGAGTAGGTGCGTGAAAAGTAGGTGCAAGAAAAATTAGGTGTATGAAAAGTAGGTGTATGAAAAGTAGGTGCGTGAAAAATTAGGGGCTGCCTGAGTATGTGTATGAAAAGTAGGTGCGTGAAAAATTAGGGGCTGTCAGAGTTGGTGTATGAAAAAATTCATGTCGCCGGAAATGATTTATGTCGCCGGAAATGAACTGGGGCTGTCAAATTCATGTCGCCAGAAAAAATTCATGTCGCCAGAAATGAACTGGGGCTGTCAAATTCATGTCGCCAGAAAAAATTCATGTCGCCAGAAATGATTCTTGTCGCCAGAAATGATTCTTGTCGCCAGAAATGAACTGGGGCTGTCAAATTCATGTCGCCAGAAAAAATTCTTGTCGCCAGAAATGAACTGGGGCTGTCAAATTCATGTCGCCAGAAATGATTCGTGTCGCCAGAAACGAACTGGGGCTGTGAAATCCTTGTCGCCAGAAAAAATTCATGCCGCCAGAAACGATTCTTGACGCCAGAAACGAACAGGGGCTGTAGAATCCTTGCCGCCGGAAATGATTCTTGACGCCAGAAATGAACTGGGGCTGTGAACCTGAAGGGGGTTGGCACCTTTTTTCGGAACAGGGCGAAGAGGACATGGCTCGGAAGTAGCAAATTAGAAGATTTCCTTAGTGGAATCGACTTTATAGGGTAAGTTTATATGTAAGGTCAACTTTGTTTGTCGTAGAGAGGATTGCAACAGGTAGTTTTGCAGAGGAGGTCATTTTGAGGTCAATTTTGAGGTTTTTTTGATTTTCCTGTGAAAAATTCATTTGAGAGAAGTTGTAAAAAGTGAGCAGTCTACAAATAGATAAGGATTATTTGAGCATTATACGAAAGTTTCTGTTTTTGAGGTTTCAAAGTCTATTTAATTCATCAATAACTGATTGAAAATTCAATAATTCGTCTTGAATAATAGTATCCAGATATTTCACTTTCTCAGAATAACACTCAATACTTTTAGAGAACTGGAAGTTGAATTTTAAATTTGTCTTTTGATATATTTTATATAATTTTAATAGTTCATAAATTTATTTCACCTTTACTCCACTGCAAAGGAAAATTAAGTAAAAGATTATCAATACTTTCCGTGTGATCTCTTGTATGCTTTTTTCTGTTCCACTCAAGATTTTCAAGAAAGGAAACTCTATTTTCATATTTTTACATGCTCCAATGTGGATTATTTCACAAACTTCATCTCTTGTTGAGAGCTACAACTAACTATGAAATTACAAAGTAATGGTTCAAAGAACAAAAGCCACTCTCTAAATACCTCCAAAAGCCCATATTGCACCTCCAAAACAATTTATCTAGACCCCGAGCCTCTTCACCCCTCTCCGAAATAGGCAATGTTCACAGCCCCAATTAATACCCAATTCAAAAAGCCAAGAGCAAATTCGGCTGAAGAATTATATGTCACTTGAAACGTCTCTCCAACAAGAATCCCAAAAAGTGCTCAATTCAATTGACCGGAGCCGTGGAAGAAGTCAGTCGCCATCACGTGGAAGATCTCTGGCTGCCTTGAGTAGATCAGTTTCCCGTTCAAAACCTGAAGAATATAAATGGTCAATCACCACTCATGACCCATCCGAACGTTTACGTTCCCCTTCTCGACTCCGTGAAGACTCAGATTCTTCGGATTCTGCTTATGAACCTTCAGAAGAAGAAATAATCTCTGCCGATGAGCTGGACTCGAATGGCCCGCCAAATGAAGGCGTTGCAGAACTCCCCAACTATGCCACTCTGCAAAAGGTCGTGCGCGGGCCAAAAATGACGGATCGGTCCAGTAGGGAACTGCGTAAGGCAATTGCTTTGGATGAATTGGATGCGGCTCATAGAGCCATAGTGAATGCCCAAGAGACTCATTCTGAGATTCCTCCGGAATCCAAGAAACAATTTGAAGAAGTGGCTGAAGAATTGGGTTATACGAAATCACATACGGTGTCGTACCAGGAGGCCGATGAGCGTAAAAACAAGTTACAGAGTTATGCCACATATAAAAAGAAACTCATATCTCCAGACAGTGCTAATGAGTACACCAACAGTGCTGAAGAGAGACTCGATTCGGAATTGCTGCTGCTGTTGAACGAGAAAATCGAGGTGTCGGACATCGACAGCGATCTGCAAAAACAACGTCTGGTTCGCACTTTGGTCCGTGGTGATTTCTGGCCGTTGGTCAGAGCCCATAAAGAACAACCAAAGACTTTTTTACTCTGTATGGATTTTTCTCCGGAATCCATTTATGCCTTGGACTGGGCCGTGGGGACCATATTGGTGGATGGATCTGTTTTATACGTTGTAAATGTTCTTGAAGATACAGAATATGCCAGTCTGAGTCTCAATGGAGATCAATCCCGTGCCAAACCCATGGCACATCTGGCTTTTCTGCCCAAGTCTAATGATCGTGAGGGAATCAGAAAAGAGAGTGTTGAATACATGACGAATGCAGTGTTGGAGAAATTGAAATTGACCAAATTACAAGTGCATGTGGTGATAGAATCGATTCATCATCCTATTCCTCGACATCTCATACTTGAGATCATCGACCATTTGACTCCTAATTTAGTCGTTGTTGGTTCCAAAGGACGTTCATCTCTCAAAGGTGTTTTATTGGGATCTTTATCTAACTATATAGTGACCAAATCCAGTGTTCCTGTGATGGTGGTTAGACTGAAGCTCAAAAGGATGGCCAAGAAGAAGAAGTTCAGCAATAATTTGAGGCCGTTGCATATCGAGGATGCCCGTGTTGATTGACCCGTTCATAGAACAATAAGTATACATCACGAGAGGTGACTCGGGCATGTCTATCTCCTACGTGTGCTCCTATATACGAATCATCATTGAAGAAAATCCATTGAGGTGTAGTCAAATGTCCTGTTTTGTTACAAAGGGCGGTGTAATGACCAGAATTGGCACTGGTTCCCTGATGGTTGATCACCCCTTGGAGTTTATAAGTTTGACCGATGTTCAACAACAAGGGGTAATTGATCTCTGTAGAAAGTCTTGCTCCTTTGACGGATCTTTGGATCTGTAGAATGAGATACGAGGGAAATGCAATGAGAGAAGTTGTTCTTGTAGAGCTCTGGCGTTCTTGTTCTCTGGTGATGTGCTCTTGGAGATACAGGAGTTGATCTAATTTTTGTTGTTCCAACAGATCCACTTTGTCCGATTTGTCTCTCTTCTTGAACAACTTACGACGTCCTTTATCGGGAGATTCAAGAAGTTGCAGGAGTTGGTTTTCGAAATGTAAATCCAAGGCTTCCATTTCTCTTTTGAGTACCAGTTCTTGTTGTTTCTTGCATTCCGGACATTCCCAAGACTCTGCTCCATGCATCGGCTCCGGAGCTGTATAGAAGTCGATCAATGCTTCAAGAAAGATCGGAGCAGCTCCAGGAAGGTTTAAAGAGAGCACAGTGAAGCTGGAGAAACTGGAAGAGACAAATCTACAATGATCACATCTGATCTGTGATTCCTGTTGACCCTCGAAGTATCCCGAGATGGGAGACAAATGCTCGAGTCTTACCTTGTCTTCGAGCCATTTGGTGTACTCTTTGGACTCTAACAGTGGACTACAAGCTCTTGGGAAGTTCTGCAATGTGTGTGAAGTGTTGGAAAGTTCTTCATGGAGACGGTTTAGGAGCAAGAGGAGCAGTTCTGCAGCGTCCTGTTGTTCGTCACGACGGAAGTGGGCGATGTGCAGGACGTATTCGAAGAAACGGGTCGGTGCAATGATGGATCCAGGATGACGATCCATGACTCTGAACAAGGCTGCGAGAGCCTGAGAGAGTCCTGCCGAATGAGAAGATACATAGTCTTTATAGTAATCACTTTTGAAAAGAACGGCAAATGGTTGAAGGTTGTAGAGGCATTGGATGAGGGAGTTGAGGTAGCATGTTGAGCCAAAGTTTTGGAGACCACAGATACAAGAAGGAGGATCCAGACGTGGTCTGATGTAAAGGGGGTTAGCAGAAGGAAGAGGAGAAGAAGAAGGGATGGGAGGAGGAGGAGGAGGAATAGAAGGAGGCTGAAGACCAGATCTGGGTCCTAACGGTGGTCCTGATCTCTCAGTCGTGATTTTCACCTCTGGCAGATGGACTTTGACAGGCCGAGTTTGCCGGTCTCGACGTTCGTAATAAGTCTCGTCAACGATGTCTTTCAACCTCGTGAAGAGCTCATTTTTATACAAATTACGTAGAGCACTGATCAAGTCTGCATTTGAAGGATCCGTGTTCAAAGTTTCGGTGAATTTGAAGAGCATATACCCCTTTACGTACAGCTTAGCTGTTTGGTTGAAGTGCATGCTTCGGAGAAGAGAATCGGCTTCTTCGTACAATTTTTCCGAGGTTTCGAGGAGTTCTAGCACGGGGGCAGCATTTGGGTTGGTGAGGATGGTGCTGAGACGCACGTATTCTTTACTGGCGATGGAAGAAAGGATGTCATCTGGGATCACGGACTCGGTGCTTGAGGCATCGATTTCGGTTCCATTTTGTGTGGTGAGCGGTGGGTTTTTTGAGACTGATGGAATGGGAGGACCAGAATTGGGTATGGGGGGTGGGTCATATGTCGGATAAGGGGCTGAAGTGGGCATTTTGCAAGGGCATCTAGTTGGTGGAAGGTGAACTGGGGCTGTGTGAAAAAGCCTCTTTAGTCAAAAGAGCAAAAAATTAAAAAAATGAAGAAAAAATGAAAAAAATCAGAAAAAAATTGAAAAAAATTGAAAAAAATTGAAAAAAAATCAGAAAAAAATTGAAAAAAATTGAAAAAAATCAGAAAAAAAAATCAGAAAAAAATCAGAAATTTACAGAAAAAATAAAAATGATAAGAAAAGTACTTCAATCACGGTTTTGGTATGATATAAACATACAAATTCAAATCCAAATCCAAAACCATCATACCCAGCAAGAAGAGTATTTTGATCGCCAATTATAAGTTATTTCGATTTCATCTTTGTCCTATGTTTATTATTTTTTCCTGCGATTTCCCAAATTTTTCATCCCTTTTTTTGAACCAAAATTTTGCCCTTTTTTTGTGCCCCATCTCAAAATTTTCATCTTTAGACAACATCATGACTGGATCAGGAGCCACACCAGAGCCCCGTATACCTCGAGGGACGCCTATAGACCCTCTTCAAATCACGGAGTCATTGGGATATCAAACTTTTCGTAGAGAAATTCGTCGAGTGTGGACGAAACAAGAGGATGAACAGCTCAGATCGCTTGTGACGTCCCGGATGGCCGAGAGCCCTGAATTGTCGTTTTCAGACTGGGATATGATTGCCCAGAAGCTCGGGTCACCTTACCATAAAGCCAAGCAGTGCAGAAAAAGATGGAAAACAGCTCTAGACCCGTCTGTACGAAAGGGCAGATGGACTCCAGAGGAAGATGACCAGTTACTCAAAGCTTTTGAATCTTTTGGCACCTCGTGGCTGAAAGTAGCATCTCAAATTCCAGGCAGAACTGAAGATCAGTGCGCCAAAAGGTATATGGAAGTGCTTCTGCCCAGCACAAAAGACCGTTTGAGGAAATGGTCACGTGACGAGGACCTTGCCCTTGTGGACAAAGTGAAGAAGTACGGAACCAAATGGAGGACTATTTCTGCTGAAATGGATGGAAGACCGGGTCTTACTTGTCGTAATAGATGGAGGAAGATAGTGACTCTGGTTGCCCGTGGGAAAGCCGATGATGAACTCCGTAGAGAAGTGGAACTCATCCCGGGTCATGTGCCTCTCCAGCCCCAACCTGTACGGGCTGCCCCTGTTTTACAACCTCATAAGGTTCTCGCCAGTTCAGAACCAAGATCCGAATCCCCACGTCCCGTACAATCCAAGACTGAGTGGAAATACACCCTCCAGACCTCTTTGGGTGAAGAATTACCCGGTGGAGACATCACTTCACAGGAGAATGCCCAACGTCTCATCGAGCTTGCCAAACGTCTTGGAGTATCTGTAGCGGTGCACCAGCACATCACTCATCATTATGCACCACAGAGCCAAGTGGTTTTGGATCCAGAGACTCAACTTTCTCGTTATCAGCATTTCAAGTACCTCCCTCCTTTGACGGAGGTTCCCAAACTAACTAGTTCTGCCTCGAGTCCTGGATCCAGTTCAGGACGAGAAAGTGACTTGACTCGAATTTTGAATCGTCCTACATCTCCTCGTCGTAGCAGACTTCGTCCTTCCAACATTGAAGCCTATGGAACATCCAGAGAACAAATCAAGCCCAATTCGGCACCTTCAATGGTGACGGTGAGTCCCAAACCCGGGCGGACAGATGAAGAGATGGATTTTTGGGAAACCATGAGGACTCTACAGAGTTCACAACCCGTTTCTCAACATCATCCTTTACACATCCAAGGCTGGCCTCTGGAACCCTTTCTCGTGGAGGAAGATGAAGAAGAAGAAGAAGACGAGGAAGAACAAGATCTTTACGATAAGAAAGCTGACAAAGAAGACTTCTTTGTACCTTTCAACCCAAGTTAGAATATGTATAACAACTATTTACGAATAAAGTACTCCGAACTACCCAGAGTGGCAGCAGCAGTGTCGAACATCCATTCTCCGACGTTCAAATAACGAATACCAAGTTTTTTGATCTCTGGCTGCGAATCCAAAGAATCCAATTTAGGAGTAAGACCAGAAGTTCGACGAAGACCTGCGAGAAACCCTGAAAAGAGGGCAAGATCGATAGATATGTGAATGAGTTTACCAAACTTAATGTTAATACGATTAGTTAGAATCTTAAACTTACAGTTCCCATCTTTATCAGCAATTTACAAGTGGCGCTTTTTTTAATTGAGAATTAAAAATTGCAGAAAAGGCGATAAGTAGTTTAGGGTTAGTTGGTGGATGTGTATAAATGTATTGATGTTTGATGAAGATTATGGTTAGTTGGTGGTGGGTTTTGGGTGATGAGTGATGATTGATGATTGATTGGTGTTGGATTGATGACTGTAGATAGATTAAATTTCGATTAGTAATGACGATGTGGTGAGATGAAAATGACAATGTGGTAAGATGAAAATGTTGATGATTGATGATGATTGATGATGATTGATGATGATTGATAAGATGATAATATAATGTCAGTGATACGATGTCAATATAATAATGACATCGATACGATGACAGTGACATGCATATTGTAGACTAAACGTTGGATCAGAATGCATGTGATGAATATTCAGAACAATTTCTAATTAGTAACCATTCTGATTCCATTCCCATGTTCCAAGCTTATCGTTATCAGATCATGCCATAACTTGTCCCTCATTAACTTACTGATACCTATTTCCATACACTCATACAAATCATCAAAGTGCCATCATCAAAGTGCCATCATCAATGGCCATTATCAATTTGCCATCATCAATATGCCACAACCAAAAAGTGCCATAACCACACTCTCCAATTGACCAAAATCACGTTCTAGCCAATTTCTACCTACTGCCCCTTTTTCTGCCCATTTGCCTCATTTTGTTCCTGTTCTATTCCGTTCTGATCTTGTCCCGTTCTCTTGCCTTTTTTGCCCCTTCATACCATTCTTATCTCTGCATAAACGAGATAAATCCCCGTTTCATCAGAACATCCTCTCTATCTCTTATCATCTTTATCTATTGACGTAACGGACCATCCCATCCAAGGGGCCGGGTAACAGCAGACGAAAATTTTAGCACAGCGCGAAGCTCACCAGGGCACAAGATGGAACGAAGAGACGAAAGGAGGGACAATTGGAGACGAGATGACAGACGAGACAGAAGAGATGGACCTCCAAGAAATCCAAATCAACGAAGAAATAACAGAGGCCAACAACCAGATTTGTTCGAAGGAAGAATCCCCACAGGACCCAGAGCCGGTAATACTAGACCCAGAACCCCTGGAGGTCCAAGACTGAGCAGACCACAGGAAAGAAGAGACGAAAGAAGACCGGAACGTCAGAACGACAGATTTCGTAAAAGAGGCCCGGATAATTCTCCCAATGGTCCTCGTAAACCCCTGAAGAAACCTCGTCCGTTCAACAGACCCACAGAGGTTCTAAAATCCAGAGCCAAATTGGGATTTGATGAGCATTCCGAAGAAGAACTGGAACCGTTCCGAAAAACCAAATCTTATCTCAAAGTGACCAAAACTTCTTCACAACCGTATATACGTCTTGTACAAGTGGGAGAAGGTATGTATGGTAAAGTTTATAAGGCAAAGAACGTTACCACAGGTAGATTGGTGGCTTTGAAAAGGTTACGTTTGGAAACCGAAAAGGAAGGATTTCCAGTGACTGCAATAAGAGAAATAAGTCTTTTACAATCGTTTCAACATCCCAACGTTGCGGGACTTTTGGAGATGATGCAAGAACAGAGACAGATATATATGATCTTTGAGTATGCCGAATACGATCTCACGGCTTTGTTGTCCCATCCAAAAGTGGAATGGCAAGATCAACACCGTAAAGACGTCATGAGACAGATGCTCGAAGGGATCAACTATTTACACGAAAAGAGAATCATGCATCGAGATATCAAAGGTTCTAATGTGTTGGTGAATCTGAAAGGGGTGGTGAGATTGACGGATTTCGGTCTTGCCCGTCGGATGAAGTTACACAAAGCTGGAGAATCTCCTCAATACACCAACAGAGTCATCACTTTATGGTACAGGCCTCCAGAGTTATTACTTGGAGCCACCGATTATGGCCAAGAAGTTGACATGTGGGGGTTGGGATGTCTTTTGTTGGAGCTTTTCACCAAAAAGGCTGCATTTCAAGGCTCAAACGAAGTGTCTCAAGTGCTCAAGATCTTCAAAATCATGGGAACACCAAGTTTCAAAGAATGGCCCGAAATGGACGATTTACCGTGGTACCATCTTGTGAAACCTGCTTCAGAGGCATCTACCTTTGATGAGATCTACGGATCTGTACTCCAAAGCCTGGCTTTACTCCAATTGGCAGAAGGTCTTTTACTGCCGAACCCGGCCCATAGATGGGGTGCCAAGAGGGCCCTTGAATCTTGTTGGTTCAACGAACAACCGGTGCTTGAAAAATTACAACTAGAAGGTCTCGAAGAGTTACATGAATATGAGGTGAAGAAGAGAAGAAGAGAAGAATCCAAAGAGCTCTCATAGTGTATTTTATATCTAATGAAATTTTGATGTATCCCTTTTTTTTGTGTCATTTTTTGGGGGGTTCGACTTTTTGGCCCATAACAGATATGAAAATTTATATGGTTGTGATGATCCCAACGGTGTTGTGTTCAATGTCCAAAGAGTTGATAGGTGTTCTAGGAGATCTGACAGTTTTGTGTGCGAATTCAATTGAGGCACATACGAAATGGGTCGGTGATCAAATGGTGGATTTCGTCAGTTGTGAAACATTTCAAAATCAAGATGAATGTCTGTGTATGTTTTATAAAGTGATTGAAACCGATTGTGGAGTCGAATCGGATCCAAATAGCTGGTTTTTACTTGGTAAAATGGAAAGCAGTTGTGCAGCAGCCGAGAAGTCACAGATAAAAGACCAGAATGAGATGGAAGAGTATTTGAGAGAAATGGAAAACAAACTGTTGTTTGAACAAGGCCACGCTCCAGATAAGACCATAGAGGTGAATGTCCTGAAAAGGGGTATTGACTTTGACAGAGGGAACAGACTTCCGATGGTTTATACACAACCCATTCGTACAATTACAACCGAATATATCAACGCAACAGAGACAAGTTTCATCACCACAACAGAAAAACTGACGAGATATGTCACTACTTCAAAGACCACTGAAACAGAGACAAAGAGGATTTTCGATAAAACAAAGACAGTGATGCAAAGCACAATCATCACCAAACCTGTGACTGTGACCATGACAGCCACAATAAGGCTGAACACCACTAAAACGATTTCGACGAGTGTAACAAAGTATGCCCCTGAGACTTCGACTTCTATAAAACCTAATTCAGTGGTCCCTTTGCCTGCTAAGGTTAAAGTTGCAGAAGAAGGCAGACAAAGAATCGGAAACTATCATCAACGGCTCAAAGCATTGGAAAACAGTTGATCTTCATCTATATATACCTGACTCTTGGAAAAAATTGATCTTTACCTTCGATAACACCCATCTTTCCAAACCTTCTCTTGCCACAGGACCTACAAAAGAGCCCTGATCGTAGACCAATTCAAATACCTTGTCGTTATCGATCATTATATACAGTAGATCGGAGTCCAAACCCCTCATGATGTTTAAAACGACATGCTGGATCTTGAAAAAATTGTCAAGGATCCCTGGATTCGACACTTCAAGACCCATATGAGATCCGTAGAGATCATTACCAATAAGATTCAAAAACCTGAGTCTGGGGAAATGTTCTCTAGAAAGAAGATGGTTGTTCAAAAAGAGATAATCTGCATGGACTGCCAATCTTAAAGCTTCAAGTTTTGGATACCATGTCTGGGTCAATCTCAATAAACAATCATCCGGCATCGTATACCATGGTCTACCGTTTTCTTCTTGCCAAAGTTTTATAGAAAGAGACTTCAAAGAAGAAGAATGTTGTAAAATAGCATCTATGAGCAAGTGTATCACTTGTTCAAATCCCGTATAGCATACAAGTTTGGAATAGTTCCAACTCAAAGTGACATCTAATCTTTGTAAATCATTCAAACCCATTATGAAAGCGGGAGTATCATCAACGGTGTCTTGACGTATATCGAGTTTGAGTTGTGTTAAATTGGTGAAAGAGGTTTTACTGATCTTTAGTAAAAAACTATCAGACCTGGTGAAATGAGAACTCAACTCCGTCATTTTGTTGAACAATAACTGCTTGACAGATCTTAAGTCTACATGGTTCATCAAGAAGTCCAGATCCAAAGGAGTAATGACCAAACCTTGTAAACCAAACAGTTTTAAATGAAGATGAAATGTAGATAATAGATATTGTAAAGATCCTAATTCTGCATTGACATCTAAAGATTCAATATGGTTATGAGGATCATGGCTCAAATGTTTGGACAACTTGAGACTTTGAACTTTGGGGATCAACAGTTTCAATTCCACAAGTCTGGAGTTCTTACCATGGTATTCAAGATCTAACACAATAGGTAAAACATCTGGGAGTTTCACTGCAGTTGATTTGAAATGAACCAAAACTGCCAACTCTGTCAAAGTACTTTTCACCAACTGTAACCGTTTGTACAGAAGATGATTTGAACATCTCAAACGATGTAAATTTAAAAGCTTGGAAAGACATTGACTCCATATCTCATCGAGATCTATATCATTCAACCCACTTGGAACTTTCTCAATGACCAAAGATCTCACCAATTGGGCCAAATGGGGGTGTTTTTCAACCGTTCTGAAAAAAGTTTTCACATTGTACAAAGAACGCACATAAGTAGAATTAAAAGGGATCTCCTCATTAAACCTCGAAAAAGTTGAATCAATTGTCACATGGTTATATAATCGAGGACTGAAGACTGAATTCAAAAACTTGTTCGATAAACAAAGGGCACAGATATCGAATTGTGAAAGATCAATGGCAACGTTCTGAAGGATTTGAACTGGTAATTGATCGATGAATAAATTATCGATTTGAAAATTGGCAACAGGACTCATTTTCCTCTTTGGAGCATTGAAAGGAACTCCTGCATAACCCACAGGTGCATCCATTATTCTCCATGCACTCGACAAGGGGTCCTGCAAGGTGAATGCAGATTAATTAGATAATTTAAAGTTATCAGAATAATTTGCTCGTATGCACGCCGGGAACGGAATATAAGAAGGGGGGAAAAGTACTTTGAAGAAATAAGAATGAGTGCAGTAGTGACTTCATCGCCTTATGTCACCGCCATGTCTATGGACGGTACTTACATGACCATGACTATGTATAGTACTTATACGATAACTGCCAGTTCGATGGAGAGTAGTTCGATGGATATGAGTAGTAGTTCGATGGATATGAGTAGTAGTTCAATGGATATGGGAAGTAGTTCGATGGATATGGATAGTTCTCTGGTTCTGTCTACAACATCTGCCACCAGTTCTGCTTCATCTGGTGCCAGTTCTACAAGATTTACTTCCACCAATTCAAAATTGGCTTGGATCTACGGTCTGACCCTCGTTTCGGCCACTGTTCTTATTAGCTGTCTTTAAATAGAATAAATTCTCCAGTGCAGTTTTTTCTCCATCTTTGCCTTTTTTCTCCATTTGCCTCTTTTTTCTCCATCTTTGCCTCTTTTTTCTTCATCTTTGCCTCTTTTTTCTCCATCCTTGCCTCTTTTTCTCCATCTTTGCCCCCTTTTCTCCATCTTTGCCTCTTTTTCTCCATATCCCCCTCTTTTTTCTCCAACTTCTACAAAAAATCTCCCAATTCAAACCCATTTTGACACTCTCATCATGGGCAAAGCGGCATCCAAACTCAGTAAAGATGATATATCTGCACTCAAAAAACTGACAAACTTCGATAAAAGAGAATTACAACAATGGTATAAAGGTTTTAAAAGAGATTGTCCCAATGGAGAACTCACAAAAGACGAATTTGTCAAAATTTACAAGCAATTCTTCCCATTTGGAGATCCAACAGAATTCAGTGAATACGTCTTCAGGGTTTTTGATGAAGATCAAAGTGGTACAATAGATTTTAAAGAATTCATCACAGCTCTAAGTATCACTTCAAGAGGTACTCTAGAAGAAAAATTGGTATGGGCTTTTAAACTTTACGATTTGGATTCCGACGGTAAAATCACTTATGATGAAATGTTACAAATAGTCAAAAGTATGTATAAAATGATAGGTAATATGGTTGAACTTGATGAAGATGAAAGAACACCTGAACTGAGAGTGGATAAACTATTCAAATCTTTCGATAAAAATCACGATAGTTACATCTCTTTTGAAGAGTTCAAAGAAGGTTCAAAAGTCGATCCTTCGATAGTTGAAGCTTTGAATTTGTATAGTGGATTGGTATGATTTTGGAATTAGACTCTTTCTGCAGTCCAGATGGCAGCCTTGCATGTCACTTTGATCAGTTCTGTAAGTAACCAATAAGGTCTTGCTCCATGGGCATCATGTTGTACTGCCGTGTCCAAATGTTCCAATTCTTCATCTCTGAATTGTGAAACTGTTTTTTGGAATTCTTTGATCTCATTTGATACTTGATGATCCAGACCCACTCCCATTTGATTCATAAGAACTCTCAATTGTTCGTTATAATGTCCTCCTATCACAGTTTCTACTGCTTCTGTACACAGCATCAGCAGTTCTTTACCCATTAAACCTGTTCCCAATCCTAAAAACATGGCTCCAGCTTTCCATGCAGGTGTTAAAAGTGAAGGTCTTACTCTTCTTTGTGTTTGTAACTTGTTAAAAGTGTTATGATGATGAATTTCTTGTTCCCACATGTGTTTTAAGACAGGTTCTAGATCTGGACGTCTTTGACTGAGGGCAATGTATTGACCGTGATAAATATAATTGGCCCCTAATTCTCCGGCTTGATCTACACGAACAAGACGTTCAAGAAAAGCAGATTGCAGTTTTGAAAGAGCTGGAAGTTTACTGGAAGAATGTCTCACAAAATTCAACGACATGTTCGTTGTAAAACACTGAGCGATGAGCACTGTTTAAATAAGGGGGCAAGGGGCAGAAAAAGGGAAGGGAAAGGGCAGATGAATGAATACGTAGTTTTGAACAAAAAGCCAAAAAAAAAAAACTTCAAAACGTTATAAACTCATCTCAATTACATATGAAATGTACTACAAACTTATCAAAAACAATTAAATTTAACCATTATTAAAGTTTGTCATATCTTTTAAATTCCATTCCTACCCGTTAGATTCCTCTTTTGAAAAATCACACCAGAAAAGGGCAAATTCGTAATTTGCTGACACCTCAAAAAAAATTAAAAACGATAAATCCCAAAATTAAAAACCCGTGAAAATTTCTGTTGAACTCGTTTGAAAAATGACAGACCGGGACGAGACGAACAAAGAAACAAAAAAGAATATTTTACCATTCATTATCTAAATAGTTTCGGATAAAACTTTGTTCAATTTGGAGATCTTAGAAGAGACAGACAAATCAACAGTATGATCGGCAACTTCGACGACCAAACCACCCAAAATTTCCGGGTCGATGTCATTTTTGATCTTTAAAGTTTTACCTTGACCGACGAATTCTGAGTTTTGGATCGCAGTACTCAATCTCTTCAAGATTTTGGAATCCAATGGTTTAGTTGAGGTGATTGTGGCTTCGACAACACCATTATGAGCATCATTTAAAACACCGAATTGTTTAGAGATGTCTTGGAACAAGGCCAATCTGTTGTTTTCACTCAACACGGTCAATAAGTTTGAGACGGTTGAATCCAACTTTACTTTAGAAGCAATGGTGTCTACGACGATTTTACGGTCCTCCTGGGACAAAGCTGGACTGTTCAAAGTTTCAGCAACGATAGAATCTTTGGCGATTAAATCTTGTAAAGATTTGATGGAGGCAGCGGCTTTGTCAATGGAAGAAGTTTTGGCTGCAGCTGTGTATAAAGCTGTGGCGTAGGTACCGTCCAACCCGTACAACTGTTTTGGAGCCTTGATTGTCTCGGTTGCAGAGGCCAATCTTCTGATAAACATACGTGAAGCCATTTTTAATGAGTTGTTTGAAGCGAATTTCGAATTTTTCTCGTTTTTTCATTGGGCGGAAAGAGTCGTGTAAGAAGGGTCAAAACGTCGTGTAAAAGACAAAATAAAGTCGTGTAAAAATGGCAAAAAGTCGTGTAAAAAGGACAAAAATCAAAAAAAATCAAAAAAATTAAAAATCAAAATCAAAATTCATCTCCAAATTTTTCACTTTGATGAACTTCACCAGGATTTTCCCAAGGCCAGTGGGCAAACCTTTGATGGTTTGTGGCCTCCGCGGAAACGCCACAATCTCCCGCCAACAACTACGTCTTGTCCCCGATAACGCATCCTTGACAGATCTCGAACGCCAGGACCAATTAGTCCGTCGTCAGGCAAAAGAAGCCTCCGCCAACGTCCAGATGAAAAAACTCAAACCAACCTCCCCGGGTCTCAGATGGTGGCGCAGACCAATTTACCCATACCTCTGGAAAGGAGGACCAATCAAGAACCTCACCACACGCAAAGTAAGCCAAAGTGGACGTAATAACTCTGGTCGGATCACCGTCCGTCATCGTGGTGGAGGCCATCAGCGTCGTCTACGTCTTTTGGATTTCGACCGCAAAGAACCCGGAGCACACACCGTGGTACGTATAGAATACGATCCAGGTCGTACTGCCCATATAGCTCTCTTGAAAAACGAACAATCAGGAAAGTTGTCGTACATCGTGGCATGCGACGGATTGAGAGCCGGTGACGTTGTAGAAAGTTTCAGAGCCGGTATAACTCCTCAGCTATGGGCAGAGATGGGTAACAAACATGATCCAGCTATTTTGAATGCCAAAACGGCCCACAAGGGCAACTGCTTGCCCATCTCCATGATCCCAACGGGGGCTGTCGTCCACAACGTGGGGGAGACAAAACATGGAGGAGCCAAGTATTGTCGTGCTCTGGGGACTTATGCACGTATAGTGTCCAAGATTCCCGAGAGAGGGAAGGCCATTATCAGCTTGGCCTCTGGAGAACAACGTTACGTCAACATCGAGGCCTGTGCCACAATCGGAATAGTGTCCAATGTGGCACATCTTTTGGAGAGTTTGGGTAAAGCAGGAAGGTCAAGACATCGTGGTATAAGACCCACAGTCCGTGGTGTGGCCATGAACAAGTGTGATCATCCAATGGGTGGTGGTCGTGGTAAATCCAAGTCCAACAAGTTGTCCTGTTCTCCTTGGGGGGTTTTGGCAAAAGGGGGTTATAAAACTCGTCGTGGGAAGAACGTGAACAAAAACAAAGTTCAGGATCGCCCAAGAGGTAAAGACAAGTCTAGAAGATGATTCTGTATATAGATAACTAAACAAACAATTCAAATGGGTCGAGTCTTTGGGTCTCAATTGATTCTTTGTAAACGGTGTAATGGTCATATATCCAAGGGAGTTGTCCACTTTGTCGAACTTGATCTCTGTCAAACAATTCGAACTCCAAGAGTTCAAGTAGAACAAACTTATGAAGTGGTTCTTGGTGCTCGATGATGTCATTAAATTTGACAAACCATTCTTGTTTCGAGAGAAATCGAAGTTTGAACTTTTGTACCAATAAAAGACATCCTGTGGAGTTATCTGTGATACGGCTTCGGAGTTGTCTTTCCAGTGCGAAATATGTGTTTCGAGGGATCTCCGTGAAGATCAAATATGCCCCGTCTGAACATACAAGTTTTACTCCATCTTTATAAGAGTGTTGTTTAAGAAACTTGTTGATTCTCAAGAGATGCTGTTCGGTTTGAGGAGAAGACAACACATTTGAAAGGCATTTCTCTACGGAATTGAGTAACCAATCTTCAAGGAGAACATGAGATCCTGTACGTTTTCCGATTTCAGAACGCATCAAGACCGTTAATCAGAACGCATCTCGGAAAAACTCTCAATAGACCCCATGGACGCAGCCCCGACTTGCCTCTTTTAGACTAGGCCTCTGGTAAGAAATGGTACTTCCTTCTCAATAAAAATCTCTTTAGGGTTCTATTAACACCTAGATCTTTGATCAACTTCAGTGCTACTACAACAGTCATCGTACACCAAATCAACATGATCCAACAAATGGTGTCAAAATGACTATAGAACAAGATTCGTACTTTGAACATAAATGTACCCCCAATTTTGACATTCACTTTCCCCACCAGTTGAACCTTCTCCCAAAGACCCAATTCATACATATATGCCAAATCGACTTTAACACTTTCAACGATATGATCCATGGATAATTTATCCACAGTATCAGCAGTGCTATGAATGAAAGGATCCGAATACTCGAACAGTGATTCCATCACCATGATAGAGGGAAATCCATTCTGGAGCAGAGAAGAATGATCACTACATGCATATCCACATTTAGTGGCTCTTGGTGGAATCGAACAGTACACTTCAATGAGTTCAACGACAAAGTTGAATAACTTATCAGAGGTATAATCTGTGGTGACTCCGAGATGCAGCAGATCAGAACGTGTGACATATCCGGTCATATCCTGTTGCATCATCAGTACCACAGTGATATTCTCTTGTTTGTACCTATTGAAGATGTCGAGAGATCCCAACAATCCCAGCTCTTCTGCCGAATAGAAATGGAACTCAAGTGTGTTAACAGGCTTGATAAAAGACAAGAGAACGATTCGAAGAGTTTCCAAAACTGCTGCAGTACCACTTGCATCATCATCTGCTCCTGGGGCCTTCAACAATTGTGGGAAAAGAGCATTTGCCGAATCTTGATGGGCTCCTAATACTACAACATTGTCAGTTTCCCCCTGAATTCTCACCACAATTGATTTTTGAGCCCATCCATGATCTATCAATGTGATATTGGTATACGGTTCCATCTCTTTTGGTATCAATTGTTGAATTGTCTTGAATAACCATTCCTGTGATTCTACTCCTGACTCAGATTTGTAATATCTCGTATAAAAAGACGATAAAGTGCTGATCGTGGATTCGATCGTGGTTTTTTCAATTTGTGGGAATAAAAATTCAACTTGATCTTTGTGGAAATCTGAGCCATTTGGATAGTTGTACCTTATATAATTGACCTTTGACTTTATATGATGGCTAGTTGTACTACTACTGGTTTTTAAATCTTCATCTACATATTGATCAATATAATTGGTGATATCTTGAAATCTGATACCTTTTTTTTTCAAATCAAACTTGTCAATTTCTGTAATTTGATGTATTTGGATCTTTTCTTCATGTTCATATAGCACAATTCGAGGTTCATCGGGTTGGTTGAGACCGTAGATTTGATAAGAAGAATCGAATTTTGAATTTGGAAAAAAAGTTTGTGAATCTAATGACATCACAGATATCAAAAATGTCATAAATAGACCTGTTTTATGAAATTTCATCTTTAAAATTAGACCCAAACTTGAACTACTGTCCGATTCAATTGATGTTATAAAGTTGATTTTTTGCTCAAAAAAGTGCTTCAAAATTGGACCAAATTCAAAACCAAGCTAAACATCTTAAAACACTGTAAAAAGACCTCAACAATCATCTTCATACTTCCAAACAATCTCCCATTCACATCTTTTAAACCCCTTTCTTCAACACCCCCCATTCACCACAATTCGTATTTTGCTCACAATTAGATAAGCCGATAAGACAAAAAGCTCAATTGATTGAAAGTCCTATATAAGATCTAAAAAATGACATCATCGTTCTCTTCATCGTTCAACAAATCAGGACCATCACCCAATTCTTGTTCGATGACTTTTTCCGGATGTTCAATTAGTTTCAGTTTGATTTCTGCATCTTCTGCAGCAGCCTTTTGAATCTTCTTCTCTTGGACTTTCTTCAATCTGTAAAACTCTTCACGATCCAATTCGTCTAATTCAGAATTGATATAAGCAATTGTGTTCTCTGTTCTTGGAATGATGACATGTTCAATGGCATTCACACGACGATTCGTCACTTTAATCACCTCATCAAGAATGATAAAAGCAGTTTGTAAAGAGGCCAATTCTACAAGAGTTTCCACGGCTTTTGTGTAAACGTTTTTACATTTTTGTACCTGTTGACCACCTCTTCCTAATCCTGTCAATTTGAAATCGTTGATATTTTCATCCAATTCCATCTCAAACAGTGGTAATAATACTCCACTAACGTTCTCTTGTTTTGCACGTACTTTGAAACGAGGATTCTTGACGCTTTCTTGTACTTGGTATCCGATATCTGAACCTGTGGCATATGAAACTTCGGCTAAAGAAAACAGAGCTGTCTCCATAACACGTCCCATCTTCCGTTTGGCATCATCAATTCTCCTTGTGATGTCTCTAAACCTTTTAGTCAAGGCTTCCGACTTACGTTTAAGAAGTGAATGTCCTTGCTGAGCACCTTTCAATTTACCTTTCATGACTCCAAGAGTCATTCTAGTGGGGAAAACCAGCTCTCTGATGTTAGTAAAGTCTTGTATTTTCTTTCAAACTCACCTATTACCTGCTCCAGACATGTCAGTTTTGTTCTTTTGGCTGCTGAATTCAAGTTTTCAAATTCCAGTCGTGCAAAAAAACACCAAAAAAATATTTAGCCGATTTTTTTTTACAAAAAAAAAAAAACGAAGTCGTGCACAAAAAACCAACAATCCAAAAACGGAAATCGATGACTTCAACTTCCATCATGACGTCTTGGGAGAGCCATGTGGATGTAGATGACGTTAGATTCGAGTTGGATCTACTAAAAGATCCGTATGATCTCGATAAATGGTTAGAATACTTCCGTCACAAACAAACAAGGCAGAAAACTGATCCTGAAGGTGCCATCTTTGTCCTTGCAAGAGCATTGAAGTATTTAGACAGATCTTATAAACTATGGATGATGTTTTTCGAGTTCAAAATTGCAGAAGGTTATTCCACAACAAGTGTTCTACGTAGTTTTGAGACGGCTGAACCAAATTTGGCGAAATTTCCCAAATTTTGGCTCATTTATCTACGGTATTTACTCAAAAATGACAACATTTCTAAGAAATTTGTCACTTCCAGATTCAATCAGGCTTTAAACCAGCTACCCATTGCTCTACATGTGAAAATTTGGCCTTTATACCTTGAATTTGCCCTGAAAGAACACGATTTTGACATCATTTTCAGGTTCATAAAGTTCCAGATCCATTTCAACGAGCTCCAAATTGATACAGATCTCGAAATAACCCTTGAAAACCTTGTAAAATTCACTAGACAGCATGACGTAGATCAACTTGTATCTCTATTTGAACGGGCCATGGGTTCTGCCACAGTAAAAGCAGCTCTAAACGATCAGTTCCATCTTTGGTGGATCTTCATCCAAAAGCTCATGGAATTGAAGTATGATCCTCTGAGATGGATAGAAAGTTGTCAGACCAAGTTTCCCGATCAAAAATGTCGTCTTTGTATAGCCCAAGCCCGTTATTTGGTGGGGATAGATTCGTATTCAAAGGCAGAAACACTTCTTGATGAAGCCATTTCATCGACAGAATCTTTGAAAGATTTTGCTCAATTGTATGATGCTTATCTTGAACTTCAAGAAGAACATGTACAAAATCTTGTAGAGTGTGATTCTCCTCAACTGGAAGATCTGATGCAAAAGTTTGACAAGTTTATGGATCGTAGATCTTTGATGGTCAATGATATCTATTTGAAGCAGAACAGGAACAATGTAGATACATGGTTGGAAAGGGTGAAGATATTTGATCCGGAGACCCAGTTGAAAGAAATTGTAGAGACTTATCTGGAACTGATAATGGCCATCAACCCAAAAGCTGTGAAGAGTGGATTACATCGTATTTGGTGTGGATATGTCCATGTTTATGAGCAAAAGGGAGATCTCAAGACACTGAGAATGATTTTGTCCAAAGGAGTCAATGTTCCATTTGTCGATGTGAACGATTTGGTGGAAATGTGGTTAGAATGGAGCAATCTTGAATTACGTACAGGAGATATCGATCAGCTGATCAAAGTTTTACAAAGTCCTTTGAAGATCCCAGAAGATGTGCATATTGGTTTCCATGACGACGAGATTCCTGTACAACTGAGAGTGTTCAAATCTTTCAAATTATGGTCTTTCTATTTAGATCTAGTGGAGAGTACAGGTGATATCGACACAACAGGGAAAGTTTATGATCAGATGATCGACTTGAAGATTGCCAAACCGATAACGTTTGTGAACTATGCATGTTTTTATGAAGAGAACGAAATGTACGAGAGATGTCTACAAGTTTTTGAAAGAGGACTTGGAATCTTTAAATTCCCCATTGCCTATGAGTTATGGAACATTTATCTTTCAAAGATAGTTTCATTCAGCAAGAAGATCAATATCAGTGATGATAGAATTCGTGAATTGTTCGAGAAATGTCTTGAAGACATGCCTTCAGAATCAAATAACCATGGTGTGGTGTTACTGTTTGCAGATTTCGAAGAATCCAAAGGAAATATTACAAAGATGTTCAGGATCTACAGAAAATACCTCTTGAAATTGGAACCCCCTTCCAGAATTATTATTTACAAACTGCACATTGCCAAAGCCACGGAGTATTTGGACTTACAATCACTAAGACCAATTTATGAGGTGATCGTCAATGATCATCATCTAGGTTTATCAAATGAGGTCATTGGGTTTGTCAAAGATTATGCAAATTTGGAACTGAAACTCTTAGATTTGGACAGATCTAGATATGTCTTGAAGAATTTTTATGAGTTCTTAAGCGAATCTCATAAATCTTATTTGCTCAAAGAATTGGAAGATTTCTGGAAACAGTTTGAATTGAAACACGGTGATGAATCTACATTTAAAGAAGTACTAAGAACTAAAAGAATCTGTGAAGCCAAATTTGGAACAAAGCCTGATGAACAAACACTTGAAGGATTCATCAAATCTACAGAAGGACCTAAAGTTTCTTCGATTAATGCAAGTGAGCAAAAAGCCTCAAATGTCAATCCTAATATGATCGACTTGGACATACCGGATAGTGATGAAGAATAATTTTTGTAATGATCAGCACATGCATCTTATGTAGGTCAACCTCAAATTAAGTCATAAACGTGCTCTATCAGCCACATACGAAACGATGGTAATCCACCCTATTTTTTGTGTAATTCTCACTACATCAATCAACTCAGTTTTAAACACTCTCTTGTCCTCTCTCTCTATACAAATCACTCTTGTCGATCGTTCTAGATTTGAATTACGTAGTTTTTGTTCTTTGTTAGAAGTCTACCAAATTAAGTAATATTATGCAAGATCATGCATAACAATGCATAACCTTACAGCGGGACCAAATTTTTTTTCAAACGGTACATCGAAGATCTGTCAAGTGAAACTTTAAAAGATGTGCTATGCGATGGCGTTTTACTTCCAAATGTATTAGTTGATCATACATCAACTCTCAATCAGCACGTTGATCTGTCGATCTATCTTTAATAATAATTTTCTTTTTTTCCTTCAGTGTAGGGCTGGCAAGAATGCAATCAGGGATGCAATCGTGAAGCGCGCGTTGTTGCACAGAAAAGATTTCAGTTTCCGAAGAGCAACAAAAAACTTCTGCATGTGAATTTGTTACGAAAGGCAGAAAATAAAGGGGTTTGAATAGAGTTAGCCAAGCTTCTTATTACATTAAGAAACTGTATTGTTCTTTCATCTCTACTTTGGTATTACTTAGTCCCTAAAACAGGTAATATTATGAGTATTTGCTCGTCAAACAATAGACATCAAATTTTGTACCT
Source organism: Nakazawaea laoshanensis (assembly GCA_030704985.1). Taxonomy (NCBI): domain Eukaryota; kingdom Fungi; phylum Ascomycota; class Pichiomycetes; order Alaninales; family Pachysolenaceae; genus Nakazawaea; species Nakazawaea laoshanensis. The sequence continues at coordinate 22,620 of JANIWE010000020.1, forward strand.
ACATGGATTCCTCTTGTCTTTCTAATCCGCGTATTGTTTAACAAGTTGTACGTCATTTTTGAGCAATTATCGACGGAGATTTTATCAGAATCCCATTTACTTTCGATCAAATCTGCAGTTCATATCCATGCACAAACAGTTTTTCCGGTAAGGATTAAATGTACTGTATGCCATGTTATCTCAGTTTGAGCTTGACTCGGACAAAACATATGCACCTGCACCATCGGCGGTCTCTTCAACATTGTAAAATCCCTTGCGAGTTGTTATGCAACAAGGTTTAAATAATTTTTTTATTGTTCGGCGATCGACAGTGCATGAATATGCATGCAAAGGGGGAAAATCTTTAAAGAAAATGTTAATTTGATCCATGGAAATTACGAATCTGGGTTATTATGAAATATGTGTGTATTATTATGTGGTGTAATGCACGTCAGAGATTTCATAAATGCCCGTTGATTCATGATCTGCGTTTCTGAGTTTGCTTTCTGAGATCTGGTGTTTATATAAGTATGTTCAAGATCCCCTGCATGGAACAGATTAAGTGAACCATGAAGCTGACTACTGTAGCTGTTTTGGCCACCGTTGCTGTTGCTATTTCTGCATCACCGGTCCTCGTCCAGAGGGATGCCAAAGAGGCTAAGAAGCCTTCTTTCCCGTCCAAGCCAAGTAAGCCGACTATTGGAAAGCACCACTACTGGAATGCCACTCACCATACCATTCCAACTCCAAAGAAGCCTTCTCCAACTACGCACAAGCACAAGCCTACTCCTACTCATAAGAAGCCAACTCCAACTCCAAAGAAGAAGCCTTCGCCAACCCCAAAGAAGCCGGAACAGCACCACAAGAGAGAAGCCGAAGCCGAAGCCGAAGCCGAAGCTGAACCAGAGGCTGAAGCCGATGCTTTTGCCCAAGCAGTCGCCGAAGCCGTCGCAGAGGCTCTTGCCCAAGCCGAGGCCAATGCCGAAGCCGAACCAGAAGCCGAACCAGAAGCCTGGATCATCAGTCCTAACATCTAATTCAATTCTCCCACAACGCCAACTTCGGTGTTTTCCAAGTGATACCTTTTAAACTACTTCAATTCTAGATTCGTTGGTGGACGTTCCACAGTTGACTTCGATTGTGTGATGAAACCCGAAGAGCTGTCGTTTATGCTTTTATAGACACGCACAGCTGGACGTTACTCGCTGCTTTCTTTTCGGAGCTATATAGCTGGGATATATACTTATTTTAACTTCTTTCAACCAACAGTCCAAACGTAGCCAGTCGTAAAAAAGGGGTTATTTTGAGCTTATGCACACGACCCTGTTTTTACCGATAGCAGGTTTGCCGAGGATTTTCTTACCCGATAACAAAGGGTTTTCCACAAGCCGAAGTGAAAAATCGAGTCATCGCCCGAACTTGAACTTCATTCATATGTTACAAGAATCTAAAAGGGTTCTTTCTATTCAGTCACACGTGGTCCATGGATATGTGGGTAATAGAGCCTCCACTTTTCCTCTTCAAACTCTCAATTGGGACGTTGATGTCCTCAATACGGTGAATTTTTCAAATCATACCGGATATGGAGAAGTCTTTGGTACAAAAGCCAGTCATGATCAAATTACAGATTTGTTCAAAGGCTTGATGAACGTGGGTAGTACATATGATGCTTTATTGACGGGTTATACTCCAGATGCTCCGAGTTTGAAAGCAGTGGCAGAGATTGGATCCCTGTTGAAACTGCAGAACCCAAAGTGTCTTTGGTTATTGGATCCAGTGATGGGTGATGAAGGACACTTGTATGTTGACAGATCGGTGGTTCCTGTGTATGTGGAGATCTTGAAAAGAGGAGATGTGGATGTGATCACTCCAAATCAATTTGAGGTCGAAGTGTTGTTGGACGTCACCATCGAGACGGTGGAAGATTTGAACCTGAGTTTACAAAGACTTCATAGTGAGTTTGGTCTTGACCATGTTGTAATAACCTCTCTTTCTGAAGCCTTTGTCACCTCATTGGGATTGGAAGAGGCCATCTATACGGTGGTTTCGTCGAAGGAGGAAAATGACGTCAAGATGTTCAAAGTTCCTAAATTAGATTCGTATTTCACAGGTGTTGGGGATTTGTTTTCACTGTTACTCATTGATCGACTTTCTCAGCATAAATCTCTTGTAAATAGTGTAGATGAGGTGCTAACGGTGATGTCAAAAGTGTTGAAAGTGACGGAAGAATTTACCATTGCCAAAGTGGGTCACAAAGTACTGGCTCAAATCGGCGATGCAGATACCATCAGACATTGTGAATTACGCATAGTAGAGTGTAGAGATTTGTATTCAGTCTCCGATAGACTGTTCCCCCTGTTGCATTTAAGCGAGATCTAAATTCTATTGTTTGATATGCACGAATATGTAATATTATTTTCCATTTGGATGACGGAGCTCTGCCGATGAATCGACCCATTCTTGGGTGCTCATATGAGACAATCTTGAAAGAGCACGAGCAAAAGCAAACCTTTCTTCGTCCAAAGTTCCAAACATTGCTGCCTTTTTGGCCACTTTTTGATCTAGATGGTGTTTGGTCACCATATCGTCTTCGAGATCTGCCTTGTTGATCTCTTCTAGAGAACCCATGGATTCCACTTGGACTCCCTCTTTTAGAGTGTATGGGTCTTGTAGAGCTTCTGGTTCCACAAACAAATCGGTAAAAGGAGCAGCAGCAGTGACTGCCAAACGTCCATGGGCATCGTACACTGCATCCAAAAAGGTGATGAATCTCCTCACTTGATCCCTCGAATTTATAGAAAGATACGGGATATCGGTGACCACAAATGACGAATAGGCCATTGCCAAAGTCAAGTAATCTCCAGCTGCTAATTTCTGTCCACAAAGCTCTTCAAAACTGAATTGAGCCACATACGGTGGGACACTTTTAGGCACGTTCAATTCCCGACCCCAGATCTTCAACTTGAGATCTGCCTCCATCGTATGGCCTTGGGAGAAGAACTCAAACCACTGACGTACATGTTCCTTCTGTTCAACTTGCAGAGCTGCACTTTTATACACCTTGTCCTTGGGTGAATAATAAACCCCTGAAATTGGTCTCTCGAGTTTTCTGTAATCGGTGGGAGAATCCAAAAAGATGACATTGGTCATCCTCTTGATATCTTCTATGCAAGGAATAAAACTCTCTCTTTGAATCCCATTTATGTACAAATCATCAGGAGCTCTATTTGAAGTTGCAAAAAGGATGAGACCATGATCCGGTTGTAAAACCATCATCAATAACCGTCTTAATAACATGGCATCTGCCACATCGGTAACTTGAAACTCATCAAAACACAACACAGTTGATCGTTGCAGTAATTCTGCTGCCAAAATCGGGATTACATCTATATTTGGGTTCCCATGTTTGATCTTGAGTTGATGGGCCCGTTTGTGCAAATTCTGCATGAATTGATGGAAATGAATACGAGTTTTTGTGAGATTTGAAGGGATTGTGGAGTAGAAGAGATCCATTAACATGGTCTTGCCACATCCCACATCTCCGTATAAATATATGCCATGTGGTTGACCGGTCAAATTGACAGGAGCAGGCTTTGAAGAAAAAGACCCGAACAACTTGCCAAATAAAGATTTGGGTTTCAATTGCTCGATATCTGGAATCTCCACTTTCGGAGGTGTATAATTCATCAATTCTTCATGCAAATGGTTCAAAGATGAGATTATACCTCTTTGATATTTATCATCCCGTAACCGTCCCTTTCTCACTCCTTCATCATACTTCTCCAAAGGAGACACATTTCTGCTCAAACTCGTGGAAAACTTGGCCTTTATCACCTTGGCATCATACTTTAAATTATATACTTTGAAACTAGCAAAAAACCCGGGCCTTATTACTTTACTGGCCATCTAATGAACTGGATCGGATGAAGAATCGCTTTCCGATAAAAAAAAAAAAAGATTGCCGAAAAATCGGCTGAAATCGGCATCAAAAACACGTTTTTAGCCGTGCATGCAGCAACAAGGGGTGTAAACTGGACCCCGCATAAACCCCGCTTGGATCAGGCCATCTTGATGTGGAGATCAGCGGTTTTTGCACCGAGGTCATTTGACCAAACAGCAATATAAAAGGAAGGCATTAGACAATTTATTCCGGTCCAATTGAAATGTCCATGAAAGCTTTAGTCTATACAGGAGCCCACGGTAGTGTGGTGGGAGCAGCAGCCAGACTGCTTAAAAATGTTGCCAAACCAACAGTTATCAAGGCAACAGATGCCGTTGTCAAAGTCACCAAGACCACCATCTGTGGTACCGATTTGCACATCTCTTTGGGTGATGTTCCTACTTGTAAGCCAGGAACCATTTTGGGCCATGAAGGTATTGGAATTGTCGATGAAGTTGGTCCAGATGTGGCCCATTTTAAGACGGGAGACAAAGTTTTGATCAGTTGTATCACCAGTTGTGGTCATTGTTATTACTGCAAACGTGATCTTCAAAGTCATTGCCGTGATGGTGGTTGGATCTTGGGTAACGAGATCGATGGAACCCAAGCCGAATACGTCAGAATTCCCCATGCCGATTTCTCTCTTTTACCAGCTCCTTCTGGAGTCTCCGATAAGTCCCTCTTGATGCTTTCCGACATCTTACCAACCGGTTACGAAGTTGGTGTTTTATCCGGTAAGATTCAAGAGAAAGACACCGTAGCCATTGTAGGTGCAGGTCCTGTTGGTCTTGCAGTTTTATTGACATGTCAATCTTTTAAACCTTCTAAAATCATCATGATCGACATGGATGAGCTGAGATTGGAACTGGCCTTGAGATTAGGGGCAACCGATACCGTAAACCCTGCCAAAGTTTCTGACATCAAACTGCTGATCCATGCCATCACTCTGGATGCCAATATCAAGGCCAAAGGTGCAGAATTGGAACCTGGAGTAGATGTGGCCATCGAATGTGTAGGAGTACCTGCCACTTTTGATACCTGTCAAGCCATCATTGCCCCAGGTGGTCGTATTGCCAATGTGGGAGTCCATGGAAAGAAGGTGGACTTACAATTACAAGACTTGTGGATCAAAAACATCAACATCTCGACTGGATTGGTCAGTGCCTTTTCCACCTCTGAGTTGTTATCCCGTATTTCCAGCGGTGGTCTAGATCCAACTCCTCTTGTGACCCATGAATTTGCTTTGGACGACATGGTGGATGCCTATGACACTTTTTCCAAAGCTGCCACCACCGGGGCCATCAAAATGATCATTTCTCCTTGAAGTTTTGTGTATTTAACTTTTCTATCTACAGTATTTACAAGTTCACAATAAGTTTTCCGGTACTGTAACACCTTTGTTTTTGAATTGACGAATCATCCTTGGTAACACTTTACCCAATGAGATACCGTTCTTTGAAACGTCATGAGAAAGATCGGACAAAAGAGACGAAACCAATGAAAGATCAGGTCTCTCTTGTTTCATCAAGCTATCAAACAAGTAGTAATAGGTGTAGAAGTTAGGGGTCAAACCAGAGTCACGTTTAAGAGCTTCGTAGTATTTGAAAGCGTCTTGTAATTGACCAGCTCTCAGACATCCACCGATGATGTTGTTATAATAAGGAACATTGGGTCTCACACCTCTGACAATACTACTATCGAATAATTCTTTGGCCCTTTCAACAGATCCAAATTTACATTCTGCATCCACCAAAGAAGTATACGACATAAATGACAATGGGATCTTCTTGTTCTTCATGTATTCCACCAACAATCTGACAGAATCCATGGAACCTTCTTTCAGCAAAGAATCGATGATGGCAGTCAAAGTGACCGTGTTGGAGAAATTGAGTCCAGCAGCACGCATCTCTTCAACAACTCCATTCAACAAATCATCCAATCTTTTATCGTTGGAATTTTTGAGAATGACATCGATGAGCATGGTAAAAGTGGCAATATCAGGTTTCAACTGGTGTTTATGGATCATCTGTACCATCTCATCACACTTATCAAACTGTTTCAACTTGTTGTAATGGGCCAAAAATGTGTTCACAGTTCTGATGTCCGGTTCGTATTTTTGATTCTTCATGAATGAAGACATCAAAGAAGAGGCTTGAGAAGACTTCCCACTCTGTAAAAGACCCACAAGATACTTTGAAATCAATCCATTGTTGAGTTTGAATCCATCACGACCTTTGGAAAGTTCTTGAACAAGTTTAAAAGCCTTGTCAAATTCTCCATTGGCTAAATATCCACTTAAAAGATGACCCAAAGTGGTATCATTGGCTTTGAAATGTTCATCAATATATTGGAAAACCATTTCAAGTTTCTTCAGATTCTGTAATCTCTCTTCTTCTGTGGTCAGAGTCTTGATTTTGACATAACTGTACAACAATTCATTCCAAGATTCCAAAGATGGAGTTTCAAACTTCTCCACCAATTCATTCCAAATCTCTTGAGCTCTCAAAGGTTTCAAAGCTGTCGAATAAACATGCATCCAATTCTTATAAGTCTTTTCAGACCATTGAATCCCAGAAAGTTCCGAAGATTTCTTCACTTTATTGTACAAACTTTCGAGTTTGGAAAGTTGTCTGTTAACGGCAGCTTCTAAAGCTTGGTTATAAACCTCTACATCGTTGGGATCAACACTTTCCAGATCATGTTTTGCCAATTGCGAATGGACATATTTCTCAAAATCCGGTCCAAATTTGATCAATCCCAAAACTCTTCTAACAGAAGCTACAGAGACTATAAACTTATCTACTCCACTTATTTGTTTAAACGTTGCCAAATCTGCATCTTTGTTCTCCACATAACAAGAATAGAGATATGTCACATAGAGGGATGAATGTATGGTATGGTTTTGCAGACGTGAAAGGTATCCCGAGGTATCTTTTAACGAATTTTGGTACTCCAAATTTTCCACATAGACACTGAAAGCATCTTCAATTTTCTTGGCCTTCAAATACTCTTGCAACACTCTTTCAAAGTGGGATACATTGGCAACCTGATGTTCTTTCAATAAACCAAGAATTTTATAAGATGTGGAGGCCGGATCTTGATCTGGCTGAGCACAAAGTTTGGTGATGATTTTATGGAAATCAAAAGCATTTTTACGGGCAATTTTCACCAGTTGATGCTCTTCTTCAATTTCTCTTGACAATGTGTAATCTAATCTACGAAGGGTATCAGGAACAGGATCTAATTCTGGGTAATTGGCAAGTCTTTGTAAGTACAGGTTCAATGAAGGTTTTCTTCTTTCAAGCTTGGGTTCCAGGATGGATTCGACGCTGGTACTGTTGAGACGAATAGAGGCAGCATGGAAACGAGCGAACAAGGGATTCAGAGTCGTCCGGACTCTGACAAGGTTCCTCAGAGAGTACATAGTTTAGTTTTGGGGCCAGTAATTGGCTTGAATTGAAGTCCGATGAGAGGAGATTTGAAAAATTTTTCACTTTTTTGGTAGAGAAAAAATTAGGCGGGGTTTTGTGGTAATATAGGCGGGGAATAGGCGGGGAGTAGGCGGGACATCGGCAGGACATCGGCAGGACATAGGCGTGTTCTGTAAAAACTGGCCGGAAGGACCTGAAAAAGTCTAATGGCTACAATATCTAGATGAAAAAGAAACAGAATAATTACAATAACCATTCACATTACATCACTACATCAATTACTTTCAATGATGTTAATAGATCTCAGAGCATTTGACAAAATTTGGTCTCATGAACAGATAGTCGAAGAGCTGGGTTTATAAGTATAGAATCCGTGGATTCGTCTCATCATTAATCTATACAGTTATTGGCATCATCTCAAGATGATCATATTGTGTCTCACAACACCACCATCTCAAAACAATCCCAAAACCTTTCATCATTTACAAGTTTAAAGTGAAAAATTTGCCGGAGGAAAAAAAAAAAAGACGACAAAAATGACCGAAATTTTGTAATACATTTTTCGTATATTGCTCAGTGTGCATCCCCAAACTGGAATTCAAATGAGACTGAAAAGAAGTCCTTGGATCACAAAACTGTAGACAAACAAAGCAATCTCTTTTGTGCGACTCTTTGCTCCTAAATTTCCACTTGGAAACACCACAGATCTCATTGATCTGATCAAGAAAAACCCATAACTAATCAAAAGATGGGCAAAAACTATATAATACAACCAACCCAAGGTTCTTGAGACCAAGAGTAAACCAATAGGTACAAATTTATAACCAGCATAGGCCAAAATGTCGTAATATTTGTAATCCTGAATGTTGAAAATGAAAAATCCCAACCAAAGAATCACAAAATCAAGTAAATAAATGGCAATCTCTTTGCTGAAGAACAAAGAAAGCATTTGGGGGTTAAACTCTTCTGCAACACCTAACATTATGGAACTGATGAGAATGACTGTTATGAACCCCATCAATGGAATGTACAAGTCTGGGGCATTCAAATCTTCTACAGGTGCCGCATATACCAATTTATCAGTACCGGAATTTTGCTGGGCTGCCAACGATCTAGACCATTTACTGTTGCGGTACGGGAAGACCAATAGCAGTAGTTTACGAAATACATAGTTGTTATCGACACGGAAATATGTCTTGAGGTTTTCCTTAGGGATGTAATTCGACACATTTTGTTGGGCCATGTTGAGAGCTCCTTGTGTAAATTGAAGACCCAAACTGGCCTGAGGGTTGTTGAAGAGTCCCGGTAATGCAGCATTGTTACCGTTCAGAGCGTATTGAGGATGTGGTTGTTCCACCGGAACAGCATTTTGGCCCCCATTCGGTGTTCCTCGACTGTTGAGCAGTGGCTCACTGTTCGCATAAGGATTATACATTGCTCTAATTCACCAAAAGGTTTCATTTTCAATTGTGATTTTTCTCCAAAATAGCCAAAAAAGGTCGTGCACAAAACACTAAAAATAATGCTGATAGACAAAAAACGATCAAAAAGTCGTGTGCATAAACCAATTGCCCTTTTAGGAAATTTTCAACCAGCCTCGAGACTCTTATCGGTATTTAATACCTTGATAGGAAGAGTTAACTACTAGATGCCAGAAGATTATTATATTACCCACTCAAAGAACTATATAGATTTTACATATAAAAACCCCACACCGTACCACGCAATCAAAACCATTGGACAACTCCTCGAATCGCACGGATTCAAGTATTTGTCGGAGAAAACCCACTGGGGGGAGTTGAACAGTGGTCGTTATTACACCACCCGTTCAGGAACGTCGTTGTGCGCATTTGTAGTTGGATCAAATTGGGTTCTGAGTAACGGGATCGGGGCCATTGGATGCCACATAGATTCCCTTGCAACAAAGCTCAAGCCGTTTTCCAAGAAACAGAAGCAAGAGGGATACGAATTGCTCGCTGTGGCTCCTTATTCGGGAGCTTTGAGCGACAAATGGTTCGACAGAGACTTGGGGATCGGGGGAAGAGTGTTGGTCCAAAAAAAAACAGGCAGATTCGAGTCCGTCTTGGTGGATTCCACTCCGCATGCCGTAGCCCGTATTTCGAGTTTGGCAGAGCATTTCGATGTTGATGGGCCTTTCAACAAGGAGACTGAGATGGTCCCAATCATCGGTTATGACACAGAATCTGAGCCTGAACCTTCAGAAGACGAGAAACAGAGTCCATTGATCGATAAACACCCCCTCAAGCTCTTAAGGTACATCTCCAAACTTGCCGGAGTGCCAGTCAAAGACATTTACCAATTAGATTTGGATCTCTTTGATACTCACCGTGGAACTCTTGGAGGACTAGAAGATGACTTCTTGATAGTTCCCAGGATGGACGACAAGATCTGTTCTTTTGCTGCCATCTACGGTCTTTTGGAATCCTTGGAATCTATTCCAAACGACTGTTGTAGTCTTGTAGTTTTGTACGACAACGAAGAAGTTGGATCTCTCACTCGCCAAGGAGCAGAAGGAGGACTTTTCCAGACCGTGGTGAACCGAATCACCCCTGAATCTCCACATTTGGTCTATGCCAATTCAATTCTCCTCTCGGCAGACGTGACACATCTACTAGACCCCAATTTTGTTCCCGAGTACCTCAAAAACCACTCTCCTGTACCAAACACAGGTATCGGTTTGGGTCTAGATTCCAATGGTAATGTAGCCACAGACGTTGTAGGAACTGTCTTGATGGAACAAATAGCTTCTAAACACGGAGACAAAGTGCAGTACTTCCAAATCAGGAACGATGCGAGATCCGGCGGCACAATTGGGCCTGGACTTTCAGCAAAGACAGGAGTCAGAACCATAGACGTAGGCATCTGTCAACTTGCCATGCACAGCATAAGAGCAACTACAGGATCTAAAGACATAGGACTTGGAGTTGAGTTCTTTTCTCACTTCTTCCAAGACTGGATGGCATTTTACAAGAGTTATGGAGACATCTGATTGGATATATCGATACCCAACAAGATGGATTGAGCAGCCAAAGGAATCACCAATCGGACAAACTTACCGTCGTTCAAGATCTTCTCAAACATCTCTTCTGTGGATTCTATATCTTTATATATCTCATTAAATTTGACAACGTCTTCGGAACAGAATTCAGAGACTAAGTCGTCGTCGTCCAATTCAATGGCTTCGAATTCAAATTCAATGCTCTGTAGAATGGCAAATTTACGGAAAGATTCATAATATTGGTCTTTGTTTTGGTCCAATTGTCTGTAAATTGGAGATTTGATGTCATATTTAAAAGGGTCTTCTAATTGGACAGGTTTTATACGGCCTTCTCCACCCACCATGGCATTTAACAAGAGAATATCTCTTCGATGTCTCTCTCTGATGAGTAATTCAAGAAGTTTGTCTTGATATTTCAAAGTGGATGTCATTTCTTCAAGACATATTTTATCTTTTACATCGGATCTTAACAGATGGAGTTCATCTGAAATCTTGGGTCTAACGTCATGGATTCCTCTAAAGACAAAGATATTGAAATCTAAAGGGTAGTCGGGAATTGTGGAGAGGAGACTTTGGGTCTCTTTAGTTATCAAATGGGTTTTTTCAGCGCTCATTTGAAAGTGGTGATGGTTTTATATAAATTGTGAAAATGTGAACGGAGATTATGGAGAAATGAGTGAAAAGTGTTCAATTGGAATTGTGAAACCTGTTTTATGTAGTTTGATGTTTATAATGGGTGATATGTTGTATATAACATGGAATATGTTGTATTTAATACCTAATATTTCATCATATAAATTTATAACATATTGTCTATTAACGACCAAACGTTATAAGAGATTGCATCCAAAGAAATCCAATTTTGACACTATCGACAAAACGAACATTGGGATAAAGAGGACCAAACTGTTCATCCATCCCACTCAATCCTGCACATCCTAAAAGAATAACTCCGGCTCCTTCTTCCACCAACTTATCCACTTTTTTCCTCAATTTTGCAAATTCTTGAGGGTCTCTCAATTTGAGAACATTTACATTACTAGCTAGCGTTGGCAATACAAAACTCGGTAATTTGGATCTGAATTCAAATTCTTCATCGGTCCTGCCGTTGAAGTATTCAAACAAAGATTTGTCCAAAATCTTTTCCCATTCGTGGTTCGAAGTTAAAATCCCAAATTTGGTCTCCGGAGTATGTGTGAGACCGTACATTACGGAGCTTTGAAAGATTCCCAAAACAGGTTTGGAATACACTTCACGGAGCATGTAAATCAACGGATGATCAGAGTAACAGGCTATTAACATTCCATCATATTTGTCAACTCTTTGTTCCAATTCAGGAAAACATGCCTCGGCCGATTGTCTTGACGTTTCATAGCCGTCAATCTCCGGAGGTGCTTCAGGAGGCCCCGTATAAAAATCGACTTCAAAACCATGCTCAGGCTTGATTAAAGGCATCAACAGATCAGTCATTGACTTAGAACTGTTGGGATTAACCACTAATATTCTCTTCCCCATTCTTCAAACCTTTGTTCTTCAAGGGGTGAAAAATTGAGCAAAGAATTAAATTTTTCAATCGATCGATGGCCAGACGTGCAAAAGTGCTTCGAAAAGTGCCCTTGTGGAAGAAAATATGGAATTATCCTTATGATTTGCTGATATCTGTGAATGAGAACATCCAATTGATAGATTGGGAAAGTTTGACGGAAGAGTATTTCTTCTATAGTCTGTTTGTATTGAATTTGGCTTTGGTCCTATGTAAAATTTATATAGAGAGACACACAAATCCTTATAAAACTCTTAAAATTCGAACCAATGACTCCTTGTTGTGGTTTATTAGAGGTTTATACAGCTTACTCAATAGTCTCAGCTTTGCCAACTTGTTTTTCACCTTGACAACTTTCAAAAATTACGATCTCTTGACAAGAGACATCGACAACGTTCCTAATACTCCTTCACTGTTTTTGGTAGAATTGGACAAACCAGAAGAGACAGAGACAGGCTTGGGACTCACAAAATGGCTATTTCGTAGAATTTTCCCCAAAAAACAGTCCAAAGACCAAGGATCAAATAAAGTATGGAGACTTCTTTTATGGAATCCTTCTGCCTTCCAATTGCACCTTCTCACGTTGTTCTCACCTTTGAGTATGGTTTTTGTGTATCTCATGCCTATGAACTTTGTATCGGTGATGTTTTTGGTCCTCTTGACCACTTACCAGTACTTTTTCATGTCCACTTATGAGACCAAACTCAAGGATCAGTTTCTCATCCACCAGAGCCTTGCCAAAGAATATGATATTAAATATGTGAATCCAAGGTTGAACAAGCTGTATGTGGACAAATCTGTCGATGAAAATGGTACTGTGAGACTGTTCTATCCTGATAAACGTACCAAATTATTCTAGTTCTTCAATGGCCACAAAGGTATCTTGTCCTAACTTCCGTATCTCTACACTTCCAGGTTCGAAATGTGAGTTTCTCCATTCCAAAAGCTGTTCTTTGGTGTATCCAGAATGAATCTCTTGGTCTTCCACATATCTGAATTCGTATTTTGCCTCTTCTTCTTCTTCTAAAGTTCTTTTCACTCCTCTTTGAATTTCTTCTCCAGTGATTTCTTTATACAGTCTCATTAATTCTTCTCTGCTTTCATCATAAACATTGACTCTACCTTTGTCCATCAACTCTGCAGCCAGCAGTGTGATGTCCAGCACAGTTTGTTTACGTAATTTCTCTTTATCCGCGTCTTTGTTCTTCTTATTCGGTCTCAACGTTTGAAGTTTCTCCATCGGAGTTTCAGCAGGCTCAAGCAACTCTATGAGCACCAGAAGAAGTTCCTCAGTCAGCTTAGCATGTTTATGAGATCTTGCCAGTTGTTCCTGCAACTCTTTGGCTCTTTTAGTCTTGGCTATCTCGGATTTTTTGGAATGTTCCACATACCACAGATCCTTATCCTCTTCATCAGAACTTTGGTCGTTCCGGATATAGTTTCCTTCTTCGTCAAACTTCCCCGAGTCCAGCTCTTCTTTGAGGTTGAAGGCGTCCAATTTAGGTTCTTTTTTGGGTTTATACTGATGTACAGATTCAGGGTCATTGTAATAAGAAAGATCTTCCTCTTCTTGTTCTTCTTCGTCATCTTCATCATCTTTCTGTGCTTTTTCAATATCCTGGTCATTAAACTCACTCACATCCATAAACCTTATCTCAGGCTCTTTCGGTTCTTGTTCTTCTTCTGAAGCAAACATATCTTCATCACCTTCATTCTCCAGCTTTTTCTTATCATAGTCCTCATCTGAAGAATCATCTCCATAATCCAAATTTAATCTCTGTTTTTTCCTAGTTTTGTCCTCTACATCTTGCTCGAGCAACACATCTTCCTCACTCTTCTTCTCCTCCTGTTTCTCAGTCTTCAATGCCAAAGGATTCGAATAACTGAACATATCGGCTCTCGGCTCTCGGCGATCGGCTGGTGAAAAATTTCATGCATGAAAAAAATAAAATAAAAAACGGTTTTGGCGATGAGGTCATAATTGATAATGTCATTTGATTTGGATGATGTGTTGGATGTAGAGACAGATTTTTATCAGGAAGGCTATGCAGAAGGTCTTCTGGAAGATACTTTCAAAGAGTTTCAAGAATCGAAAGAATACGGCTATCAAATTTCATTTCAAAGGTTCATGGTTTTGGGGTATTATAAAGCTGTGATAGAGAATTGGTTACGTATACTTGGAGAAGAGAACGGGGGTAAGGTTGGAGGAGCCAGAAAGACTTTGAACGGGTTGTTGGATGAAATCACCCAACTCAAATATGAAAATACAGAGTCAAATGGGATCCAATATGACCTGTTGGTGAAGAAGCTCCGGTTGAAGACCAGAATGGTAGGATTGGTGATGTCGAAATATGACCAAGACCATCTTAAACCTATGCAAAACACCCTTACTCAGTTAGGAGGTGTGTTAGAGATCGATAATGGATCTCAAGACGTGGACAATGGAATGTGGTGATTCTCCATTTTTAGTCAAAAAGCCGACATTTTTCCGCCAAATTTCGGCGAAACCGACACATAAAAAGCCGAGATGAGAGCAAAATTGTATGTTTTGTCACATGATATCATCTTTGATGGACAGTTCAGTCACGACATACAAGAGAAACTTGTGAAAATCATCAATAGAGGTTATGATAAGCCAAGATATAAGTACAAAGTGATTCAAACGGATCGGGTCAAATTTTCGTTAGGAATAGATCTTGAAATTCAAGATAAAAAGGATACTGTTATAGGGGTTTGTGTCCATTTAGATGACAATTGGAAGGATACCAGATCAAATGTCATCACTGTAGACGATATAGATGTAGAAATTGTAGAAGACTCAACTTTTCAAATCACCGATGAGATGTTTGAGAGATGTATAGGAACGATTGGCTTAAAGCCATTTGGAAAAGATCCAAAGCTGATGGAAATTACGGCGTTGACATCTTTTTATCCTAAATTAGGTGGGATCTTGGTTAAGTTGATTGAAAAATATGCAATCGACCATAAACGTCTTGAGAAGTTGTATGCCCACGTCATTACCGATCATGAATTGGTTCCTTTTTATAGTGGCTTGGGGTTTAAATCTAAAGAGGTTTACTTAGTTGAAGTTGATCCTGAGACTGGTAAAGTGATTGGGAATGAAATGGAGGATGGAATTAGACTGTCAAGGAACTTTAGTGTTGCTTTGATGGATAAGGTTTTTACAGAGCTTACTGAGGTTCAAAACTGAAAGTGTGTTGATTTGTTGATGATTTGATTTGGATTTTTTAATCTATGTCTATTTCTACTCTCTATGTCTATTCTTTGGCGTACTATATACCTCTACTGTCTACATATTGTGTTGAATTGTGATCTTTACTTCGATGTCTTCTCCATCTTGACTAAAAGGATTACATAAGCAATTCTCAATTGATTCCCTAATAAGGAAATACTGCATTTGGATCACTTACCTCAGCACTTAAAGGGGTTATCAATCGTACCAAAAAATTGTCTAAACTTCATGAAATCTCTCAATAATACCTTCAATCCATAAATGTTCTTAATTTTGTCACAATCTTCCATTTTTTAATATCAATAACTACTTTCTCAGCCATGTTTCTGTACCATGTTCTTAGCTATGTAAAAAAATTAAGTATGAAAATTAAAGTATGTAAAAATTAACTATAGAAATCAAGTCTAAAGAACCCAAAAGCCAAGATGACAGAGCCAAAACACAAACGTAAAGCTGCCAGAATACAAATAGATCCCGACTCGATCGATATAGATGAAAAACCACCTCAAACAGGAACTGTTTTCAACATTTGGTTCCATAAATGGTCCGGTGGAGACAGCGATAACATCCAAACCCATGCCAAGACAAGAGTTGATATTAAAAAAGATTCAGGTTACACCAGAGCAGAAAAGAACCTGAATAATGTTTTTTGCTTGTATTTTGCAAGAGGAGCCTGCTGTATGGGTAAAAAATGTGAATATCTCCATCGATTACCAACGTCTTTTGACGTCATTTCGATGACCAAGGACTGTTTTGGAAGAGATAAATTTCTGGATTATAGAGATGATATGGGAGGTGTGGGGAACTTTAACAAGATCAACAAGACTCTCTATATCGGAAACATCAGTGATATAAATTCAGACGATATTAGTTTGAAGATGACGTCAGCTTTTAAAGAATTTGGCGAGTTGGAGAAGATCCGGATCATCCCACCAAAAAACATTGCATTTGTGACTTATAAAAACGAACTGAATGCTCAGTTTGCTAAAGAGGCCATGGCTCATCAGAGTCTAGATAGAACCAATATGAACGAGGTGTTATCTGTGCGATGGGCAAATGAAGATCCTGATCCTGAGGCTCAACGTCGGAACAAAAGAGTGAGACATGAGCAAACAATGGAGAGTGTAAGAGTGTTACTTGAGGGGTATGATAAGAAGAGGAAGATAAATGAGGGGAAGGAGGAGTTAGAAGAGGGGAATGAGGAGAAAGAGGGGAAACAGACAGACAAAGAGGAGAAAGAGGAGAAAAAACAAAAACAACAACACAAAACTCTTGTCAATACACAGATAGAAGCCCACGTCTTCAGAAAACTTCTGGCCAAACGTAAACCCTTAGTAAATTACTCCGATTCAGACTCGGATTAAGCCGTCCTCAAGATCAAATGGACTCCACTATCAGACTCCACAATATCACTCATTTCTCCAACTTGAAGGGCAAAAGCAGCCTTCTCAAATGACGGTTGCATAGATCCACGTCCAAATACCCCTAAATCTCCTCCTTGGGTATGAGAACTACAATCACTCTCCGTCTTTGCCAACTCTGGAAGAGTCACAGCCCCTGTTTTGATCAGCTGCTGGTGTTTCTTAAGTATGGCTATGGCGTCTTCTTTTGAAATGGTGATGTTTTCATTTTTCCACGAACGTGGTCTTCTAGATCCCAGATGTTTGACCAACAAATGAGAACATCTGATTTGTTCAGGTTGATGTGATTTGTTCAAAAGATACGTCTTCAAGGTGCCCAAATCAGTTCCTGAAGGTGGATCCCACGAACTTTCTCCTGTCTCTGTATTATAGAAATACTCTCTGTCGTGTGTTTTGGACATTTTGATTGTCCATGATCTCGGTAATCCAGACTTTTGTCAGTTTATTCCATCTTTTATTCCATTTACTCACCATTCCGTCGTATAGTTGGAAAAATAATTTCGTAATTTGCTAATTTTCACTCCTGTTTCCAACGCTGAACAGTTCAGAGATGGCAGTCGAAAAGGAGATAAAACAAGTTTTGGAAGGTGAAACAACCTCGGAGAATGTCCATGAACACATTTCAAAAGTTGAATCGGTTTCAAATCCAGGTTTAGAGCCAAAAAAAATGACTAAATCGACCCAAACTAGTATTCTTGACAAGTACAGTTATGACAGTGATGAAGACTACGATGAAGATGCAGAAGAACACCAAGGAGGTTGTGATTGCTGTAATAACTACGGACGTATTCAGGATTAAACTCATCAACACCACCTTGGTAAAAGGTCGTGTGCATACACACAACCAGAACTTAAAATTTCATCTTCGATTCAACTGGCACTCATTTAATTGCAACTACATAGTTTGATCAATTCAACGAAATGTCTGATTTAGCATCCCAAACCAAACAGTTTTTGACTTCTATTGATAATGTGAGTATGATGTTGGGAGTTTTGACGGTTGATGTCTGAATTGTGACGAAAATATGAGGTGTCCATCTGCGCTCTGCCTGCGCTCTGCCTGTGCTCCGCCCGCGCACTACATTTTTTCCGCCCACCCCCGCCCGCGCTCCGCCCAATACTAACCCCAGCAATTCGCCGGCTACAAAGCCTTGGACAAATTCGAGGCCCAGACCAAATTACCAAGATCCTATGGAGTCTTGGGCTCTGTCCTGTTCTACTTCCTCCTCATCTTCCTCAACGTTGGTGGAGTTGGTCAATTGTTGTCCAACATTGCAGGCTTTGCCATTCCAGGTTATTACTCTTTACAAGCCTTGGAATCGACCACTTCGAAAGATGACACCCAATTGTTGACCTACTGGGTGGTATTTGCCTTCTTGAACGTATTGGAGTTCTGGTCCAAAGCTCTTTTGTACTGGATCCCTTTCTATTGGTTGTTCAAAACCGTCTTTTTGTTATGGTTGGCCCTTCCTCAATTCAACGGAGCCTCTTTTGTCTATAACTCTTTCATCCGTCCGTTTGCCGCAAAGTATATCTTGACCCCGGCCAACAGAAAGATCGCCGATGACGTCATCGACAAGGTGGAATCCGTCGGAAAGTCCTCCGGTGTCTCTATGTAGTGGAATAAACCCAATTTTTTATAACGTATGAGTAGACACATAGTCGAATTGTTCTTCGCATTCTGAGCACGACAATTTGACTCTCAACTTGATCTTGGCTCCTTCTTTGCCCTGGATCTGCAAGTTCTGTTTCAAGACACCATTTGGAGCCAATGAGGTTGTCTGTGGAGCACTGATGGTGAGTTTTTGGGATTTTGGGACTGCCACCATCAACGCCACATGGGTCAAGGAGGTTGTGGCGTTGATGTAGACGTCGATGCTCAGAGATCCTGCGCCACTAGCCACAACGTCGAAACTCACTGTGGCGTTTTCAGCCACATGCGCCACATCCGCTGTGGCTGGAACCAAACTCTTCGGCTCAGGAGTGCCAAAGATGTCGGCCAATAGGTCAGCAGAAGACACAGGAGCAGCTGCTGGGGTGTCACCCATGAGGTCGAGTAACAAGTCACCCTGTTTCTGGGGTTTCGGCAGCACCAGAACGTGCTGTGGAGCTGGCATGGCTGCCAAAAGCCCCCTCTGGAGCAGCTGTGGCTGTTGCAACACACCCACGTACTCAACAGCCCGGAGTTGTAACTCAAGACTCGAAGCAGAGGTGTACCGTTCCAAAAACAGCAGCAGCAGAGGCGAACCGGTGTGCACGGCGAGTTTGAGTGCCGCCGTCAAGAGATACGACACCACCGGCTCTTTGTCTTGAGGATCAAAAGTGGCAGAAGCAGTCTCGGCCTCCGTGAGCCAGGCGGCTTGAGCACCATCAGAACCGTACTCGCCCAAACACCAGGCAGTGACCACGACAAGAGCCGGAGTCCATGCACTGCGAGAGGCCAGGATCAACTGCAGCACGACAGCCACACGCTCAGCCACACTGAACAGACCCAGCACCCGCAAAAGAGCAGCAGTGACCTCCTGGGGCACGTGACGGACACACGTCAGCACCTGGACCAAGGTGTCGAAGTGCCACTTGTGGCTCGGGGCACAGGCATCACACACCTTGGCCAAAGCAGCAGCAGTCTCGAGCTGGTCGTCAGCTGTCGGCAAGTACAGGAGCACGGCCTTGGCGACGGCCCGGATGCTCTGAGGAGAGGCAATGCCGAAGGCCAAGGCTGCAGCTCGACGGCGGATCGAGATGTCACCGTCTGCCAAACAACCGAGAACCGTGACCCGGTGTCTCTGGACCAGCTGTGGCTCACTGTCCACCACCATCAAGAGAGCATTTAGAGCCACATATCTCGGATTGTTGTCCTTGGAGGCCAAGAAATCACCCAAGACGTTGATCCCGAGCACCCGTAACAGCGGATCCAGAGGCACCGCAAACATCGTGCGAACCAGCTCGTACAACACGGCATAATGAGAGTTCTTGTGCTGCTGCTGTTTGGCACTGATCCGGGCTGCCAATTGTGTGAGAACGTCGTTCAACGTCTCCAAAGCTGGACCTTGTTGGACGTATCTTCTCAGAGTACAAAGCAAGGCACATGTCAAGAAAGGATCAGATTCACCATTGACGTCATGGTCGGGATCTCTAGGGGTGTTTTGGAGGTGTTGTAACACTTTGAGGACGATTTGAGAAGCCATTGTGTCGTCCACTTCGTCATGAACAGCATCTGCAAGCTTTAAACCCCCCAACAAAACTCCATGCAGCTTTTCTCCTAGTAACAGAACAACTTTTGGTGCAAAAATCTCGGCCAAATCTCTTTCTTTTTGCACCAATCTTGCCAGACACATGGCAGCTTTCTTCTTCAAGAAAGTGTTTGTACTTGACAAGACAACGTCTACTTTCTGGTACAAGTCTTGGGCCAATTCTGGAGAGGCGATATTTCCCAAAGTTGTGAGCAGAAGTCCCACTACGTATTGAGAAGGATGGGACAAATCGTTGTCCAAAGAGTTGGTCAAAAGAGTCAAAACTTCTTGGTTCTCGTCCAAGAGAAGTGACAGGGCCATGTATCCTAGTTTCTTGTCGGCGAATTTTGGTGATGCGAGTAATTTGATACATTCTACTTGTCCAAAATGGGTGGGTTCTCCGAGGATGTAGAGGTATAAAAGTTTAGAGATGAGGATACGACGGGAGTAGTGATCAAGATTGGAGTCTCTGAAATGAGTTCTAATCTTGGCAGACTCCTTGCGGATTGTCGTGCGTTCTTCTGCAATCGTCTTGGCAGACCTTACGGATTTTATAAACGATTTAAGTGAACTTACCATCGGCGTTTTGGTGAAAGGACAAAAATGAAAAATAAAATGAAATAAAAAAAGGTGAAAAATGGGAAAAAAGGTGAAAAAAGGTGGAAAATGAAATGAAAAAAAGGTGAAAAATGGTGAAAAATGAGATGAAAAAATGGTGAAAAATGGTGAAAAATGGTGAAAAATGGTGAAAAAAGGTGGAAAATGAAATGAAAAAAAGGTGAAAATGAGATGAAAATGAGATGAAAAAAGGTGAAAATGAGATGAAAAAAAGGTGAAAAATGGTGAAAAATGGGAAAAGAAAATGAAAAAGACTGGAAAAGGTAAGGGGTTAGGATAAGAAGGGGTTAGAGAAGGGTAAAGAGTTAAAAGGTTGAAAGGTTAAAGGGTTAAAAGGTTAAATGAGCTAAGAGGATGATGATAAGGTGTGGAGAAGATGGTTGTATGTTAAGTGATATTGATTATTGTGGTATTACCTCAATATCTGTTCCTGAATTTATTACCCCTTTAGGAAACACCCCTTTTCTTTATTATAATACTTTTAATCTCGAAATACGATATAAAAAAAGCTTTCTATGTAATAAAATATGTTTTCACCCATTCTGAGAATTTTCAAACTATTTGTGATCTATCACACATTTTTTATATATTATATAACCATTTGTTCTTCAATTCACAGCCTCGTCATTAATTAATACCGACACTTTTTGTAATTTGCTCACTTTTTGACAGCCAAAATTCTGAGCAAATTACAATTTCTCCACCTTCACCTTCAAGGTTTGAACAAACCCACTCCCAAATGCCATTCCATCTTCCCGTACCGACCAATGAACGTAAAAATCGTCGTGCCAGTGAATCAGCTGCAATACTAGGCTCTTTCCAAAGTCGCTCAGGTATCAAAGAACTCTTACAAAGCTCATTATCCAATCAAACACCTTCCATAGTGATCAACGAATCCTCTTCGTCTCGCCCAAGATCGTCTTCTTTGTCATTGATGAAACGCAAATTGAGCCCCAGATCTCGCTCTCTGTCCATCGACTTAAAACCATCTCCTTCAAACATCTCCATGGCCTTCAGTGACGTCCAAAGCATGTTCTCTTCAGATGATCTTCCTTCTCTGCCTTCTTCTCAACTGTTGATCCAATTCCTTCATTCTCATGGTCTTTCTGAACCTTTCAAGTTGATCTCAAACCAACGTCAAGTCCAAGATTGTGACGTCTTTCTTTCTTCAAGTGGTCGAATGCTCCTATTGCCGTATGTCTCGTCCAAAAGGGCCCAAATTTCTGAAGAAGAAGATGAAGATGAGGACTACGAAAACACAGGAATCGACCGTATAAACCACACTTTTGCCGTGGTACTCCGTGTGGGTACCCAACCTCTCAGATCGACTATAAAAGCCAAACTTTCCGCCAATTTCTCACTAGATTTGGGCGAAAATGGTTTAGAACTGTACCATTTGGCAAAAGATATCGTTTGGCAACTAAATCTCAACAAACCGGATTGTTTTGTACTGTACGATGATGAGCTTCAGTTCATGGATGATCCAATTCTGCAAGTTTCTCCTCATCCAACTCAACCTCTTTGTAAATTTGAACCTTTGAACCAACAAGAACGAGCTCAAATTGATCCTGAATCTCTTGTTCTGGGTCTGGAATGGGATTTAGATCAAGGTCCAGCTCAACAGTTCAATCCTGGTTACTACGTATTCCTTCTACCGGTTCTCTTCAGTCCCACAGCTCCAGAATCAATCCTATCCCCTGCTGGTCAGGTCCGTTATAGTCTCAAGATCAAATTAAGACCTGTCATGCCAGAGTTACTGCCTCCTCAACCTGCTGCCTTCACGGGTTCCACATCTCCTGGACTCACTCCAAAACTCTTCAAGAGCTCCAAACTCAAAGAAGAAGGCATCAGGATGTATGAATACACCTTACCGGTGGTGAGACAACCTCCTCCTGATTCCATGACCACGGTGAACAAATCTGTGTATGTGAACAAGATTTGGAACGATTCTTTGAACTACGAGATCACATTCCCACGGAAATACGTCTCTATGTCTTCTCCTCAGGATGAAATCAACCACAGTTATGAGCTCAAGATCAAGCTCATGCCGTTGGTTAAGAAGATCTATATGAAGAGAATCCGAGTGAACATGATTGAGAAGACCAGTTATGCCACTAGAGATATGGCCAAGGACAAGGAGAACAGTAAGGAAAGAGTGGTTCCGTTGTTCGAGATCAGAACAAAGGACAAATCAACGGCTAGACAGGTTCCCATGCGTTCGGAGGTGGTTAAGAGTTGTTTGGACGACAATTTGTTGACCTCGTGCTTCGAGGATTATAAACCTTCTAAAAAAGTACAACCTTCTGAAGAAGACGTTGTGATCACCAACACGGTGAAGATCTCGTGTCCATTGACGTTCTTGATGAAGGATGAGGAGGTGTTGAAAGCTGTGAGACAGACAAGAGGTGAAGAAGACACCAGTGATGTGGAATCAGTGACGTCTCTTTCACCTTCCAACAGTTTCATCTCCATGTTTTCCAAACCGGCAAAACCTCCTAAAGATGCCAATCCAGTCAGAGAACGTTATGGTTTGTACCCGGATGTGTCAGGGTTTGGATCCGTACAGATCAAGCACCGCTTACAGATCTGTTTCCGGATCTCGAAACCAGAACTGGCCGAACAGGGCCCGTCGGAGGGAGTCCATAAATTACATCATTACGAGGTGATCATCGACACTCCAGTGGTGCTAAACTCTCCTTTGGCCAACGATGCCACTCCTCCACCGTATGCCCCTGTGACCCAAGATCCTCCACAGTTCCAGATCAGGGCTGTTGATGACGAGTTTGAGGAAGAAGAACTGCCTCCTCCTTTTGAGTTCCATGTGGGATCTCCGATCAACGGTGGGATGGACATGCTTCATGACTACAGAACCATGGACTACGACGACGTCATCTCGTATCTGGCAAGTGAGGAGTCACGTTCCAGACTGGCCAGTGTCTCAGTAGGAGTTCCCACTACAATAGACGAGTTGTTGGTGATCTCAGAAGGTCCTCCTCCACGCTACTCCGACACAGAAGAGGTGGACATTGGGGCTGATTTTGGGGTACAGGAGCACGACAACGACAGTTATAACAGACGAAGGATTGCCTCGGCAAAGCTGAAAGCTCATCACCAGATGCAGAAGATCGAAAACGACTTACTGGACTTCTCCTTTTAGACTATATACGTTGCTATCTAGGTCCTATCTTGGTCTTCAGCCGTTGCTGTTTGTTGGCATGTTCAACTAATTCTTCTTCAGATACTGCTCCTGCTTTCTTCACGTACTCAACAGACCGTTTGTGTCCATCCCACAACACTTTTGGTTTCTTGACACTGTCCGGTTGGTCTCCGGTTCTCTTCCGGTTCAAAAGAGTTTGAATGTTGGAAACAACGTCCTCAGTAGATAGATTTGTGTCTTTAACCTTGGCTTCATACCTCTTCTTCTCCTCTTTGTACCGTGGATCTCTGAACATGATTTCAATGTGCTGAGTCAACTTGGATTCAGGAATCATTTGGTTCGAGAAAGGACTCTTCACCATCTTTTCACCAGCTCCAGTTTGACGTTTGGTCTTGTCTATGGTTCTGATCTTGACTCCTTTAGGTACAGGACGACTTGGTTTATGTACTTGTTCTTCTTCTTCTTCTTCTTCTTCACTCTCAACATACTTCGGAAGTTCTTGTTTGTCTTCTTCGGTCAATTGCCAATCAGGAGCAGCTTCTTCGATCAGAGTTCCCAGTCTCTTTTGAGCCAATGATCTGAACTGTAATTGTGCCAAAGACAATGGCAATGCAAGCTCTGCAACTTGATCCAGTTCATCTATTATTACAGTTTCTACAACTACAAAGTCTTGCCAATCTATAGATGCATACTCTTTCAGTTTCAGGGCATCTAAATCCAGTTTTATCAGAGACTCTTGTAGTTCTTGAGCCTCATATTCAGCTCTTAAGTACAGTCTCTTTAAAACCAGATCTCTATCTTTTGCTCCAAGTTCAATTTTGTCACGTAAAAAATCTCCTGGACTAATTGTATGAAGAAATTGATTCACAAGCAGTTGGAAAACTTTATGAAGAGAATGATCTGTTTTGAGGAAATCAAGAGGAAGGTCCAGCCGTTCACGTAGTAACTTTGTACGATAATTGTCTCCATTTTGAGCCACCAACAGAGCCGTCATCTTCATCACATCGTAATCGAAAGCCGATAACGGCATATCGTGGTCGATATAGAAAGTCAAGTCATCTGGTTTTGAGATTTTCGGGTTCTCCAGAACTGGTTCAGTCTTTTTATTATCTGTTTCAAGTCCTTCTGCTAAAGTTTTAAGCCTCCAAATGTAATAGTTGTGATATGGATCTTGTTCAAAAAGAAAGGAAAATTGTTTGTTGGACAGTTGACGATCTTTCATACGTTGTTCAAATGATGATCCATTCCTATGTATATATCCTGCTGTCTTATCTACGACATCTCGAGTCTCTGAAGGTGGAATAATCACATCTTCCGGTACATTCATGGCGATGAGATGGCTCTTTCAATCTTTAAATTTTGAATTTTTTTTCGAATTTTTCAACACTTTTTTTTTTTGGCGAAACCTTTCGTAAATTGCTCTTTTGCGTCAAAATTTCTGATTTGTGGAAATTTTTCGGATTTTGTCGCGTTATCAAAACGATCAGTGATTGAAAGAACATGAGATTGTTATTGGCATCGTCTGGATCTAAATGTTGTTACGAAACCAAAATATCGTTCACACAAACTCCTTGCTCCATTTCAAAACCTGTTAATGTACTTTATAATGATTCTTATGTCCAAAAACTACTACCAACCAGTATACACGGTAGTCAAGTGATATGGTGTTTTAGAAGATCAGGATCTTTAGAATTATACCAAGATAAAACATTTGAGAAAGTATTTGAACTCTGTGATTGTAAAAATGATGAAAAAGATTTCTGTATCTCTTTAAAAGTCATCAAAGGTGTCGTTTATTGTTGTACAAATAGAGGTCGTTTGACCTTGGTGGATATGAACCAATTGAGAACAGGAATTTCTCAAGAACTATGCAGTAATTTTCTTCAAGTCCATACTGTTCAACTCACTGAACCTTTATCCTCATTTGCTGTGAATCCCTTTGATCAATGGATGGTTGCCTGTGGAGGTTACGGAAATCACGTGACCTTATTCTCTTTAATTACCCCCTTTAATGATTCTGGTAATGAGATCTTTAAAATGTTGAGTTATAGCCTGATACGTAAAGTTCTCCCATTTTGGACAGCCAAGACCAATAAGAAGCTCCATCGTGAATTAGAAGAATTTCCTTGGATCACAGATATTGTCTTTGTACATAGAGAAGGTCAAGACGTTAGATTGTATTGTGCGACACAATTTGGGAAAATTTGTTATTATGACGTTGGAGTTTCTCATCATTCTATCCATGACATGGTGTTATCCAATCATCGTATTCGTCTGCTACGCCAACTATCCAACAAAGCTCTAATCTTTGTAGATACGTTTGGCCTGGTGGGGGTCGTGCACAACGACCAAATGCTGTACCAGTACAGATTGGAGCATTTTGGGAGTTTGAATGCCGTTGAAATTGTGGAAGTGACACATGGACACCACGAAGATGACGACGAAGATCTAGTCAAACTACTGGCCAAACGTCAACAACACAGTCATAGCATCCATCGACAACGATACTTCCGTTTCAACGACATTTACATTCTGTACACGACCCTTTTAGGAGAAGTTCAACTAGTGAAGCTTCAACTGGATAACAGTTATACAAAGATGGCCAAAAGAAAGATAGATGCTGGAGGAGTACAGTGTCTTGTTGTTGATGAGATCCAACTCAAAGAAACGAGCAAACCAAGTCCAACAAGACGTCGAAAGACAAGACGGAGTTTCATCTGACAATATTCTAATTACAAATAGCCTTTATTTGAATACATAGTTTCAAGCCTTCAAAGAAGAGGCTCTTCTGATCTTCTTGGCCTCCTTTCTTTCGTGCAATCTGGCAGCCAACAATTGTTGGTACTCGGCAGCCTGTTCTCTCAGGTATTGAGCGTTTTGGATCTTTTGAGATTTCAAGTATCTCTTTCTTTGCAAACGCTCTGGGGTGATCAATCTTTGGATCTTTGGAGCCTTGGTGTACTTCTTGTCACCTTTGACAACTTCACGTCTGATGACGTATTGTCTGACATCGTCTTCTTTGGACAAACCAAAGAATTTTCTAATGTGGTTAGCTCTCTTTGGACCTAATCTTTTTGGAGTTTGGGTGTCGGTGACACCTTCCAATTCTTGTTCACCAGATTTAACAATGACAAGGGACAAAACTGCCAAATCGGCACCGACAATACAACCTCTGACACTCTTTCTCTTACGTTCACCGGTTCTTCTTGGTCTGTAACAGGAGTGACCTTTGGCCAACAACAACTTGACTCTGGTTGGATGTAAAACACCTTGTTTCATTGGGAAACCTTGTTTGTCGTTACCACCGGTGATCTTGAAGATGTAACCTTTGAATTCGTCTCCAATAAGGTCACCTTCAACTTCTTGACCCATTCTTTTCTCGTAGAATGGACGCAACTTGTGCTCGTCGTCAATCTCAATGGTCTTTTGAGTACCGTTGGCTGGGTAGGCAATGTTCAACTTCATCTTGATGTGATAAACTGAATTCAAACTTCGCTTTTTTTTGAAATTTTTCACTTTTGAAAAAAAAAAAATTGTGATTGTGGAAAAATGGGAAAAAATTTTCTCATAAAATTAGGGCTTAGCCCTGATCACGTGATACAAAAAAGTTAACTGCAGAAAGGGGGTGTTGGAAAGGGATAAAGCTTTTGAACTTGGAGGTTTATGATTAATTGTGTAAGACTTATTATGAGAAACAACTTTACTTGTGACCAGAAAGACATTTACTTGTAGATGTGATATAGAAACATAATTCTGTATTCAATTAATGAACATTCTTGTGGTACACTGAGATCTTGGAGTTCCAGAACTATGGATTGTATACTCTGCTACTATACAATCTTGAAAATGTACGATCACTCATTCTTCTTTTTTGGATATGTAGGCAGTGGCCCCGAAGGACTCGGGAGCATCACATTATCTCGAATCATCGCACTCAACGTCCCCCCATTCCCACTGGTGTCCTGATTAGTCTGTGGGCCCAAATTACTCCGCCCTGCCACCGGAGTTTGCCCACTCAATGGCAAGTTCCACTCATTGGAATAGAAATTACTCGGGGACAGGAACAACAAGTCATTGTTCAAGTACCGCGACGGCAAAGCACTCACCGGGGTCTCACCGTTGAATAACACCTGGTGCTGGTATTGGAATTGATTTGGCTTGCCCGGTTGGGCAAATGGAGAAGGGAAGACGGGCAGAGGCCCTGAAGGTGACTGTTGAGGTTGTGGGAGCACAAACGGGCCCTGTGGTGCTGTCAGCGACACAGGAGTGCTGTGCGGAGACCCAGATGTGTTGGAGGGTACCGGGTGCTGTTTGAGTCCCGGATGGACAGGTTTTGGAGGACCGGATGGTCCGTCCTTGCCAGAGTCCATTGCCGTGATGGTGCCTGCACTCTCGGGTTTCTTGCCACCAACTTCTTCAGACTCGCCACCCGGTATTTGCACCCGGAGCACAGGTCTTTGTGATCCACTACGGCCCTGGAGCGAAGGGCTCTGGGCGAAATGCGACTCGGCGGGAGGTTGCGCGGGGGCCCCGCCCGGAGTTTGCGCGGAAGCTCCACCCGGAGCCCCGGGGAAACTGGAGAACGGCGGAAGGGCCGCCGGATAGTGCAGTTGGAGCAAAACTCGCTGATGTGCAAACGTGGATTGCACACGGGACTGATCAGGACCCTGTCTGGTGGTTCGCCGGCTCTTGGCCGGGCGGGACGGCGTCGAATCTGCCGGACGTTTTACGGCCTCTGGGCCCTGCGACTCATCCATATCGCTCAGATCTCCCTCATCATCATCTTCATCGTCGTAGAACAGTTCTGCATCGTTTTCTGAATCGTCATCTGCATTTTCGAGCCGGGACGAGACGGTCCTGCGGCGTGACGGATCACTTGAAATTCGGGTCATTTTGGCATAATTGCCATAATCACGTGGCTGTTTCTGCTCTTGTAACCGTGGCAGTTGTCTGTATCGGGTCAAAAGTTCATCGGTATCGGCAGAAGAGTACTCATACACCTTGTGGTTGTGACCAACAATGATGACCAGGACGTCCACCTGACACAATATAGACAACTCATGTGCCTTCTTGAACAATCCAGCTTTCCTCTTCACAAAAGTCACTGTTCTATTACGTTCATCGGAGATCGGTTCGATCGCAATTTTTCTTCTTCCCATGTTTCAAATGATGATTTGGTGAAATTTTATGCAAATAGTGTTTATAACGGGGCTGTGAGGTGTTGGTGTAGAATGTATCAAGATGTATCAGTTTCAGAATAAGGTTAATGTGTTCCGATATTATATAACTTGATTCAAAAATTAACACAACAATTAACGTTTTACTAGTTAATTGTTCGTCGTCCCTTTGTGCATAAATTCTATATTTAGAAGCCTTCAATAAGGAAATTTAATCAGGGGTAACAATAAACCTCAAATGGGAAAAAAGTGTATGAAAAGGGGAATATGGGGCTTTTTGGGAGTGATGAATGAATAAGGGTTGTTATTTTTGATATTATGGTGTTAGATGGTGGTTTTCAGCACTGGTTGTTGGGTGTTGAAACGTTTCCCCTGATTTGTATCTAAATTTAGCATCATTTCGAATCAAATTTATAAAAATTTGGTCAAGAAAGGAAATTTATTGTGGAAATGAAGGAGGAACTTATTTGATCAGTTTTGATGAGTTGACATCAGTGTTGGCACAAGTTCATGTGAATATGTTGAAGGATATGACGTCTTTTATATTTATTCTAACTTTGATTTCTTATCAATCTATTTTTATCCCCTTTTCGGTATAAGCACCATTTATGGAATTATGACGTAAGTTAAGGTTTGGAAAAGCATTATAAGCAATTTGAGACCAGTCCATGTGTAAAATTTACCTAATCATCAACTTTAAATTATTCATAATACTTATATTATTAAATGCTAATGCTATCATTACTCTTTCAATCTAAAAGGAGCTTCTCTCAAATTTATACCACACCATTCACTAATTTCCAACAGCATATCTCTCAGGGAATTCAGTTCCAGAATCGAATTCCCAACGTTCAAAGCTCCTCTCAAATGTCCTCTTAATTGTGGATTCACATCTTGGGGAACCAAAGCACCGACCATCACCAAACTAGTTTCTTTCAGAGTCACCAATTCTTCATAACTCAAAATTTCTCCGTAACAACGCCATTTGATAAACTTATGCATATCATGGTACGATTCTTCTAAATTTTTCGTCACTCTTTGAGTCACTTTGCCATAAATTTTACCGAAGAATTCTTCACCCCTTTTTTGCAGTGCTGCGTCGGTGGAAAATCTATTCTTATTCTGAAAATTTAGAGATTGTTCCGACAAAGCTTTCATCGTATTTATCAGACGGGGTACTCCAGTTATCACCATCAGCTTGAACACTGCATCTTGCATCGCATGTCTGATCCGATCATCTCCATTATAAACCTCTTTGTAAACATTGAACAGTTCTTCACCTCGATTCGAACTCTGTAACAGCAGTAATGCCACTAAATGCCATGTCTTTTTCAACAGTGGATAACCCCGCTTTAACCGTAAAATCTTATCCAGGTTTAAAATAGACATGGTCACGTCAGTGTCACAACGGTTTTCTGAAAAAAAATAAAAAAGAATCATAAACTATTTTATTATCAAAGAGTTATAAATGAGATCTGTGATCTTGACGGCATGTTCAAACAGTAAATTTGAACAATCCATGATACTTTGGGCATCTATACTTAAACCTCCAGCTTTACTAATTTGTAAAATCTCTCTATTTTTGTTCAAAGTCAATGTCAACGAACCCGATCTTAACATTTCTTCATCCATATTGGCATCTACCAAAACCACTTCATCGTTTAAATCTCCTTTTATATTTTGTTCCATGTCATTTGGATTGTAGAAGCTGAAAGTGACACAGATCGGGACATGCAAAACAGAAAGCGGGACAGGATTACGTTCTGAAAATGGATGTAATATGACCGTCTCGTTCTCGACAGTCACATCATTTTTACGGAAATGTAAGAGCAGAGTCATGACTGCTATGCAACTTAGATCGATGAAATTTCCGTCATAGTTCAAAAATCGTATATCACATCTGATTGACCAACATTTCAAACCTGCTATTATACATAAACCTTCTAAATCCAATGCATTTGATCTTCTAACGGCTTTTTCGATCATTCTACTGATCATTATTTCTTCGTCGTTTTGTCTACCATTTTCGAATAAAGGAGAAGCCATAGATGTGATCTCACTGTTGATGGTGAAAATCCCTTCAAAAGGTCTATCTTCATAGGGAGGCACCACTTGAGCGGAGATTCGTACGATACATCTTGATTTACCTAATTTGACGTCTACATATCCATATTCTTGACCCACTGAGATTTCTAAGTTCCTGAATTCACGTAATTCTCGTCCATCTAAACGTTTATTTTGTTTGAGAAGATCTAATATAAATGTTTCATTGTTTTTTGGAACTTCAAAAGTTCTACTCATGCTGATTTTTCACTTTGTCAATTTCCATTTTCATTTTTTTATTTTTCATTTTTCATTTTTCATTTTTCATTTTTAAAATTCAATTTTTACATTTTCCATTTTTCATTTTTAAAAATTCAATTTTTACATTTACCATTTTTCATTATTAAAAATTCAATTTTTACATTTTTCATTTTTAAATTTCAATTTTTAATTTCAAAATTTAATTTCAATTTTAATTTCCATTTTCTTCTTCGCCATCATGAACAACTTACCAAAATTAGTTGAAAGAACAGCCATAAGGCTGTTAAAAACACCATTAATCACACAATATAGAACCTTCAGTGCTGCCACAAATGATAACTCTCTCAATTTCTTCCAAAAAGATCGATTACCAACAAATACAGTGATCAAATTTGTACCCCAACAAGAAGCTTGGATAGTGGAAAGAATGGGTAAATTCCATAGAATTTTAGCCCCAGGTTTAGCAATTTTGTTCCCATTCTTGGACAGAATCCAATACGTTCAATCTCTCAAAGAAAGTGCCGTAGAAGTTCCTTCTCAGAGTGCCATCACATCCGATAACGTCACCTTGGAATTGGACGGAGTCTTATATATAAAAGTCGTAGACCTGTATAAACTGTCTTATGGTGTAGAAGATGCCGAATATGCCATTTCTCAATTGGCCCAGACGACAATGAGATCGGAAATTGGCCAATTGACCTTGGACCACTGTCTCAGAGAAAGACAACAGTTGAACACCAACATCACTGCAGTTTTGAACGAACTGGCTCTGGATTGGGGAATCACCTGTTTGAGATACGAGATCAGGGATATCCATCCTCCTGCCAACGTTCTCGAAGCCATGCACCGTCAAGTGTCAGCTGAAAGATCCAAAAGAGCAGAGATTTTGGACTCTGAAGGTCAAAGACAGTCTCTGATCAACATTGCCGAAGGAGACAAAACTTCCAGGATCTTACTGTCGGAGGCTGAGAAACTCGAGAAGATCAATTTGGCCCAAGGTGAAGCCGAACTGATCATGGCCAGGCTGAAGGCTTCGGCTGAGAGCATCCGCATGGTGGCAGAGCTGATCCAGAACCATGGTGGTAAAGATGCCGTGTCTTTGCACGTGGCTGAGAAGTACGTCCAGGCATTTGGAAACTTGCTGAAGGAGTCCACATCCGTCGTCGTACCGGCCGGATTGAACGACATGAGTGGCTGGATGGCCTCAGGTTTGGGCATCTACAACACCTTGAACAAGAAACAGTAGTGTATATAGTTAAGCCCTTTTGAAAAACCCATCAAGAGCTCCTCTTCCAACTGCAACTTTGGGCTTCTTCACCTGTGCTTTTGTCGCTTTTGTCTTTGTACTTCTCTTCTTCTCCACAACAAGATTGGCATTCAACAGCGCAAGATTATCTGCTGCCACTTGTTTCAGCTCCAATTCACGGTTAAGCATCTGTTTGTGTTGGTCCAATGTTTGCAACTCGTCGGCATAAACTTTAGAAAGTTGCATGGTTAGATGTGATGAGATGTATGTGGAGACGATGTTGATGGAATGGGCCACTTTGGCTGCTCGATCGATCTCTTGTGGCACTGTAGAATCGATCCTCAGAAGTTTTTCTACAACTAATTTACGGTACATAGATCCAGGGAACTTTAGCACGATTTGATCAACTTTTTGCCGGAGAAATGTCAAGATCTTGGCAATACTGAGTTTGTAATAGGTCTCTTGATTCTCTTCGAACTCATCAAATATGGTCTTTATGGCTTTTTGTAGTACAAGATTGTCCAGTCTGAACAAATCTTTAGGAAGATTTTCCAACAAAGGTTCATTTTCCAAGAACTCTATCAAGTCTTCGAATGTCAATAAACGTTGTCTGAAGCTTGGATCATCATGAATCGCCTCCAAAGTTTTATCATAGATGGATAAGAGCATATAGACCAAGTTGAAGGGGGTCAGGACGAGCATATCGGGGTTTTCCAAGACGAGCAGATCTGCAGCATTATGGAAAATCACGCTCCGCACAGGACGTCCATCTCGCATCGTTGTTCCATTACCATTTGACACATGTGGATTCTTGAAATTGAACAATTTGAGTTCAAAGAGTTCATCTCCAGAGATCAAAAATTTGGTTTCCACTTTTAAACCCGGATGAGGAAGTGAAATCACTTCGTACGAAACAGGATGCTTGCATTCAGGAAGAAGCATCACTCGTAACCTTCCAGGGTCTTCTATCACTTCTAAAGGCATCTTTTGATGTTGTTCTTATCAAAAGACGTGTTCGAGAT
Organism: Nakazawaea laoshanensis; assembly: GCA_030704985.1. Classification (NCBI taxonomy): domain Eukaryota; kingdom Fungi; phylum Ascomycota; class Pichiomycetes; order Alaninales; family Pachysolenaceae; genus Nakazawaea; species Nakazawaea laoshanensis. The sequence goes on from JANIWE010000020.1 coordinate 55,963, forward strand.
GTCGAGAGCAGTTTACGAATTTTTGTTTTGGCGTTCAAAAAAAATATGAAATGAGCAAAAAATGACTTTTTATTGAATCTGAGCAATGTATCAATTTATCACATCATGTTCAAGCGTCTTCAGATTCAGTCTCCAGTTTGATGACAGGAGAAGACTTTTCAGGTGAATAAGCATACTTACTACGGGCCCTGATACGAGCACCGAAAAAGTAAAACATATACGGGATTGCACAACATGCCAAAGAGATGAAAGCCATCAAAGATGTGGCCCATTGATCCCCCAATCTGTGATACATTTGAATGGTGAATAAAACCACACAGGCACCCCAAATTGACCGGACAAAAGTTTTAGAAGCAAGTGCAGATGCTGCATAATGTTGATATGAGTCCACAATGTAGTTGTTAGCAGGATTGTACAACAATAAGAACCCAAGACCGCAGGGAAGACCAGAAATGGCAGGACCGGCCCATGAAAGCCAAGAATACGACGACCAAGCAAAACAGAACAATCCAATAGGAACTAACCAGCATGCAAACATCATCGGGATCAATCTGAGCTCAGCAGGAGGTAATTCTCCACGATCAAAATACTTCTGAGCCCGTCTGTTGTAATCCCTGTTGATGAGAGGAGCTATTGCTGTACCGATACAGACACCCACGGCAATTGGAATGAACATAAGACCCACCTTATGATCCGACCATCCTTTATCCTCACCATAAACCACAGGATATGCAAAGAAGAACATGTATAAAAGACCGTAGATCACCGACATGTAAAGAGTCACCAAGAAGACGATCAACTCCGAAAGTAAAATTAAAGGTCTTCCAAGAGTCTCATTGATGATGGCCTTGATATCTCTGATCTTCAACTCACTAACTGATCTATAAGTATCATCTCCGGTCAATTTCCGTAATTTTTTGGCCCGTCTTTTGAGTAATGTGGAATGATGCGTCTCTGGTAAAGTGAGGACTAAACAGATGTAGATGAATCCTGTGAAGATGAGTAAGACCCAGTAGATCCATCTCCAGGAGTCCTCTGCAGGGTAATAATCACCTATGAACCCACCGATCAATGGACCGAGACAAGGACCCAAAAATGGAGCTGCCGAGAAAAACAGCATAGCCGTTCCCCTTTCCTTGTTGACCCACATATCGGATAAAGAACCTCCTATAAGAGTCATTGGAGCACTGAGCAGTAAACCTCCCAACAGACGGAACAGCAATAAAGTGCCGATGTTTTTGGCCAAAGCACAAGGAATGATAAAAACGATTCCGGTGAAAAGAGTGGTGAAATAAATCCAATTACGACCCAATTCTTCTGACAAAGGACTGAAAACCATAGGTCCAATACCGAATCCCAACACCAAAAGTGTCACAGTCAAGATAACAACCTCTTGGCTGACTCCAAAAGTCTCCATGGGTCCCCCAATATCACCTGTGACCATGGCAGATGACAATGCCACATCGAAGCACACCATTCCAAGTAAAATTGTGAGATACCATTTTTTCAATTTGGGCCAGTTCCGTGGATCGGCCTTGTCACCTTCGACAAACTGTACGAGTCTCATACCAGTCTCTTGATCCACCGGATAATGCCATTGATCCAGCTCGTGGAACGTTGAATGAGGATCAGGATGACTCTCGTACCTTTCCATATCAATGGGTTCTTCCAAAGGACCCAAGATCCCGGCATCTTCTTCTAATCTACTGACAATCTTCTCCACCCCACTGTTATTCGTCACCATTTGCTTAAGACTCTCTTCATCATGCGTCAAGGATTTAAACATCCCTTTTGATACCACTGAGCTAACTCTTGAAATACCATCGTGATCCTCGACAACTGGAGTGTACAGATTCACCTCTTTGTCATATGAATCCTCACTATGTGTATCTGACATCTTGTGCCTTTTATTTCTGGTTCTTGGCTTTGTTTAAATAAGAATGTCGGCCCAAAAGATGCAAAATACTCGGTGAAAAATGTCGCATTGCAGGAGCCGATGAGATGAGGTTTAAAAGTAAAGATGAGGTAATCGGGACAAAAAAGGTATCAATCCTGACTGGTGGATTGCTACATATAGCCATAGGTTATTGTAAACAAGTGGGGTTGGCATTTTTGGAAATCGTCGTTATAATCGACTTATGATTTTTCCTCATCGGCGACGGCTCAAAAATTAAGAGCCGATCGCCGATCGCCGATCTTTTTCAAATAAAGCCGACGACATTGAAAAAAAAAATACATTGATTAAAATTCATTAACCAAAATCGTACTCATTACATCTATATATTTTTCTTCACAATTTTAATCGACTTCACCTTGTTTCAATTGAGATTGTTTTCTATATTCACATTCTTCTTGAAATCGGCGCATCACGTGACTAAGAATTTCCCAAAGTCGTGTCCCAAAGACCAATATATAGGACAAAAATTCAGCACAAATCAGTTAAATAACCATGCCAAAGAAGCTTGTTACACTTCGTTTGTCTCCGGACAAGTTGAAAACAATAGTTTTAAAAGAACCAACACGTGCACCACAACTGGTGAAGAAAATTGTGATCAAAAAATCTGCTGATTCAGGTGTTTCATCATCTCCAGTGCCCAGTGCTGTGTCTCCTGCCACAAGGGCAGAAACACCTACAAATAGTGTAAATGCAACAACTACAAAAGGAAGAAGTGGATTAGCAGCCAGTGCTAATGGAGGATTACTCGATCTCGATAAAACTGGAAAACCTACAAAAAAATGGGTGAAAAGAGCAAGATCTTTCAAATCTTTCAGTGGTTATAAAACAAGTATAAAAGTTTATAGAACCATAGAAAGGAGAGAAACCGTTAAAGTCGAATAAAAAAGTCGTGCACAACACACCCAAATGTCCATTTTGGGAAATATAATTGCAATATCCTAAATAGGCAAAATATGAAGATCGCGTCTAAGCCTGCATTGATATTGCCCCAAATTATTTACGAATCAGAGCCCTTCAGCAATTAAAGCATAACCCGATATTTGAACTGATCAATCAAAATTCTTTGTTCATAGTATCGCAATCAAACTTGGCATTTGTTCCAGTGGTACCATGGTAGAAATTAACCCATCTCACTTCATCACATGAGAGTGTTTCATATTTATGTGCCCACACGTGCATTTCTTTTTTCCTTCTCTCACATATTTTGTCCCACATTTCCGAAAATAAACGGTGCTAATTTTAACAAACAATAAACAATCTAGATCATAAATGTAAGCAATTTTATCAGAACAAACACTACAAATGTCACCTTCACTCTGTAAACAAATATTACAACTTAGTGAAATAGGGCTCTCGACTGGTATTTACCAAAAATTGTTATTTTTCTCAATTAAAACAAATTTGCCCCACCTTATGCAATGTCCTGCCCCCATCAAACATATGCATTATGCAGGCACAGGGCAAATAACAAATTCAATCTTATAAAGGCCGTATTCCCGCCATTCAAACTAGATACAGTAGTGATGAACTTGTTACAAATCGTTTTACTCTGTGCCCTGGTTATTCAGGCCTTACCTGTAACCCAGTTGGTCAAGAAAAATTTACTGTTTGACTACGGATCTCAAAAATTATACGGTGTCAATATAGGAGGCTGGTTTGTACTTGAACCATATATCACTCCTTCATTGTTCGAGGCCTTTGGTGATAACATACCTGTTGATGAATACCATTTGACTCAATATTATGGTAAAGAAACTCTGCAAAGTGTCATGGATGCCCATTGGTCAACTTGGTACACGGAGAAAGATTTCGAAGATATCCTGAACTATGGATTAAATTTTGTTCGTATACCTATTGGATATTGGGCTTTCCAATTGTTGGATGATGATCCATATGTCCAAGGACAAGAAGCTTATCTTGATCAAGCTTTAGAATGGTGTAAAACTTATGGACTTTATGCCTGGATCGATTTGCACGGTGCTCCAGGATCACAAAATGGATTTGACAATTCTGGTCTTCGAGACTCTTATCTGTGGCAAGATGGTGATAATGTAGATGTCACTTTACAAGTGATCCAATACATTTCTAACAAATATGCTGGAAGTGATTACGAAGACGTTGTCATTGGTATTGAATTGGTCAATGAACCTTTGGGAACAGTTTTGAATTTAGATGAATTAATAACTTATTATTACAAAGGTTATGATTTAGTACGTCTGGTTGGAGACAATCTGGTGATTATTCACGACCTGTTTCAAGATTTTAACTATTGGGATAATGTATTGAATACAGATATAGACAACAGTTTTTGGAGCGTTGTGGTGGATCACCATCATTACCAAGTTTTTGATCCAAATGAATTGGCTGCTTCATTCGACGACAAGATCCAATCTGCATGTCAATGGGGGTTCAATGCCAATAACGAATACCATTGGGTCATCAATGGAGAATTCAGTGCTGCTTTAACGGATTGTGCTCCTTGGTTAAATGGTGTTGGTCTTGGTGCCCGTTATGATAATTCTTTTGACGGTTCTTGGTACATGGGATCATGTGATGGTACCCAAGATGAATCCACATATGACTCGGATAAAGTTGCCCAATACAGACAATATGTAGAGGCACAATTAGACCTGTTTGAATACGGTAAAAATGCAGGTTGGGCATTTTGGTTTAAAACTGAAAGCACTGTTGAATGGGATTTCAAGAGATTGGTCAATCTTCAAATCATCCCACAACCTTTATCCGATAGACAGTATCCGAACCAATGTTATTAATAGATTTGTATGTATAGTGAGACAAAAATTTCTGCCCCTTGATGACCGTAGATCATTTCCAGATGCAGATGGATTTATGCATATTTTTTAACAAGACCGTACATGAAAACGCGAAAAATGCACTCTTTATCTTGGCCAAAAAAAAAACTAACCGCCTCACAACCTTTAAGAAAAAAAATCCGGGATGCCAGAGCCAATCTTTTTTAGGGATTATGCACACGACTTTTCGGATCTTGTCATCGCGGATTTGAATTTTATATCTTTTACAAATGAACGTTAAATCTGTGTAAAATGTTTGTAGAACTCGAAATACCAAGTGGAATTAAGTACGAACAACCAATTGGATTGTACATCGATGGAAAATGGCACAAGTCCAATTCTACCATCGAAACCATCGATCCAGCCACTGAAACCCCCATCACCTCTGTCTATGCTGCATCTGTAGAAGATATCGATATGGCTGTCAAACTGGCCAAAAAACTGTACAAAACAGTATGGCGTAAAACTTCTGGGGCCGAAAGAGCCGTCTTGATGAACAAGTTGGCTGATTTGGTCTTGCAAAACACAGATCTCTTGTCTGCCGTTGAATCGCTCGACACCGGCAAACCCCTCGAATCAAATTCAAAGGCGGATATTGTAGGAGTGGCCGAATGTTTGAAATATTGTGCCGGATGGGCAGATAAGAACCATGGGAAGTACATCCCGTTATCAGCCACCAAATATGCCTATACAATTCGTGAACCATACGGTGTAGTTGGACAGATCGTCCCATGGAATTATCCAATGTCAATGAGCGGTTGGAAAATTGCTCCTGCATTGCTGCTGGGAAATTGTATTGTGATCAAATCTGCAGAAAACACTCCTCTTTCTTTGTTACTCTTTGCTACTTTGGTCACAAAAGCAGGTTTCCCTCCAGGGGTATTGAACATCGTCTCCGGTTATGGATCTATAGCAGGAACTCTGCTTCTGTCACATCCTTTGGTAGACAAAGTAGCATTTACAGGATCCACAAAAGTAGGCTCTTTGGTCCAACTGCTGGCAGCTTCCACTTTAAAAGCCGTCACCTTGGAATGTGGTGGGAAATCTCCGTTGATCGTCTTTGAAGATGCTGATCTAGACCAAGCTGCCAAATGGGCTGCTTTTGGCATTTTTTACAATTCAGGTCAAAATTGTACCTCAAACAGTAGAATCTACGTACAAGAATCATGTCATGATGAATTCGTGACAAAGTTTAAAGCCCATGTTCAACAAGAATATACCTTGGGAGAACCTTTTGCTCCGAATAGTTCTGTTGGTCCTGTCATCAGTAAAGTTCAATACGACAAAATCAAAGAGTACATCTCCATTGGTAAAAAAGAAGGTGCCAAAGTGGTTTTGGGAGATGAACCTCATCAATTTCTTAAAGGTTATTACATTCCTCCCACTATCTTTGTCAATTGTAACCAATCGATGAAGATAGTACAAGAAGAGATCTTTGGTCCTGTAGTGGCCATCTCCAAATTTGATTCTCAAGAAGAAGTCATCAAATTGGCAAATGATTCCACTTATGGTTTACTGTCGATGGTGTTCACAAAAGATTTACAAAGACTGCACATCATGGCAGACGAACTCGAGAGTGGGATGTGTTACATCAATTCTTCCAATGATGAAGACATTCGTGTCCCATTCGGAGGTGTCAAGATGAGCGGTGTTGGTAGAGAACTCGGAGAAAGTGGAATCTTGACCTATACACAGGAAAAAGCTGTTCATGTCAATTTGGGAAACAAGTTATAAAATTCTTCAAACACTTTCGTCTTCTTCGTAAATTGTATCCTGTAATAAATTCTTACGGTTGACTTTAGTCATGACACGTTCTCTTTCAAATGGGTCGACTTGAGTGTTTTTGAATTTTCTGGCTGGTAACTTCATTTCAAATAACTGGTCCAATTCGGCATAAGATCTACCTTTGGTTTCCGGGAGTCTGAACCAACAGTAAATGATGGAGAGAATCGATATTCCACCCCAAAAGAATCCAGTTTTAGCTCCCCAATTCCAAGCCGTTGGGTTCAATTGGTACGGAGTGATGACAGCGACAAAGATCCCAACAACGTTGAAAGCTCCTCTTGCCAAAATCAAAGTCTTTGTTCTTAGTCTGTTTGAACTGACCTCTGGGACCAAACAGAAACAAACAGCACCGATAGAGACCTCAAATAAGAAATGAAAGATGATTAAAAAGGAACCAATAGCCTTTTGGGCAGACGGATCATCGTGTATTGTTCCTAGACCTCCAATAATAAACATGATACAACACATCAAACATGAACCGTAGAAATACAAATCAAATCTACCCAACCATTGTGACAGCCACCATGACAGTATACACCCTATAAATGCAATTGCATATTCAATGAGGGACAAGTTGAAAGCCGTTTGAGTGGATATTCCGGCACTCTCGTAGAAGTACGTGGAATAGGCAATCAACGCAAGACCCGAGAGATTCTGGATCACATATACTGAACAGGCGATCTCAGTTCTTCTCAATTCGAGTCCTTTGAAGCATTCAAGATAACTGGTGTCTTTGGTCTGTTCTTTTTCCAATTGAGTGGTCAAATTCATCATGTTGACCATCTTCTCTGCCAGTAAATCCACATCTGGAATAAGCTCAGATTGAGTCAAGAGTCTCTTACAGGCCTTTTTGGCATCCGTCAATCTTCCCTTTTTGACCAACCACCATGGACTTTCAGGAGCCAAGATGATACCGATCGAAATAGGAACTGGCCAAATCCATTGGATGGCCCAGACCGATCTGAAGGACCAATCAGAACTATCAGATTGATAGGCTCTCAAGACTCCAACAGACAAAAATTGACCGATGACCCAGCACAAGTTGACGTATGTGGTTAAATAGTATCTCAAAGCAGCAGGCATCACCTCAGCCAGATAACTGACAGTCAAAGTTTGCATGAACCCCCAGGGAATTCCAAGTAAGAATTCACCTGCCATCACCATGTGAATAGTGGTGGAGAAGACCAACAAGAAAATGAAAGCTGTGATGAAGAACATGGCTAACAACAAGGTCATCCTATAACCGATCTTATCGGCAATGATACCAGAAAGAGCCAAACCGATGATTTCACCGACATAAACCATCATGGATAAAGTGGTTTGGATATGGGCCGGAATCTCGTATGAACCATCTGGTTGTAAATCACCATAAACCTTGTTGAACAGTGGGAAGGCATACAAATTACCGAGTAAATTGGTATCGTACCCTTCCATAATGATACATAAACTCAACACCAAAGAATAAGCCATTGCCTTTGGATATGTCTTAAATCCTTGCCATAGAGTCATATTCTTCTCCATAACGGCAGCTTCATTGGCATCATCGGCAAACTTTTGTAAGATCAGATCTTGCTCGTTTTCAAGATGAGTACTGGAACCTTTCATCTCAAGTTCCGGTCTCTGGATAGAGATCTTGGTGTCCACATCACTGGTGTCTATACTCAGACTCATTTTTTATTTGTGCCCGCTTGATCTACTCCACCACTCTATATATAAGCTTTTGTTAGCGAGGCTACGACCCCTTTTTTCTATTGTTCTTATTGTTTCCGTAGCCTATTCACGCAGAAAAGGGATACACAATTTTTTAGCCCTCTTTGTTCGAGGTCATGCTCCGCTTGTACAACGATTTCCAATTTTCGGCATTTGCATTCAGTTTTGACCAATTCTCTCGTAACGTATGGATCTCTTTATACAAGTTATCGGTTGGTTGTGCATTTTTGGAATTGACAAATGAATCAAATTTGGTCAAAGTTTGAACGAAGAGACCCTTAAATTCATTGAAATCGGAAATGTTTTCAACAGCCGAGTCAACATCTTGATCGATATAAACATTTGTCATGTCTTTTTCAAAATCTTTAACAAAGTTTTGAAAATTAGGAGCCAATTGACCCAAAACTTTATGAGTCGTCAACCCATCGAAATATTCAACTAATTTGTATAAAAATCTGCAGTTTAATTCATTGGTGTGCACCAAATCATAAATCATGTTACTGGAATTTTCCAACAAAGTTTGCATTTGATCATCGATCAATTCGCCGATCATCGTTTCAGCCTTGTTCCCCTCTTCTTGTACAATTTCCACTCCAATTTCTCTCAATTTGGCAATTGCCTTACCGCGCAATTCATCAATTTCTAAATTTTTACGCCTGATTTCGATCAAATGTTTTTCTTTTAAACCCTCATTTACCACTTTGAGCTGTAAAAGTTGTTTTTTCAACATTTTTTTATCATTTTCATTTTTCTTTAAATCTTGTTCGAGTTTTAAAATTTGGGCATCTTTGTCAATTAAACGATGCTGATTTTGGTTTAAAGTTGTATTGAGTAGATCTATTTGTCTTTTAAGTTTTGTAATTTCTGTTTGCTGTTGAAGATGATGACCAAATGATAAATCTTTGCTGTTTCTAAACTTGTCAATTTTGGTCAAAAGTTGAAATATTATTTCAATGGTGACACGATCATTTTGTAATATTGTATCTGTTAATTGAGGTAATTCTTCAATTTCAAACAATTCTTTGAGATCAAAACTATTGAACAAAAGTTTGGTTTCAAGATATCCTTTATTAAGAAGTGAATCATTCACGTATTTAGCCTTTTCTTGGAGTTGTGAAGACATTTTTGAAGATATAGTCAACGAAATGTAAATATCAACACTTAGCAAATTACGAAAACAACAGAGCAAATTACAAAAGTCTACAAGACAACTAAATGAATCTTATCATTACCTATCGTATCGTCTAATGATGGGCCTCTTCCTCTGGGAAGACGAACCAGTCCTCTTCAGCAGCTGGGGCACCGCCTTCAGTGACTGGAGTCTCAGTGGACACTTCGGCAGAGTCATAGGCAGCCAATTCTTCGGCAGAACCTTCAACTTCTGGAGCCTTTGGAGTAGCAGGAATGGCCCATTTTTTGGTGTTTCCTTCGGCATCGGCAGCAGATAATGAAGCTGGTTTGAAAGATTTCAACTCCTTGACGTACAAATCACTGATCAAATCTTGATGTTAGTGGGGGAAAAACTCGGTAAAATTCGTACTTACTTGAACGAGTGCTAGAGACTGTAAAGGCTCTGGTGTTGACTCTTGTAAGGACACGCTATTGGGTTAGTAATGCAATTAAAGTTGATCCGGCATCTTTGATAACAATTTTGAACATTTATATTGATATTTCTCAAGCATTGAGACTCAAATTGATCAATTGAATGGCATTTCCATTTCTTAATTCATGTCCAATGAGGTCACTTTTTGCCATTAAACAACCAATAACAGTTCAATCAAATGCACAGATACTTAAAAAACAAACATACTGAAGCTCTGGTCAATGAATACATCTTTTAATACTATTAAACGATCTTGTGATGTCGCTATTTTATTCACAAAGCTGGCGTTTAATTTTTTTTCAACACTTTTTTTCACGATTCGGCAAATTGATTGGTTGGAAAATTGAGATGATGTGCACGACTTTTAAGACATGGAGATGGAATTGAGAGTCAAGGAGGTGAATAGAGGTGGAAAAACATGAATGGGTTAATGTTTGTTTGTGAATTGGACAGATTTGAAAAGGATCAAAATGATAGTTGAAATGTTTGTATTAGGTGAAACTAAGTTTCCTAAAATGGTAAATTCCAAAAACGGAAATAAAAACCAAAATTTCCAAATTTACATATTTTTCAGTCTCAATTCAGTTTCAAAAGTTGAAAGATGCCCAAATATTACTGTGATTATTGCAGGTGTAAGTATTTAAAACAAGTTTAAAACATCTCTAACATCAGCTTATTTGACTCATGATTCTAAATCTGTAAGAAAATCCCATCTTTTAGGTAAAAACCATATCAAATATTACTGTGACTACTACGAAGAACAAGCAAAAGAATCAAATTTATGGGACCATCAAGAAATTCCTTATGAAATCACAATATCACAACTTTCTCAAGATATTCCCAAATCTTCCACACTCCATCCAAAACAAGACCCTTCAGAAAGATCTGCAGAAACCAAATTCGAACACGATCTAGATACAAATCTCATACAAAAACACAGATTCATCCCACCACCACCTCCTTTACCCACACTCCCCAACCCACCTCCTTCTATCTACCATTACGATCTGAAACTCCAAAAACAAATCATCTCAGAGTTCATCCACGATCACCAACTCAAATCTTCTATATAACCAAATAAAGCACCTTCCGTTTCAGGCAATCAAGATCACGTGACTGTAAAAAGCAAAAAAAAGAATTTTGAAGAAAATTTTTTTGAAATCGTAGCCTTACAAAGCTGTTTACTTGAAGGAAAAAGTATTCTAATACGATAAAATACGATTCAAAAATGGCTCAAGAAGTTCCTACATTCAAATTGGTCTTAGTCGGAGACGGAGGAACCGGAAAAGTGAGTAAATCAATAAAGATTTCCAATGGATCATACTAACATCATTAGACCACATTTGTCAAAAGACATTTGACCGGTGAATTTGAAAAAAAATATATTGCCACTCTTGGAGTTGAAGTTCATCCTTTATCTTTCTACACCAACTTTGGAGAGATCAAGTTTGACGTCTGGGATACTGCTGGACAAGAGAAATTTGGTGGATTAAGAGACGGTTATTACATCAATGGTCAATGTGGTATCATCATGTTCGATGTTACTTCTAGAATCACCTATAAAAATGTACCAAATTGGCACAGAGATTTGGTCAGAGTCTGTGAAAACATCCCAATTGTCTTGTGTGGTAACAAAGTTGACGTGAAAGAGAGAAAAGTCAAGGCCAAAACCATCACTTTCCACAGAAAGAAGAATTTACAATACTTTGACATCTCTGCCAAATCCAATTACAACTTTGAAAAACCATTTTTGTGGTTGGCCAGAAAATTGGTTGGTAATTCTCAATTGGAATTCGTCGCCTCTCCAGCTTTGGCTCCTCCTGAAGTTCAAGTCGATGCTGCTTTGATGCAACAGTACCAAAAGGAAATGGAACAAGCAACTGCTTTACCATTACCAGATGAAGATGACGCCGATTTATAATCTATATACAGTAGGTAGTCTTGAGTAGTACTATTTCCAACTTTTTCAAAACTTGTACTTCCCCCTTTTGATCTTGTTCATCTTTGGATCGTTTTGTAATTTGAGACTCATTTGGAGTCCCAAGTTGTCAATTCTTTCTTCTAAATTGTCTTCATTTGGTTCCATCAGTGCAAGTTCCAGTTGTTTGGTTTCGATCTGTTTCCGGATCAATCTTTTCTCTTGTTTTCTATCCTTTTTCTCCTTCTTTGAAATGTTCTTCTCCTTTTGTTCAATTCTCTCCATCAATTTAGAAACGTTTCTAAAACTTTCGAGTTTGGTCTTGGCTCCAAGAGGCCAAAGATCACCTTGTCCCAGTTTTCTTGCATCGTGGTATTGTTGTTTGCCAAAACTCTTTGGAATGATCCATTTCTCAAGTGTTCCATTTGGCAGACACATCTCGGCAATCACCATTCCTTTTTTCTTCAAAGGAGTTCTCATGATTCTTGGAAGACTTTGTTCGAGGTCCAGAACATTGGTTCTTTGTAAAATGATGTAGGAATAAGTGGCCATTTCAAAATCATTGGCAAAAGCCCGACCTTTACCGGAACTGGCTGTTCTATTTGGAGCAATGCCATAATTATCAGGATCCCATTCTGCACCCATCAATTTACCTTTCTTCAACTCCATCAAGAACTTTGGTCTCTTGACATTGACACTGAAATGACACCAATTGATCTTGTTCAGTAATTTACCCCCTAAAGAATAAGGTTCGAGTCTTTTGAGTTGTAAAGGACATTCTCCATGATGACTACATGGTGCTACAATCTTGAGATGGAAATCAGGTTCCAGACCATCGTTCTTGGGTTTCACAACAGATCCTTTGATGTATACTCTTGGATCTTTTGAAGTTTTACCAATGTTGTTTTCAGGTCTCATAGTGACTTGTCTTGCCCTAGCAATTGTCTCAAATCCAAGAGGTGAACCTCTTTCCACCAACACAATATGACCTCCAGGCAGTAATTTTTTCAAATATTCATCCAAAACTTCATCAACTTCGAGTGGGAAATTGTCAAATGAGGTCAAAAGTTGATGTGATAAGATGATCAAATCGTATTCTTGAGATTCAGGAACATACGACAAAAGTTTGGTCTTGATCTTGATCTTCTTGGTATCGATGTCATGGACAGCTCCATTGTCAAAAGTGACTAAATCAGAACCTTCAAGTACATCTTCTTTGACATCTTCTTTGATTTCGTCTTTGTATTCACAGAGTTGTCTACTGAGAAGAATCTTTGCTCTTTTCTGCATTTCATAAGAACCAATGATGAAAGAATGTTTGATTTGAGGATCAAACTCTTCTCCCATCATCTCATTCAACACAATCATTCCTGTAGAAGGTCCATAACCAACGTCAAGAATTCTTTGTGGATTAAAACCTGTTACTCTTTTCTTCAACTCGTACAAAGGTTGATACAATTCTGCATAATTCTGAGTGAAAAATGAAGCAATATTGGCATCCACATCTAAAGAAGAGTCTTTTGAAGGTTGTTGAATCCCTGTTTCGTTCAAATCTACAATCATCTTGGACAGTTTCATCCGAAGTTTCTTTGGATCTTGGTGGTAAAGTATGGAGTTATTGATGGTTTTGGAAATGATATCTGGGATCTGGATTTGTCTTCTGTTGATTCGACCTTTAACAACTTCAGGATGTAATCTTGATTCTTCTGAAGTTATGGCATCTTGTCTTGGGATAGGATCAGTTTCAACTTGGTCTTCGAAATTGATCACTTTGACTTTTTGTCCTTCGTTTGTCTCATAATGGAAATCTTTGACCAACTGTCCATATGTTTCACTTCCTACTATATAAGAATGAGGTATCGAATGGTCTGGTATCACATGATCAGGGATTGAAAGAGTTTTAAAAGAATTGGTGAAATCATAGTCTTCGGTGGCTATTTTCACATTTTCAAGTTTTAGTAACTTTGATGATGTTCTTAGACCTCGTCTTAATATATATTCGCCAACTTTAAAGTATGATGTCTTACAAAATATTGATCTAATCATGTCAATCTTTAAACTTTTCAAAAGCTCATCTCAAAATTTTTCTGCAGGTGAAAACTTTCCAGAGCAAAATACGAATTTGGATTTTTTTTTATAAAATCAAGAAAAAATAAAGAGAGCAAAATACGAATAAATCCATCATGTATGGAGAAGATTATGATAGTGAGGTCGAAGAAGAGACAATAGTGGACATACGACGTATTAAAAGAGAAAACCAAGACCATGATACATTGAAGAAAGTGAATGTTGTTGAAAAAATTCAAAAGGGGAAAAAACACAGTCATAAAAAGAAGCTTTTTAAAGAACGTATAAAGAAGTTACAAAGTGATGGAAGTTCACAGAGAGACAAAACTTTCGGAGACCAGATCGAAAAGAATGAAAAAACGGATTCGAACAAGTCTTCCAACCACATCAACACAAACGTCAGTAAAGAAAATACCAATAATACCAACACTAATGCCAATACCACCAAAGCCGAAGCCAAAGCTAAAGCCCAAGCTAAAACCAAACCCAAGTCATCAAAGTATAAAGAATTCGGAAAAGTCAATGGATATCCATTTGTGGGGCTTGAAGGACAACCCATTAATCCTAATCTGCCCATCCATTCAATCTTTGAACCTGCTCCAATTCATCCTGCTCCTCCACCGGCTCCTCCACCGGCTCCCCCATCGAATCTCAAAGACAAGTACAAAACCAGTCCAAACACCTTGTTGACTTACCCAGAATACATCCAACTCTGGCAAAACATCACCAGCATCCATTCCACCAAAGATATCATATGGCCCAACAGTTCTAACTCTTTAAAAGACGTTTCTGACACCTCTTTATTGGCTTTTTTCGGCCAGGACAAGAAAATATGGAAAACAGAACGAATCAGATGGCATCCGGATCATATGAACAAGCTCACCATCAACACAGACCTCACAGCAAACATCACAAAAGTGTTCCAACACATCAACTCCGTCTACGAATCTCTATTCAAACTATAAACTATCCTTTGGTGTCTGTACTTCTTCCTCTTCTTCTTCCTCCTCTGCCTCTAAATCTTCTTCGATATCCTCTTCTTCATCTTCTTCTTCTTCCTCAATGTCTTCTTCCTCCTCTTCCACAACTTCTTCCACCTCATCTGCCCCATAAGTTTCTTCATCCAGTTCCAAATCATCGGCTTCTTCGAGTTCAGGAGGAAATTCATTGGTTCCATCTTCGTTGTCCCAAACTATGTTAAACCTGGTAACTCTTGGTTTCTCTGCCAAGATGTTCCTCACCACATGTTCCACCTGTACTTTACCAGGAGGATTTTCACGTAATTCTTCGGTATCGTATTCATTGTTCACGTAATATCCAACGCGGACAAATTCTCTGTCGTTGTACGAACAAGAGAGCAAAATGACGGTAACACTAACAAGTTCATTAGCAGGAATCAATTCTGGAGATGGCGGGTCTGCTTTGAACAAAAATTTATTGACCCCAACAGGAACAGGACCCACAAGAATCGAGTCCAACTCTTGATCATGGTCGAGAGAACGGGAAGAGCCCACATACGTCAATTTCCATTCCAAATCCTCTTTGAGAGGTTCCAAACATTCGAAGGTGATCTCGAATTCATATGGATCTGTGAATCGCAGAGGATTACTGAGTACGTTGATCCCGAGAAGTGAAACTATCGACATGCTGACGCGTGGTTTCGATGATTTGGAGGTTGAAATTTCTGTTCCGCCCTTTGCGCGGCGGGGCCCCGGTAAAAATTAGGCGGAGAGCCCTTTTTTTTTGGAAGTCTCCGCCCGGTGCGGCGGGGCCCCGCCCATCTTCGGGCCCAGCTCTGCCCGGCCCAGAAAAGCAAATAGTAAACAACCAAGTCCAAACGTTTGGAAAGGACCGATAGACTGCTACTGAAAGTGAGTCGCCACCTCGAAACCTTTGCCGAACATCCTCTAGACCCCTGTAGTCCTTGTAGATCTCTCCTTCACGACCCATGGCTTCTCAATCGCATCCCACCACCGGCCCTCTGTCGACGGACCCGGAGTCGCTGGGCCCTGTTGCACCACAGCAACTGACCCCTAAGGCCTCTCCCGAGCTGCTGCTGTCCCGCTTGGCTGGAAAGGCCAAGTCCGGCCTGCTCCAGACTCTCCTAGGCCCGGCTTTCACCTCCTGGCCGTACTCCGAAACGGCTCTTCTCCACGCCATAAACCTCAAAACAGAACAGGAAAAGACCAAGCAGGAGTACTACAAGCTCGAGAATCTCAACCGTACTCTCGAAATCTTGCGGCATGCCATGCTGGCCCGTGTTCCGCCGAATTCCATCCCGGCCCTCTTCACCTCCCAGGTCCCGCCAAAACCCCCCCAGGAGGAGTTCAGCACTCCTCCGATGCCCACAGAGTACCGCTTCGGAGGCTCGATGTCGGAAAACACCACTCCGGTCACTCTGTCCAAGCCCCCGGTGCCCCAGGCTCCGACGTCTCCGACCCGAAACAGACCTCTGCAGAGACGGCAGTTGTCTCCGCTGAAGCTCGGGGCTGCGGCCGTGGCTTCTTTGAACTCTCGGCTACGTCATCCACATAGCAGGACGGCGTCTCTTCCACAGCTGATCCCGGAATCCAGTGCCGTGTCGTTCCACGAAGAAGCCGAAATGCCTCCTTTGCCGAGTCCACCGGCCAAACCAGTCATCCTCCAGCATCAGCTCATCCAGTTCCACCATTGGACACCTTCAGAGACAGAGGTGACACCCACAAAGCGACGGAGGTCCGACGAAGATGAGCCCAAGTTGACTCCGATCAAAGACGACCCAGTTCTAGAAAGACGCAAGTTCAAAGCCACACATGGCAGGACACGTTCAGACACCAGTTTGATGAAAGAACCACCCAAATACCCCAACATTTTGGACTAATTGCCTCGCATTCTTTATATATATATAGCTCTACACTGCATTTACATACATCTCTTCGGCCATCTCTTCGATCTCCCCGAGATTCAACAGAACCAACTCCGAGTCCTCTGACAACACCTTCTCGAAGGTGATCTCTGTTTTGGACAAGTTTTGGCAAGTTTTGTGCAATTCGTGGGCCAAACTCCGGATCAGGTTCTCACTCACAGAATTGATGAACCACGCCAAGAGATCGTCCAACAACACTTTGCAATAGACGTAGTACACATCATGGAACCTGAAGTATTCCCGGGCTGCCAATAAGCCTCTCACTACATACCTTTTACCGGCCCGGAGTTGCATGTAAACGTCTTCCCAAGTCTTCATCACGAGGCTGAAGTTACGGTGAAGTGGATACGACAAAGCTCTTCTGGTGCTTGTAATCACCAAGGCATGGAGCAAGTTACGGTCTACGGAGTCCGAAGGTAGGATCTGTTGGTCCAAACACAGGATCTGGGGGGTCAATTTCCCCACGGTCCATGCACTTTCAGACGTACGTTCTCCTTCGTTTTCACGGAGGTCAAAGCAGTATCCGAACAACAAAGATACTACTGTGTAGTGCAAATAGAGAGGTTGGTCTACAAGATACGTCCTTTTGGGAAGATTGGCCATCAAATCTTGTTCTTCTTTGGTGAACTCGATGCTGGGGAAAGGTCCTGGTTTCTCTTTGAGCCTGTTGAATTTGAGCACTATTTTCAGCACCGGGTTTGTCCAATTGAGAATCTCCTTGATCCGTTTGTCATCATCGTCCAGAGGATGTTTTTCCATGATATAATCAGCTGCATAGTACTCATGATCGAACTTGATGTTCTCCTTTATCAATCTTTCCACCACTCGTTGGTCAGGAGTCAAATGTTCAGGAGCTGAAAGTTCGTTGATATCGTTACCATTTGCCAAAGAAACTCCTATCACTGAATCGTATTGGGCATTAAATCCATACTTGTTTTCGTTCATCATGGTCTCATCCGTCTGTGGTTTCTGTTCAATCTCCCAATTGAACGTCTCTGCCTCTTCAACGTCTTTCTTAAGATCATTCAGTACATCAATTTCTTCTATCAATGGTTTTTTCTGTAAAGATGTGCTCCCAACTTCTTGTATCAAACTCTTTGGCATGTCTTCATTGTCTCTTGCCAAAAGCTTTAGTTGTAGATCCAAATCTTCAAAATGTTCTCCTTTCTTCAGCTTTGGTAGTTTTATCTTGATTTCGTCATTGGCAGAGTTCAATTCCAGTTTGGCTCTCTCGTCATCGATCAAACTTCCTGAAAATCGAAGACGGAGATAATACGGCAGTAACGAAAAGATGAACAAATTATCATCTACAACCATCTCTATATTCAGAGAACTAAACCTGACATGCGATATATTCACATCAACATAAATGTACTCTTCATCTTGATCAATACTGAACCTTGGTGTTATCATGTTCTCATACAATTTTCCCCACAATTAACCAATTTATCTAAAAGTACTGCTTGTTCAAAAAGCTCATCGCTTCAAAAAAAAAAAAATTTTGGTGAAAAAAAAAATTTATGCATGAAAAATTTTTTAAGCCGATGAGCTTTTGAGATAGAAATTGATGACTACAGAAGAGCCTATAAGAAGATCTCGTTTTGTTGGAAGGAGGCAGCAGGAAGCTGTAACTAATCAGAATGATCTGTTGGTGAAAAAACCTCGTGGAAGGACAATTGGTAGAATTATGAACCAAATACCCGATGATATATTGAACGATTCCGAACTCAATGAAGCCATGAAATTATTACCTTCAAATTATAATTTTGAGATACATAAAACGATATGGAATATAAAGAAACAGGGAGCCAAGAGAGTGGCACTTCAAATGCCTGAAGGTTTACTCATATACTCATTAATCATCAGTGATATCATTGAACAATTCTGTGGATGTGAGACAATTGTAATGGGTGATGTTTCTTATGGAGCTTGTTGTATCGATGATTATACGGCTAGATCTTTGGATTGTGACTTCATTGTGCATTATGCCCATTCATGTTTGGTCCCCATAGATATCACTTTGATCAAAGTACTTTATGTGTTTGTCACCATCACCATGGATGAAGATCATTTGGTCAAGACAATTCGTAGAAATTTCCAACAAGGAGACCATTTAGCAGTCTTTGGAACCATTCAGTTTAATCCAACAATTCATAGCATTAAAAGAAAGTTAGAAAATCCCACGGATGATGACAAGTTGATCTATGTCATTCCTCCTCAAATCATGCCTCTATCCAAAGGAGAAGTATTGGGATGTACATCTCAACGTTTAGACAAGACCCAAATCCAAGCAATGGTGTATGTTGGAGACGGGAGATTCCATCTAGAGAGTTCAATGATACATAACCCAGAGATCCCTGCTTATAGATATGATCCTTATTCAAGAAAGTTCACCAGAGAGTACTACGATCAAGATCAACTCTCTCAGATACGTCAGGACGCTATCGATGTAGCTTCACAACTGAAAAAGATAGGACTCATACTTGGATCTTTGGGAAGACAGGGAAACTCTCAAACTCTACAAAATCTCGAGGAAAAGTTGACCAGAGAAGGACGCATTGTGGTGAAGATCATTTTGTCCGAAATCTTTCCTCAAAAACTTGCAATGTTCGATGACATCGATGCCTTTGTACAGGTTGCATGTCCTCGGTTGTCGATAGATTGGGGTTATGCATTCAACAAACCATTACTCACTCCCTATGAACTGATGGTGATGATGAAACAAGATCGCATGTGGGAAAAGAACTATTATCCAATGGATTACTATTCAAAAGATGGTTATGGGAGAGGTAAAGTTCCGGACCATTCAAACATTTAGTTATTTAATTCTATTTATGATTCATACTCTTCTTTCTGTGAAGCATACGCTTCGGCACATCCCAAAAGAGTGGCTACTTCCATGTCCCCCCATTTGAAAACCGGATGTCTTTCGTAGTTATCGGGATCAATAGGATCACGTCTATCCACTGGTAAGTATTCCTTGGTGATTAACCACAATTTGTAATAAAAATTGACAAAGTCTATTGATGATTCAATTGAGATCTCATTGGATATCGAAGGTGACAAAATTTTGGCCAATTCTTGTTGTTGGTATTCGATCAAGGCCAAAGGTAAAATCTCCATCAATTTGAAGTTCACCTCTTTGAAAAATTTGAAGTTGAACAACTTGTTTTCGACAATCGGTTCGTAGAGTGAAATATCGAAGAAATCGTTGTCCAATGCAAAAATCATATTAATCAAGTTGTAGATGTCATACAAACCTGTTTCTTTCATCAACAACTGTGATTGGGATTTGATCAAGTCTTGTTTCAATTTATAGATCTCATTGTTCAACTGGTGCCATTTCTCATTCAACATTGGAATCGATATCAATTTAGACGAGATATAATCGTAACAGTTCAACTTGAACACCAGTTTGGTCTTGGGTTTCAACTTGTTCTGATCGATCTGGATCTCAAGGATCTCAAGCACTCTATCATATACGAGAGATTCAAAAACCAGTTTGTCTTCATCGTTGAACATTTCATCTCCTTGTTGTGTATCAAACAATGGATAGATAATGCCATAACATTCGATCAACCATTCTGGGATATTCAAGTCTTCGTCAATTTCTTCAATGTGATCATCATCTTGATTGTTCTTGTTCTTGTGTTGTACAACTTCAAGCTTCAGCTTAATCACACTCAAGATTCTTTTGATGGTTGTTTTCTGTGAATTGATCACCGATTTCACAATTTCTCCTTCACTGGATCTAAGTGCTTTTGAATACATCATCTTGTAAAGGTCGAACAATTGGGCAATACTCTGTAAAACAACGAGCTTGGATTCAGATTTAATTACTTGTTCCACTCTTGATTCAAAAGGTTTCGACAAAGAATCCAATATTTTCTCTATGATTTCATCTACAAGTTTTTGTAATCCTTTATCATTGACGTTCTTGTCTTGATAACTCGAGATGATTTCGTCATCCATGTCTAGTAAATTACTCAAGAGCTCTCTTTCGGTGACTATCAAATCATGTAAAAAGGCACATATGTCAGATAAAAACCGTTTGGAATCGTATATGGACATCATCATTGGTTTTTTCTTGTCATAACCATTGATTTGAGACATGAACTCTTCGAGTAGTAGTTTCGATCTAGAACTGATGAGCTCATCAATGATCTCTTTCAAGTTGTCCGGTTTGGTCGATATCACATATACCAAACATTTCTTGAAAACAACATGTTTTTCATCGGTATCAAGATCACTGTTATTCCCCATCAAGAAGAAACTTTCAAATTGATGTTTGATGTACTTGACTATTCTCCTAGTGGACAATTCCACGATTTCTTTCATCTCATTCATCACCTTCATTCCAACAGTGGCATTATCCAAACTCAATAAAATAGCACTATTCTTATATATTGTTTCTGCTTTAGACAAGATGGTCAAATATTCTTCGTCAATGTCTTCATTGATCAAATGGAATTCTTCGTATCGTGATAATGAGAAGTTTTTTTGAAAGTTCTTCAATAACATTTTCTTCAAACTGTATAAATCTTTGTCTCTGTTCAAACCCAGAATTGTTGTTTTAAGATCAAGAGTCTTGTCGTTTGAATCCACCAATTTGGTCTTTAGATCATTGTTCAACAGGTTCAATCTGTCCAATTTTTGCTTCACCATTCCAATTTTCTTGACCAATGGTTGATACAGCTTAAGAGTTTGTAATTGTTGTCTCAAAAGATCATTTTCAATGTCATTTCGAAGTTTCCTCCTTGCCACGGATCCAACTAATCCTGTGTCCGTCAAAGAGTCATAATCTATGTTTAAAACCAGCAAATCTTCATTTTTTTGAGTCTCTATTCTATCCTCCAACAACTTTAAAGATTCTCGTATACCAGAATCAAAATTAGAAGCGTTTAAAATACGGGATAATCTCGACAATAGAGCTGTATCGTGCAGAGACTTTATTGATACATTTTTGGGCAGTTCTTCGTCTTCTTTGATCAAACCAAGACTTAACTTGGCATATTCAGTTGCCACATTATCCAGTTCATCGTTTATCTCATCTTCTTTATCCTCTTCGTTCTTATTCTTATTTTGTAAATTCTTCAAGATGTTCAAATTGGAGAATTTTTGGGTCAAATCTTGATGGTAAACAGAGAGATTTGAAAGATTTAAAGGCAGAGCTGGAATTGGCAAGAGATTAATTCCATTGTCCTCGGAGCTTGGAATGTCTTCGTTATAATCAAAGGCAAAATCCATGCTTTTCTATCTTCACAGGTCTTCGCTGTTCGATCAATTGAAGAAAAAAAAATGGAGCTCGAAATTTCCAAAAATTTTGGGGGGTTTTTTGAAAGAAAGGGGTTAAAAGGTGTATAATTTGGAGTATATAAAAGGGTTAGGAGAGTAAGGCATTGATATCCATCTTCTGTCTGGAGTCTAATGAACCAGCATTAGAAGACAGAGAAAAATTGGCTGGACCCGCAGTACTTTTACTGACAGATATCAACGATTTGGCCAGATCTAGCATCGATTCGTCGTAGTACGAATAATTGGGTTCTGATTCTGTGGATTCTGAGGAAAATCTCTGAGAGATCCCAGGTTTGACACTAGAGGTTGATTTCAGTTTCTTATGAACTTTGTACTTGAACGAAGGTCCTGAAATTGAAGACATTGGTGATATGGATTCGGGATCGATTTCGTTGACTTGTTGTAAATTTCTAGAGCTGTTGATGAGTCCATTGTTCATGTTGAAGGTGTGTAATTTGGGGAACAATTCGAGAGGAGATAGTTGTGGATATTGATATGAAGAGGCAGAAGAAACAGAAGAAGTTGGAGTGGGTAGTTGCTGTTGTTGAGACCCATAATGATAGACAGGAGTCTGAGGAATGGTTTGAACTTTAGGTCTTCTAGGACGTCTTTTACTGTTCAAATAATTCTTTGTGTCATCCAATCTCAAAAGTCCAAATCCCAATTCGTTCGGCTTTAAACACTCATTGACAAATTCATGCCCAAAAAGAGGTATCAAAGAATACCTGATTTCATAGCAAAATCTACAAGCCAACTTACGGGCAACGTCATAGGGGATCCAAGTACCTTGAATCTTGAGATATCCACCTCTCACCCTTTTGACAACGTTGACCAAATCTGGAGAAGAATCGACCAATTTGACTATATCTGCCTTTTTGTTCCCGATGGCTTTCCAAAGTCCTGTCAAATGGACCAAACCGGTATGGTAGTCCCAAATGATCCAATTTTGATCAATTTGATATTCATAAACGGTGATGAAACAACGTTCATCTATTGAAGAAGAATACTTCTTACTCTGGATATCACTAAACTTTGGAATTCTCAAAAATTGCAGACCTTCAGTCCCCGTTAACAGTGAAAGAGGAGGTTGACGAATGGGATAATTGATCTTATAACTAGCCATATTGGTATTCTTATGCTTCAACGACTTTATCGGTTCAATAGAAGGTAAACTCAAACTTTTGTTATGTTGTGGTATCCATGCTTGCGTCATCATACAAGTCTTTACATCTGCAGTCTCTGAAGGAATCAAAGATGGTAACCTTATCGAGTTGATATACTTATTGTGATCCATAATAATAATAATCAATTTTTTAATTTAAAAACTGCAGTTTACAACTATTTAAAACATGAATCAAGTTGTGAAACACACACAAATGATCAATTGTTTGAAGACGTGCATTACATTTTTTTTTTTTTATTTAAAGACCGCAAAAAAGATAGTGGGATCGGGAAAAAAAGAAACGAGGCACAGAAGCACTCGAGAACGTTATTTATCCAAAAGGGTTGTTATCAGCAAGAAGCAATTTTGTATCATGTTAAATTACCGCAAATCATTTTGCCGTTTGCCCAAAACTCGATCGAAGTTTTTTGATTGATTTACCTTTTTGAGTTTAAATTACTTGCATATTATTATTTAATTATGTCATGTGCTATAGACTAAAATGCAAAAAGAAAAAGAAATCTAGACCATATTGCAGAAATGAAATTTCAAAAACCAGAACCTCTTATTGATCAACATTGATTTATAGATTTGGATAGTTTTGTTGTTGATTCAAATTCCCTCTTGTATCCTTATCATCATCCACTTATTCATATGCAGCCCTTATCTCTTATCTTAATTTCCGTTTTCGGAAACTGTCAAAAAAAAATTTTGAATTCGCGCAGGCGCAGCCAAAAAAAACTCAAAAAAGTCGTGCGCAACAACCAGAAAAACGTGCACAAAACGATTGGCGATGAGTTCTTAAGAACACAAAATGATCGTTGAAGGTCGATCAGATGACTTGTCTTATCTTGATATATCATTTTTAACGTTTCAAGCCACAGTAGAAGTGGTCATTATATGTTTTGCAGGTTTCATCTCTGCCAAATCTGGTCTTTTGAATGGTTCTGCACAGAAATATATCTCGTTGCTAAACGTCAATTTATTCACTCCATGTTTGATCTTTAGTAAATTGGCACCTTCATTATCTTTCAAAAAATTGATCGATATCTTTGTCATTCCTATTTTTTTCGCAATCAGTACACTGATTTCGTATGCATGTTCAATCTTAACATCTCGTTGTTTGGGCTTGAACCTTGCCGAAACAGATTACGTCACTGCAATGGCGGTCTTTGGCAATTCCAATTCTTTACCGGTTTCTTTAACTTTACTGTTGAGTTATACATTACCAGATTTGAATTGGGATGATTTAGAAGAGGACAATGCTGATTTAATACTGTCAAGAGGTATTTTATACCTCTTAATTTTTCAACAGTTGGGTCAAGTTTTGAGATGGTCTTGGGGTTATAATACGTTATTACGTAAGAGAAGTCATCTGGAGGTGATGGAAGGACATATTATTGATGATGAACATACTCCATTGGTTCCTCATGAACCTTTAACTACTATCATCTCCCATAAATTGAACGATGGTGAACCTTTTTACATCAAAATTAAAAACCTGATGAATCCTCCACTTTGGTCAATGTTATTCTCTGTGATTGTGGCTTCTATAACTCCACTTCAAAAACTGTTCTTTGTGAATAATGGGTTTGTCCAAAACACTTTAGCCCTTCTGATCAAACAATTAGGTGGTGTTTCTATCCCTTTGATTTTGGTCGTATTGGGATCAAATTTGGCCCCATCACAAGACATTCCTCCTCTGTCTCCACATTACAAAAAACTTGTATTTGGTTCTTTAGTCAGTAGAATGATCTTACCACCTGTTGTGTTATTACCATTGATAGCATTATGTGTCAAATATCTCCCCATTTCTGTGTTGGATGATCCAATTTTCTTGATCGTTCTGTTCATCTTGACTATATCACCTCCACTGATTCAATTGAGTCAAATTTGTCAATTGAACGAGATCTTTCAAATGGAAATGGCAGGTGTCTTGTTCTGGGGTTATGTCGTCTTAACCCTACCAACAACAATTGTCATCGTAGTGGCCAGTTTAGAAGTTTTAAAACATGTATAGTCCAAAATTTGGAGAAAACTTCACTTGCATAATTTGATGCACGATCTTAAAAACTTTAAAAATAATTTTCCAAATTTTTCATAACCAACAAACGATATGACTTTTGGAAAATACTCTGTGACGAGTGCAATTGGGAATACACCATTGCTTCGACTTAATAGAATCAGTGACACACTCCAGAGAAATATCTTTGTGAAACTGGAATTCATGAATCCAGGTGGTTCAATCAAAGACAGATGTGCTAAATATATCATTCAAGACGCCGAGAATAAAAAATTGATCGGTAATGGAGCCACTTTAATTGAAGGAACACTGGGAAACACTGGAATAGGTCTACTGTTATTACTGCTTGCAAAGGGTTATAAATGTATCTTTTATATTCCAGAGAACATATCACAATTGAAATGTGATATCTTGACCAACATGGGTGTCCAAGTTAGAAGAGCTCCTGTGGTTCCGGAAACAGATCCTCTTTATTTCATCAACCAATGCAAAACTCTTAATTCTCAATTGGAAAACTCTTTCTGGACCAACCAGTTCGATAATTTAAACAACTTCAAAAGTCATTATGAAACCACGGGCCCTGAAATTTGGAATCAAGTACCCAATAATAAAATCGATGCATTTGTATGTGGATCGGGAAGTGGAGGAACTATTAGCGGAGTTTCCACTTATCTCAAAGAAAAGAACACAAAGATCAAAGTGGTCATTCTGGATAGACCTGGATCTATACACTATTCATATGTCCAATCAAAGGGTACATCATTAGAAGATTTACAAGGTATAACTTCTGTGGTGGAAGGTATAGGGAAACCCAGTATTACAGGGAATTTACGACAGGTTATAGATTCTTTGGTCGATGATTCGATCAAAATTGAAGATCATGAAACAATTACCACTCTTTTTGAAGTTTTAAACGATGAAGGTTTGTTCATCGGAGGAAGTTCCGGTCTCAATATCTGTGCAGCTATCAAATTAGCCAAAACGTTACCAAAAGATAGTAACATTGTCACAATTATTGCAGATAGTGGACACAAATACATCAACAAACTTTTCAACAAACAATTTTTAGAAGAAAAGAACCTTTACAACCATTTACCTCCTCATTTACAGAGATTTACAACTTGAAATCATAAATTTTTCAAAGCTCATCGCAATTTTTTTTCCAACTTCAATTTTTCACTTTTCAATTTTTCACTTTTCAATTTTTCAATTTTTTATCCAAAAAATTTTCATTTTTCAAAAAGCTCATCGAACAGGAAAGAAATGGCACCGGCTACAGTATTATGTATTGGAATGGCAGGAAGTGGTAAAACCACATTTATGCAAAGATTGAATTCTCATTTGCATTCCAAGAAAAAAGCTCCTTATGTTGTGAATCTTGATCCTGCAGTTTTGAAGATTCCATTTGGATGCAATATCGATATCCGTGATTCGATCAACTACAAAAAAGTGATGCAAGATTATCAACTTGGACCTAATGGAGCCATTGTGACGTCCTTGAATTTGTTCTCCACCAAAATAGATCAAGTCATTGACTTGATCGACAAAAGATCAGACAATTTCAACCATTGTATCATCGATACTCCAGGACAAATTGAATGTTTTATTTGGTCACTGTCTGGAGCCATTATCACCGAACTGTTACTGAGTACTTTCCCAACTGTAATTCTGTACATCATCGACACTCCAAGAAGTTCATCTCCAACAACATTCATCTCAAACATGTTATATGCCTGTTCAATTTTGTACAAGACAAAACTTCCGATGATTGTAGTTTTCAACAAAACAGACTTGAAAAAGCTGGACTTTGCCAAGGAATGGATGCAAGATTTTGAATCGTTTCAAACTCTGATGAAAGCTGATCAAGAGTTGAGTGATGAAACTTCAAGTGGTAGTGGTTACATGGCTTCTTTGGTCAATTCGATGTCTTTGATGTTGGAAGAATTTTATTCAACTTTGGATGTGGTTGGAGTTTCTGCATACACAGGTGAAGGTTTTGATGACTTTTTGGATGCTGTAGATAACAAAGTGGAAGAATACAATGAGTTTTATGTCAAAGAACGTGAAGAGATTTTGAAACTGAAAGAACTGAAGGAAAAGAAAGACAAAGAACTGAATTTGAACCATTTGATGAAAGATTTGGGAATTTCAAAGAAAGAACAAGTTGATGTTTTGAGCGATTATTCAGATGAAGATGAAACCACTCAAGGTCTTGTAGAAAGAGATGAAGATGAGATTGGTAAACCTCAAAGGGAATACACTTTTGCCGAGGACAGAAATGGTGAATTAAAAGATGACGGAGATCTAATGGCAAAGTATCTGGAACTGATCGAAAGTACAAGTAAACAACCATCTTCCAAAACTGCCGAAAACATCATGTCCTATATAAATAACACACAGCGATAATCATTTCTTAAATATTAAATGAGGTTTCTTCTTGCCCAAATGTAGTATGGTCTTGCCAAACTCACTGTTGCACCAGGCAAACCATGGTCTTGTGTACACCAATCCACGAGGGTAGTTCACATTGATGGACTCATGCATCAACCCCAATCCAGCAGTGGTTTGCTTCAACAAGTCCAAATTTTCAGAGATCTCCGTGTCGTTATTCGAAGTTCTTATGGCAACCAACAAGGACATTGGCCAGGCATTATCGATGCCTATATGAGGACCACCAACTCCTTTGAAGTATTTCCCCCTGAGATAATAAGGATTCCCATCACTGAGAACCAATTTACGGGTGTTTTGATATACTGGATCATCAACGGAGGTGAATCCAAGATCTGGAAGTGCCAAAAGACTTGGTACATTGGCATCGTCCATAAAGTTGGCAGATCCATATCCATCTACTTCATAAGCGTACACTTTACCGTATTTGGGATGGTCTACGATCCCGTAATTTTGAATCCCATTGGAAATGTTGTCGATAAACATCTCCACACTGGACACCATTTGGCTCTGTTTCAACTGTTTCAACACAGGTAAGATTCTCTTCAATTCAACCAACATATGAGCATTGGCCGGAATGAAGTATTGAAAGATACAAGCATCATCTGAAGGTCTGAAAGAGGACCTTATTAGACCAGTACCGTACTTAACAGGGTTCCCGGTACCGGCAAGAGGTAAAGTTTCAGAACCAATCCTTGTATCTCTTTGGAAAGTGTAGTAGAAAGGTAAGACTTCACCGGCATCGTTAAAAGTCGGAGAACTTTGTCTTGCCAAGATTCGAAGAACCATTTCAAAGGCATCGAGCCAAAATTCGTTGAAAACACTCAAGTCTTGTGAATTGGCATAGTATTCGTTCGTCAAGGTTAAGAACGAGGCAAGAGAATCCAATTCCCATTTGCATTCAAAAACTGTCTTCCAAGGAGGTCTTGGAGTGACAAAATCAATTGCAGATTTCTCCCTCTTGATCTTACTCTCATCTGGAGGTTGAAATGCGTTACAATAGGGTGCTTTTAATATATAATAACTTTGAAGATTGATGGCACCTTTGATCATGTCTTTGAGGTCTTCATCCTGTGAAATAAAAGACTGATACACAGATAATTGTCTTGCCGAATCTCTTAACCATTCTGCATGTATATCACCTGTGACCACAAACGTTTTGGCAAGATCACTGTAATTGACCAATAGATCTTTATCACTCTTTGGCAGTTGTGCTTTTGAAGAGCTTTTTTTATACCACAAAATCGTGGTATCCAATGTGTTGGGTAAACAATTCTCAAGCAATCTTGCTAAATCTGGATCTGTCATTTGAGACTTCAAATTATCAATTGCCTCATCAACGGCTTTACTACGAAATGTACGACATTTTTCAAGGGGTCTCATATAAGGGAGCTTCAATTGACCTTCAGATAGAGGATAATGAGGTTCTTTTGAGTATTCCAAATAACTACCACATGTTTCTGCCTTGTTCTTCAGTTTTTTAGGCTTTGGAAGTTCTCCACGTTGTCTTTGAACCATTTCATCGGTGATCTTGTTGGTCTTGTGCGATGGATGGTTACCAATTTGTACATCTTCAACATCATTTTTTTGACCCACCAACACATAGAAACATACCACAATGGTTAAAGCATACAATATCAAGTTGGTCAACTTGAATGACCGTCCAAATATATGTACTCTCATGTTTTTAAGATACAGTTTTGATCGAATCCAAAGAAATTTTTCACTTGGCCAAAAAGGGAAATTATGCAAGGGGTAACAAATGAGAGAAGATAAATTTATTTGGAGAGGTATAGACTTCCAAAGCGAGATTTAGAATGGACAAAACCTAGTTGACCGAATTTTTGGAACAAGTTAATATAGTTTTCGTTGTTTCTGGGTGTTTCTGGTTTATCTGTGTCGGAATTTCCATGTTCTTTGGCATATTTCAAAAGTTCTTTATAACTGACTAAATCTGTCGGTTGAGATCTTTCTGTCAAAATTGTATAGTCCAAAAACTTCAAGTCGATTTTGATAAGATATGGTTGAATCAGTTCTTTGTAAGTATCCAAAAGTTGAAATAATTCATCTGATTTCATGAACATTGCATCATGTGAAAGCATCATCATCTGGTATTTTTGGAAAGTATCGAATAACGAATTATCGGGCAGTTTTAAGGTTTGAAATTTGTCAAATCTTCTCAACAAATTACCATCATACCGTGTGGCCAAATTGAACATTTCTGTGTCGTATAAATTTGCCAATTCGTATATCCTTAACATCTGATTAGGATCCAAAAATCGTTCATCGTCTTGATTCAACTGTAAAATTTCGACATTTTTGGCTCTATTCAAATCTAATATACTTTGTTCGAGTGACTTTGACTCTGTCTTGTTCAGAAAGTTTTTTAGAAGTATCACTATTGGATATTTGTTGAACACATGTGCATAGTATTTAGCAGATCCATGTTTCTTGTGTATGATCGATGCTGAAAATTTTGATGATGAATCCGTCAATAATGGTTTATAAATGTAATTGGTAAAAGAGTTTATAGTGTCGTCTTTGGATTGTTTCGATGTAGGTTTGTTTTTACAGTAATGCCGTATTCCTTTTAATCTTACTAACATTTTTATGCCGTTTGTAATATCAATTTTCATCTCTTATTTGATTGGTTTTTAAAGGCTCATCGCAGGATGAAAAAATGAAAAAAAAAAAAATTAATGGTCCCTAGCAGGATCGAACTGCTGATCTTGGCGTTATTAGCACCACGCCTTAACCAACTGGGCCAAGGGACCTTTATAATTATGAGGTGATGAGTTTTGTTAGACATATTTATTTTGAGACCGAAAAGGGATGCGTTAATGGCTGACTGAGCTGTTTTTGATTTTGAAAGAGGTGACAAGTTGCGAAGATTTAGTGAGGGTTCTATGTCATTTCAAAACATGTTTGTAACTTTCGATAAGTTCATATTTATCTACAATTCCATCAGTGGATGGTTAAGCATAAATGCATTGATACATAAACCAGTTTCAAAATGCAATCACATTCAAACATTTTAATCCCTCACATCCTTCCATTTCTAATTCTTGAACTTTCCCTTTCCCTCCGAAATCCCTCCCTTCCCCTCCCAAATCCTTCAAAATTCTCCCTCCCTTTTCTGCATCCCTTTTTCGAGATAAATTTTTTGACAAAAAAATTTTTGCAGATTGAAAAATTTTAATCATTTAATAGAGACATTTGAAAATGGCATCTAGAACCCAGTTTGAGAATTCTAATGAAGTTGGAGTCTTTTCCAAGTTGACCAACAGTTATTGTCTTGTTGCAGTAGGAGGATCTGAGAATTTTTATTCTGCTTTTGAAGCAGAATTAGGCGATGTAATTCCAATTGCCCATACTACAATTGCCGGTACTCGTATTGTCGGTAGAATGACAGCAGGTAATCGTCGTGGATTATTGGTACCAACACAAACCACTGACCAAGAGTTGATGCATTTAAGAAACAGTTTACCTGATTCTGTCAAGATTCAAAGGGTGGAAGAAAGGTTATCAGCTTTGGGAAACGTGATTTGTTGTAATGACTATGTTGCATTGGTTCATCCAGATATCGAGAGAGAAACAGAAGAACTTATTGCAGATGTGTTGGGTGTGGAGGTTTTCAGACAAACAATTGCAGGTAATGTGTTGGTTGGGTCATATTGCTCTTTATCGAATCAAGGTGGTTTGGTCCATCCACAGACTTCTGTACAAGACCAAGAAGAACTCAGTTCGTTGTTACAGGTTCCTTTGGTGGCAGGAACAGTGAACCGTGGATCTTCTGTGGTCGGTGCTGGAATGGTGGTGAACGATTGGTTGGCTGTAGCAGGTTTAGACACAACAGCTCCAGAACTCTCGGTCATTGAGAGTATCTTCCGTCTTCAAGATGCTCAACCAGATTCCATTTCAAATAACTTACGTGATACTTTGATCGAGACCTATTCTTGATCTTTTGTTTGGTTTTAGCATTATCTGTGTACAATAGACTTGGTTCTCCATTTGTCGTAGATTTAGTTATATATTTAATATCTCGAGATAGATAGTTCAAGTTTGGGGGTTATGAAGAAGTGTGAATTTTTGTGATGAAATTGTGCAGAGAATTTCAGATCGTTATTCAAGAGTGGTTTACAGACTATGTAATGATTTTTGATAGTTTTATGGTTATTTCCCTGATTTAATACTTGATTTGATAGTTATTTCCATATTATTTTCATAGTTAATTTTCATAGTTAATTTTTTTATATCGATTTTTACATACTTTATTTTTCATGCTTTATTTTTCATATCGAATTTTACATAATTTATTTTTCATGCTTTATTTTTCATACTTAATTTTCATAGTTAATTTTCATACTTAATTCCAAATCATAAATTTCCAACTGTTCAAATTCATCGACCGTTGACAATTCCATAAATTACACATAAAATGGACTTCTTCGGGTAAGTAAATCTCATCTCCAATCATTCTAACATAAGAATTGAAAGAGGCACTCTTCGTGCTAAAGCTTTAACTCAACTTGCAAGAACCTCGCTGAATAAATGGAACATTCCCCAAAATCACCAATTCAAAGATAACCTCGACAAAATCAGTTCTGGAATCAAAAACTCATCTTCATCAATCCCAATGACCAAAAAAGAATTTGAAATCTTGATCTGTCTCTCAGAATCTTCCAATTACGCCAGAGACGAGTCTCAAATCTCAACCATTTTGGACAAACTGAAATCATGGTTTAATGTGGTTGAAACCCAAAAATTCACCGATGAAGTCATGTCTGCTGTTAGTCCGGATCCTTGGTTTTATCTCACCAAGAAATTAACCTCGTGTCTCTGTTCTGTGGCTTTGAAAAACACCAATTTTGCAAACCAAGTCCACCAAATTTTGTCCCAATACTTTCAAAGAATCACCAACTCTATCGAATTGAACCATATTTTGTCATTCTATGGCTTTTTAACTGGGTTGAAAGAATCCAAACTGTACATTGTCTCCACCGATTTGGCATTTGACATTCTCAAATTCATCGAACTGGACGATTTCAATTTTTTGAGAACTGTGGAAACAGTTTGTCGTTCTTCAAGCCCTATTTTACAGACTTATCAAACTTTGGGTATCGATTTTTCTTCTCTACTTTTTGCAGAACTGTCTCAACAATTGGCCAATTGTTACCTCTCTCAATTGGCCGGAAACCATGACCAAAAATTGACCAGATTCTTGTTAAACAAAGCAGCTTCATTCCATGCCCAACAGGAAATTTTGAGTGAGATGAGCAGTTTAGAAAGATCTGGAGAACGTATTGAAAAGGATTACGTCAATATCTCTGTAGAAGGTTATTACGACTTCAACGATGCCGAAATCGAGAAAATCGGATCGATCCATTCCCATAGTTTCCGTTTGATAGATGCTCTTGACAACGGAGCAGGATTCATATCGTTATCGACTGCGGAAAGAGTCGACTTGTGCTATTCTACCAAGTCTCTTGCTCTACAAAATTTGTCCCTTGGTCTTTACCAAGAGTTGTTGAACGGCAGTGATGAGAAATTGACAGATTTGATCATCGATGGATTGTCTCATCCTCATGGAATGAACAATTTCAAATTGAGCACCACTTTGATGGACTTGTCTGCTTTGGTTCTTTATAAAAACCCTGATTCCAAAGTGGGTCCTTTGTTGGTGAGAGTTGCTTTGCTTTTGGTTTCCACTCCCGAATTCCCCGTCTCAATTGCCAATGAACTGGGAAGTTCTTTAGGCTTGGCTCTAAAACCTTTACCCCAGGACACAGTCATCAGTACCATTTATTCCATTGTCAATTTGATCACTGTCTCTAACGACGGAGTACCAATCGTGCCAAAGTTGCCCAGATCAGCTGCCACTTTTGAGTCCGTCAACATCTCAACTCTTTCTATAGATTCCACAGTTGAATCTCCTTCGTTTTCAGACTTACATTCAACTTGTCAACACATCTTCAGTAATGCTGCCTCTGTCGTTGTGGGCATCGTTCAAACTTATAACGATCCCGATATCACCACTTTGGTCATCACAATGTTCTCCCAAAAAATGGAACAATCTCCGTATTTGATACCTTTACTTGCAAACTCTTTGGCCCAATGTGCTCCTTATTGCCAAGAACGTGAGTTTGTGGGGTTCTTAAGATTGTTCCATGACTTGATCACAAGAGCCAATGCTGCTCATAACAAAGAAATAATCAGTGCCATCACTGAAGCTAGAACATCCATCTCTCAAACTCTATACCAAGATCAAAATCATCCTTTGTACAAAGTATACCTCAACAGTTTACTCAAAGGTGTCGTGAATAAAGGTGACGTTCAAAGAGATGAACAACACCATAGATCTCACACTGAAATTTATGAAGTTGCCCATGAAATTTCTCAACTATTGGTACCTCTAGCTCATCTTTTACCCCCAGTGAACTGTCCTGCTAAAAATTTCACTGATTTATCAGTTATCACATTGTTCAAAAACACTTGGTATAATCTTGTAGTCCATGGGTATACATTGAATTCTGAGTTGGGGAAGAAATTTGAACAAATATTGATGAAAATCGCACACAGCTCCCCTCCTTTGGCTTCAGAAGACTCTTGGAATAGAACTGAAACTTCTTTGGAGTTGAATGCCGTCTTGAGAAGAGGCTCTTCTCATTCCAATATCAAACTGCAAAGAGAAAATGTTGATGAAGTTTTCGGTACTTCTACAATTGAATTGAGAACTTTATCAACTTCCAAGATAATGTTCTTGTCTGCTGCATCATTGTTGGAAACTTTGAGAGTCAAATGTGGTGATTTTTCAACGTCTTTACTATATTTTTCAGATCCAACTGTCAGTATTTCTGGAGTTGAAAAATTTGTGGGTACCTTGGCAGTTAGCGGGGTACAGAAGTTTGTTCGTTTGGCAATCGATGGTAAAAGTTCCACCCATAGAATCGATAACATTGCTAATGAATTAAAGAACTGCTTACTTCTATGCTGTCATCGTAACTACGACCTACAAGATGCAGCTTTCCAATGCTGTGATATTCTCATCAAGAGAATTCCTTCTGCATTGTGCCATCATGTCAGTTTATACACCTTGTTGGATTTGTTGACGTTGCTTTACCAAAGTATCTTTGACTCAGAAACTAATTCTTACGAACCTCAATTTGTGTACCAACTCCACAGTTCTCAAGATTCCATCACGTTGTCCGATTCTGTCAAATGGAGAAAGAAAACTTTGAGTTTGTTACACAAACATGCTTTTTCATGGGTCAAGTTGGCACTCCAACAGTACAACATGGATATCAAGGCCTTGCTCCAAGCGTACATCCCTAAATCAAGCCTGAGCACTTACATCGGAAATCCTATCCAACTCGGAGTTTCTTTTGCCCTTGAAATGGGAAGTTTGATCATCGATTCCGACAAAGAGTTGAGCAATGCTCCTGAAAATGGCTCCATTAAAGAGATCAACACCACGTACGGATTCTTGACCAATTGGTCAAATCGTTACACAGATGACTTGTTGAAGAGAATCCACAACCATTTCGAAGACTTGAGTTTTGTTTGGGATAAGATCAATGATGATTTGATCGCTTTGGACAATAAAAAGTCTCATGTCACGGAACTGGAACTCAAATCTGTACTTGAAAGTTGTACTGGCTTGGCCATTTTATCTAAAACCAATGGAGCACTCTTGGTGAGACACGTTGTAGAAATACCATTTCAAGTGTTCACATCCTTCTCCCTCAAACTCGCCATTAGACTTTGGATGATGCTTGTTAAAGGACGTCCTGATCTTTCGACTTTGTTGTTACTGGAAGTGGTTCTGGCGTGGGAAAAATCAATCAAACAGGGCAAAGGTTTGTTTTCTACCAAACACGACTTGTCTAATCCTGAACTTTCTCTCATGGAGTATTCACCTTATGACAAACTTGAAGTCAATCACGATGCCTCTGTCATGGCCAAATCCCTAAATCCTCATTTACAAGTGATTTACTTTTTCCAATCCCATTTAGAAGCTACCATGTACCAAAGTGACAACATTTTAAAGTTGTTCACGAGGGCTGTGATTTTTGCCTTGAAACATATTCATTTGGCAAGTTACCATCCTTTTGCTCGACTTGCGAGATTTGAATTGATTTCCTTGGCATTCAAAGTCAACAAACTCAACAGATATATCTACACAGACCTCATCTTCTCTGCAGCTCTCGATTTCTTCAAAGCAAGAAGCCGGTTCCCTCATGGTTCAAACAAGTTGAAAACAAAAGCAGATCTCAAGTTGTTGGAGAATATTGTAGCCATCGTGAGATCATATAAGGTACAAAGACGTCTTGAAGTCAAGAGAATTCTTTTACTGGCCTTTTTGAACGATGAAATCAACAAAGTCAATTGTTTCTTGAATCCCTTGTCTCCTCAAGATGTCAGATCAAAGCATTTGATTGCCCAAGTAGACGATCAATTGTTAGCTCAAGCATATTATTTGAATCCAGGGTTGGCCCTCAACTTGGCCCTTCGTTACAAATTGACATCTTCGAGTAAAATTCTTTCGTCCCTCATGGCCAAAGATCCACTTAAAGTGCGTAATTATCCAGAGGCTGTTCTTACAATGTTGTCTTCGTCTGTCAAAGTGGAATCTCCATACAAACTTCTCTTCTTCAAGTCGCTTTCAGTGGTGGATGCCATCAACTCATTGATCAAAAGATCCTCCGATCCAATTGTCACTCAATTAAGTGTCAGATCTTTGACTCAAGATATCCATATCAGTTTCTTTTATGTACCACAGATTGTCCAAGGTTTGAGATATGATAAGAGTGGATACATTGAGAAGTTCATATTAGAAGTGGCCAAAATTTCTCAATTGTTCGCCCATCAAATTATTTGGAACATGAATGCTAACAAGTTTCTTGGAGATGAGGGTGATATTGAAGATGCTTTAAAACCAACTCTTGATGCTGTTCAAGAGAAGATCACTTCTTCATTGACGGCTGAAGACTTAGATTTCTACAAAAGAGAATTCACATTTTTCGACGAAGTTACCGGTATATCAGGAAAGTTGAAGCCTTATATCAAGAAGACGAAGGCTGAGAAGAAAGAAAAGATCGATGAAGAGATGGCCAAAATCAAAGTTTTGAAAGATGTTTACCTTCCAAGCGATCCAGATGGAGTGCTTGTGGACATCAATAGAAAATCTGGTAAACCTTTGCAATCACATGCCAAGGCTCCTTTTATTGCCACTTTTAAGATAAGAAAAGCGGTGAAGAACTACAACGATGATGAGGAGCAAGACGATGAGGTATCGAGGCAAATTGAATATAAGGATATCTGGCAGAGTGCCATCTTCAAAGTTGGTGATGATTGTAGACAAGATGTCTTGGCTTTACAATTGATTTCAGTGTTCAGAACGATTTGGATGAATGCTGGCCTTGACTTATTCGTGTTTCCCAACAGAGTTACTGCTACTGCTCCAGGTTGTGGTGTCATTGAAGTGTTACCAAATTCGATTTCCCGTGATATGTTAGGCAGAGAAGCCGTAAATGGGTTGTATCAATACTTTATCACTAAATTTGGACCTGAGACCTCTGTTGAGTACCAAAATGCCAGAAACAACTTTGTCAAGTCATTGGCTGCTTATTCTGTCATATCTTATATCTTCCAGTTCAAAGATCGTCACAATGGAAACATCATGTACGACGATCAAGGTCACATTTTGCACATTGATTTCGGGTTCATTTTTGATATCGTTCCCGGTGGTGTAAAATTTGAACAGTCCCCATTCAAATTGACCAAAGAGATGGTTGATGTGATGGGTGGTGGAACCGAAACTCAAGCATACAAATGGTTCGAAGAGTTATGCGTAAAAGCCTTTTTATCAGTGAGACCTTATATGGATCTTGTTGTTGGTGTTATTACTCCAATGATGGACAGTGGATTACCTTGTTTTAAACCTGCTACCATTGACCATTTGAAGAGTAGATTTGTTCCAAACAAGACGGAAAAAGAGGCCTCTTTGTTCATGAAAAAGTTGATTCGCAAATCTTACGAAAGTTTGGCTACAAAAGGTTACGATGAGTTTCAAAGAATTACCAATGGTATACCTTATTGATGTCTTCATATTGTTATACATAATCCCGTTGTAATCCAAATCCGTCATAATCATATTGATCAAAACGTTGTTCTTGAGGATAGTCGTCCTCCAAATCTTGTAGTACCAAGTTATTCTTCCCTGTCATATAATAGATATCTGGAGCCTCTAAATCCTGTAACAACTTATCTCGAAGACCGTCTTGAAAATCCAACCTCGGTTTCGTCTTTTTCTTCGCCAGTGGTTTACTCACTGCTTTCTTATCAGGAGACACAGGCCTATCGTCTTCTACTCCTCCGATACAGATGTTTCTGGATCTATGCCTCTTGAGTGCATCCTGTCTTGGGAATTTCTTACCACAAGGACATTCAAAGCTATAATCCTGATGCGATCTTTCATGCCTTTTTAGATCATGATGTCTCACAAAACTCTTTGGACAGAATTGACAGATGAAAGGTCGATCACAAAGATGTGTCTGTATATGAGCTCTTGTGTTGGAAATTCTGGAGAACTGTTTGTTACAATTGTTGTAAGTACAAGTGAACTTTTGATTTTCATCCGGCCCAACAAAGTACTGATCCAAATGACCTTTTGGTAAAGTGGAAGTAATCTTTGTCTCTTTCCTCACTGGAGTGTTGAGTTTCTTCTGTTCTTGGATGATCTTGGCACTATTTGGATCTTCTTTAGTGATCAACACCGGGGTCCAATGAACAGCTTCTGAATCTGTCATCTGTTTTTTAGGAGTCTCATTTGGAGACAGCTCATAATTGTATCTCTCAGCTATATCTTCTGGATTCTTTGACACTATTGTATATTTGGTTGGAGTCATATTAGGAGCAAGATGAGGACCAGGAAGAAGTTTCACCTTCTGAGGTGTTTGAAATTGTGGCATACTAGGAGGATTATGCTGAGGAGAGACAAACATGTTCGGAGGTAAGATTGGAGAGCTATTGGGTGAAGAATAAATCTCTTCTGGAGAAGAGTACTCTAGTTTTGTCTCTGGAAGTGTCAAGATTGGTTTTGTGAAGCTTTCAGGAGGGAGCATATAGAAGTTTGATTTACCTGACGAATTAGGATCCAAGAATGGGTCATAATAATCGTTCTTTTTCGGAGTAGTTGAGTTCGAAGGAGGGAACTTGAAAGCCTTTGGATTTCTCCCAGTGATGATGAAATCGTCTTGAACCTGTGGAGCAGTTTCGATGGTTCTACTGACAGGTCTACTTGGGGCGTCTTTTTCCTTTTGAAGATAAGAAGACATGGGATCCATGAAAGAGTTTTCTGTGACATGGACACCCGGTATGGATAATTGGTGCGAATGTCCCTTCTGAAAGCCAAAGATGGCACTCCCACTCAAACCTCTTGCATGTTGTTTTTTCATACTTTTGTAACCGTTGGCATCGAAGTAGTCCAGCTGCTGGAAGCCTGCGGGAATGGCAAGATCTTGGAAGTTCATCGATTCACTGAGCATGTTATCTATATCGTTGAATTTCTCTAAAAATGGTTCGAAATCGTCATCGGGCAACGGAATAGGTTTGTACTCATTCAGAGTCAAATTCAAAGGGTGTGGGTCGAAAAATGGATCTGAATCTTGATTTGAATCTCCCATTTTCATCCAATTAGCTTGATGATTTGTGTATGGAGAAGTCATGATGGTGGTTGGAAAGATGGAAGCAATGAAACGTGCAAAGACCTTTTTTACTCAAATAGGAGTATTAAAAATTTTTAAATTACCACCTTATGCCCAAAATGGCTCAATCAAATCATGCATATCGAGATTCAAGATACAACAGAGTTCACTAAAATTACCCGATTAGGCAACTTATAAACATTGGCCTCGATTGGGGATAACGGTTTTTTTAGACTCCGACGCACGACCTCGGAAACGGTATTCTTTTAAACGTATAGAAGGATTTTGACGCATAGAAAAAATGCGGCTTGAATTCTAGAAGGTTTAAAAGGGATGGATCGATGTTGCGGTATAGGAGGCTATTTGCCTCATGGACCAATTCTCGAGTGATTGGGGTTTTTGGAGAGAGTACGCCGAGTGTACTATGCAATTTATTAACGTCAAGTTTGAAATATTGTTTCGGATTAATACCGTATCGATTACCGGGCCTGAGAAGGCTGTCTGTATAATCGATCAATAATTTCAACTGATGTTTCGTTTCATCAGAAACTAGTAAAGTGAGAAAAAGTTTCTGAAAGGATCTGTTGGGCATTATCTCTAGTTGGGGTTTAAAAGTCACTTTCAAAGGATTTTGTTTGAATTGTGCAAGCAGTTCGATTTCAGGGGAACTGAACTCGGGTTCAATCAAATCGTATCTTGCTAAACGGTTCAATTCTCCATGGAAGATATCTTCATTCTGTTTGGTTTTCAAATAGATAGTATCAGTTAGTGATACATGGATATTGTGGTCTGCCTGGTGGAAGATCCCATTTTCAGTATTCGAGAATCGAAGCAGTTGATCGGCGTGAAAAATCGATTTCCAAGATTTACCTCTTTCTTTCATCTCAGAGTTTACTCGAGAAACTATAGAACTAATTGCATCCCTCTGAGAACCATTTATATGTAATAATAATTGAAGATATGATATCTTTCCATGTGGTTGTTTGGTCCTTGGTAAGTACATCTCTTCTCCATACTTAAGAATTTTTCACCCCAAATTTTTCTTTTTTTTGAAAATGATATTTTTTTTTGAACCCAAAAAAAAAAAAAATTGTGTTTATTTAAAAACGCGCCTTTAGAATGTCATCATCACTGCTGCAAAGGTCATCATCAAGACCCACAACACCTCATAGACTCATTCATAAATCGAGTCTTACTCAACAGTCACCTAAACAACATTACAAATTAGATGGAAGTCTTCCTTTACGTGAAGATCAATTTGTAGAATTGTCAGATTCATTTGCCGTTTTGGATGATAATTTGACAAAGATAAATTTGATTAATGAAAGTATAGTAAAGTTCAATGAGAGTTTTTCGAGTTTGTTATATGGATTAATGACAAGTTCTTATTCAAACGAGTTTTTAGAAGCACCAACGTCGTTACATTTCCATTCTAATTATACCCAATTGAATACCCAAATCAAATTGAAACAGCAAGAAATTCAAGATTTAATTGAATACGAACAACATCAAAAATTAAAAGAACGAGAAAAAATATTACCTAAAAAAGTGATATCTAGTTTCAAAAAACCTTTAACAAGTGCAACTCTATCGAGATTAACTAAACTGAAACAGACAAAGATTCCTCGTCCTCAACCTTCTGGTGATGATACTTATATGACAAACGATTCATTTGTGGAGAATCCAACGACTGGGGTTAAAAGAAGGGGTCAATTTGGTACTGGTGGTAGTAGTACACCTGCAAGAGCCAGTCGAATCCCCGTGAGAAGAACTGCTGCTCCTAAACCTGCTTGGAGATGATGATATTTAAGTAATTTATGACTTTCTACTTCCAATATGTAGAAAAAAAATTAATGGTCCCTAGCAGGATCGAACTGCTGATCTTGGCGTTATTAGCACCACGCCTTAACCAACTGGGCCAAGGGACCTTATTAGTTTGGTTTTCTGGCTGATATGGTTCATTTTTTGATGAAAGATCTTTGGAATCATTTTTGATCTTTTGATGATGTTTTGGTGATGAAGATACAGCTGTATTTTGAATGTTGTCTTTAAATAGTTTTATATCTGAAAGTTATTCAATATCAGAGCAGGAAGGTTTCAAACATTCAAAACTCAAGCAAACTATCCTTCTTTATTCACAATTTATTCATTATCCTTTTTAATCACTCATTAGTTTCTTTCTTTTATCATGGCTCTTAAAATTGGGGATAAAAATTGATAAAATGCTAATTTATGGATTTTTCACTGAAAAATCTCGTCATCGGAGACCAAAAAGTATTACTAAAATCGACTCTAAATCCATGAGTAATGCTTAGAATTAGCCATACTTCGTCTGTGAGATTTGCAAGACGGTTTCAAATACCCAGAACTAGAAATTATACCGACTCATCACACAAATATTCCGATACTCTCAATCTTCCTTCCACTTCCTTCCCCAATAGATCATCTCTGCAGTTGATAGAGTCTCAGATATTACCACAAACCACTTCCGACCTTTATAAATGGAACATTGAGCGTCCTATAAATGCTGACAACTTGTTTATACTTCACGATGGCCCTCCTTATGCCAATGGAGATCTTCATTTGGGCCACTCTTTGAACAAAATTTTAAAAGACATCATCAACAGGAGAGAATTGATGAAAGGTAAAGTTGTTTATTATCGTCCAGGCTGGGATTGTCATGGTTTACCTATAGAGTTAAAACTGCTTGAGCTGCTGAAAGCAGAACAGACCAAATTGGAGAAGTTTCTCAAGAAACAGATCAAAAAGGCATCTGATCCTACAAAGTTTACTGAGGAATTACAAAGATTGAAAATTCAAAAACATTCTGCTTTAGAAGTTAGATCATTGGCCTCTAAACATGCAGATACCACTATCGAACTGCAAAAAAAAGGATTCAAGTCATTTGCAGTGATGGCAGATTGGGAAAATCCGTACATAACGAAGGACAA
Source organism: Nakazawaea laoshanensis (assembly GCA_030704985.1). Classification (NCBI taxonomy): domain Eukaryota; kingdom Fungi; phylum Ascomycota; class Pichiomycetes; order Alaninales; family Pachysolenaceae; genus Nakazawaea; species Nakazawaea laoshanensis. The sequence continues at coordinate 98,305 of JANIWE010000020.1, forward strand.
AAGTTATGTAATTAACCAGTTGAAAATTTTCAAAACCTTGTTTGACAGAGGATTGATCCAGAGACAAGAGAAACCTGTATATTGGGGGTGTGAGAATCTGACTCTGTTGGCAGAAGGTGAATTGGAATACAACGAAAACCATGTATCCACTCTGATCTATGTCAAATTCCCTGTGTCCAAATTTTCCAACTCTTTGTCGGAGATTGATACTCAAAACACAAGTTTTTTGATCTGGACATCAACTCCATGGACTATTCCTTCCAACAAACTGATCAGTATCAACCCTGAGTTGATATATACAGTAGTGAGACATGGTTTGGAGCAGTTGATAGTGGCCAAAGATTTGATCCCATCTTTGACCAAAATTGTAGATAATTTAGAACAAGTTGGTCCTGAGTTTAGAGGTGAACTGTTGGTAGGATCTACTTATAGAAACCCGTTATTAGAACCTTCTTTTGATCCCGAATATCCGGTTATTGGAGGAAAACATGTCACCAACAGTGCAGGAACAGGATTAGTTCATACAGCTCCTGGACATGGTCACGATGACTATTTTGTTGCTCTTCAAAACGGAATTGAAATCTATTCTCCTGTTGATAACTACGGTAAATATACCCAAGATTTGGCTCCTTGTCTCCATGAATCATTGTTGGGCAAAAAAGTGTTGAAAGAAGGTAATGAAGTTATTGTTGAAAAATTGAAACAACTATCAATGATTTGGCATTCTTCTAAGTACACTCATTCTTATCCCTATGATTGGAGATCCAAGAAACCGATCATCATCAGATCGACTCCACAATGGTTCATAAACGTGGACAAGATCAAAGAAGACACCGTGAGTGCATTACAAAAAGTCGGATTCTATCCCGAAAGAGGTTCCAAAAGGTTGACATCTTTCATCAGAACTAGAAATGAATGGTGTATCTCAAGACAGAGAAGTTGGGGTGTTCCTATTCCAGTTTTGTATGACAAAGAATCCGGAGAACCATTGATTACTGATGAGTCTTTGGACAAGATCATTGGCACCATCTCTGTAGAAGGTCCAGATTCATGGTTTGCCGAGTCAGATATGTCAAAATGGGTTCCGGATCGTTTGAATCTGCAAAATTATGAAAAGGGGAAAGATACAATGGATGTCTGGTTTGACAGTGGATCTTCTTGGCATCTTGTTGAAAATTACTTGATTGAAATGGGAATTGATATCACCAAAAGAGGTTATCTTGCTGATATTTATTTAGAAGGAAGTGATCAACACAGAGGATGGTTCCAGAGCTCGTTATTGACAAAGATTGCCGTCGATAAAAATGTGTTACCTTATCAAAAGATCATCACACATGGATTCACTCTCGACTCCAAGGGAGCCAAGATGTCTAAATCTTTGGGGAATGTTATTGTTCCTTCTGCTGTGATCAGTGGAGATAAGGGGAAATTACCTCTGATAGGTACAGATGGATTGAGATTATGGGTTGCACAAGCAGATTATTCCAGTGACATCACAGTTGGGGAAACTATTTTGTCGAGAGTTGGAGATAATTTGAAGAAGATTAGATTCACTTTGAAGTTTTTACTTGGAAATCTTCCTGCTCAAGAGTTTGAACTTGTTCCAATTGGACAAATGAGTAAGTTGGACAAATATGTCCTTTTACAAACTGTTAAGATGCAAAAAGAGATTGATGAGCTGTTTGGTCAGTTCAACTATTCCAAAGTGATCCGTGAACTTAATCAACATATGAATGTCTTGTTATCTTCGATCTATTTCGACGTTTCCAAAGATGTTCTTTATACGGATATCACCACTTCATTACGTCGGAGATCGATTCAAACAGTTTTGGCCCATCTTTATCAGATTTATATCTCGATTTTGTCACCATTGCTTCCAATTATCACTCAAGAAGCTTGGAATCATACTCCTTCATACCTCACAAAGGGTACGATTTCACCTTTTGTTAATGGGTGGTACGAACTTGAACTCGAACCAGACAATGAACTCATAAAAGAGTTTGACATCATATGGACCGTGAGAGATCAAGTAAAGATGTTACTCGACAAAGGTAACAGAGTTGATAAAATGATCAAGAACTCTTTAGAAATGAGTGTCAATCTTCAAGTCGATTCGGATTCGGTGGTGGGACAAACTTTATCGAACCATGCCACTGAACTTCAGAACTATTTTGTTGTCTCACAATGTCAAGTCAATGGCCCAGATCTAGGTACAAATACAGTGAAATATGAACAAGAGTTTGAAATCAACGGAACCAAATTGACGGTTCAAAGCACCAAAAGTGATCTCTTCAAATGTCCAAGATGTTGGAAATTTGATTCAATTAAAGAAGAAGAGTTGTGTTCTAGATGTGAAGAAGCTTGTAAATAAATGTTTTATTTCTTAAATAATCTCTTAACCCTTTGTACTATGACTCTATCGAACCAAGGGGTGAGCAGAATAGATATAGGTAATCTTATTGGCATTAACAATTTTGTAGCAGCATAAGCATTGGCTCCTGCCATTACAATGGTAGCCTTGTCATACATCAACTTTGAATCTGGAATATCCACCAATTTAGAAGAGATTATCTCTGTTCCTTTTAAAATGAATTGAGTCGGAAGATCGATGGGGACCCAGTTAAATTTGATGAAGAAATACCAAAGTCCTATAAGAGGAACAATGGCAGTGATTTCATGTAGAATGAAGAAAGAGATTCCAAATCCAACAGGACGTAGTAAGAATCCTGCAACATAAGGTTGGAGGAATTTAGGAGTCTTTTGATAGTATTTATTGTTAATCAATTTGGCTCTTGCATCCAGAAGTTTATCTTGGAATTGAGAAGGTTTTGGTTGTTTTGGTTCTTTTTTTTCAACTGAGTTATAAATCAATTGAACAGGACGATACACATGGAACAAACGAGTGTTACCAATTAATAAACTTGGTCTAATATTGAATCTCGTACTGATCATTTGTGTGGAGTCGAAAACGAGCAGCTTACGATGTTTTTTGGGGTATTTTTTTTTTGGTAGGTGAAAAGTTTGTAAAATGCTCATCTCATGTCTTGTCTTTGAAAGAAGATAGAATTGGATGAAAGATGGATAACTTTCAAAGACAACAGTATCTTAATAGACTTGAACAACAACTGAAATATGATCAGAATATGAAACAACATACTGGTTTACCTGAAACTGCATCTTCAAATATGTTATCGACAAATAACTTTTTCACAATCGGTCCTTATAAAAAGAGGAAAGACGCCAATCGTACATCTGTGGTACAGGAATATGATATTTTGGGATATATAGCTGCCGGAACATACGGAAAAGTCTATAAACTGAAATACAAGAATGGAGCAACACAAGAAGATCGTAAAAAGTTGTTTGCAATCAAGAAATTTAAAAGTGATAGTAAAGACAATGAAGTCAGTCATTATACTGGAATATCACAAAGTGCTATACGAGAAATGTCTCTATGTAGAGAACTTGTGAATGAGAACATTGTCAAGCTTTCTACGATCATTTTAGAGAGAAGATGTATCTACATGGTGAGTGAATTTGCCGAACATGATCTTCTTCAGATCATCCATTATCATTCTCATCCTTCTGTTCGACCTATTCCAGAACAAACTTTGAAATCAATTATGTATCAGACATTGAACGGAGTCAACTATTTACATCAAAATTGGGTTCTACATCGAGATCTAAAGCCTGCAAATATCATGGTCAACAGTAATGGAGTCGTCAAAATTGGAGATTTAGGTCTTGCAAGAAAATTTAATAACCTTCTACAAAGTCTTTATAGTGGAGATAAAGTTGTCGTCACCATTTGGTACAGAGCTCCAGAACTCATCTTAGGTTCTAGACATTATACACCTCTGATAGACATCTGGGCAATTGGATGTATCTTACTGGAATTGTTATCGTTGAGACCAATTTTTAAAGGTGAAGAGGCCAAAATTGATAACAGGAAACAAGTTCCATTCCAAGAAAATCAAATGCTTAAAATCTTGGAAATCTTGGGGACTCCAAGTGTCAAGACATGGCCATCTTTGGTACAATATCCCGAATATCATAACCTTTCAAGGTTTGCAAATTTCCCGGCAAATCTTCTGGCTTGGTATCATTCAATTGGGGGAACCAATAAGAACTGTTTGAAACTTTTGTCACAACTCTTGGAATACGATCCACTGAGAAGGTTACAACTGTTAGGAGCAATGGGACATCAATGGTTTCAAGAACTGCCTCCGGTTTGTAACAACATCTTTGAAAACAGTAAAATTTCGTACCCGGATCGTAAGATTCAAAAGGATGATAACGATATCTTGAGTGGACACAGTACGGGATCCGGAGGGAAGAGAATAGGAACCAAGAGGGCATTTACAGGACAACAAGATATGAGGAAGAGAATGAGATGAACTATAAAGATTCAATAACCAAAGCAGATGCTCCTCCTCCACCGTTACAGATACCACAAACACCAATTTTACCACCTTCTTGTTGTAAAACAGAGGACAAGGTGACTACAATACGTGCACCTGAACAACCAAGAGGATGTCCCAAAGCCACAGCACCACCATAAACGTTGAGTTTAGCAGAATCCAATCCTAAAATCTTTTGATTTGCCAAACCAACGACTGAGAATGCCTCGTTCAACTCGTAGAAATCCACTTGTTCAGGCTCGATCTTGGCCATTTTTAAAGCCTTTGGAATCAGCAAAGATGGAGCAGTGGTGAAATTCACAGGTTCATGAGCAGCATCACCCCAACCCAAAATTTTGGCAATTGGTTTCAAGCCCAATTCTTTCAATTTTTGTTCACTCACCAAGACAACGGCAGCTCCTCCATCGTTCAAAGGTGAAGCATTTGGCAGAGTCACAGTTCCGTTGTCCTTCTGGAACACAGTTCTGGCTGATCTCAATCTCAGCTCGTCTAATTTTTTGGGTTCATCATCCACATCGATCACAGTATCAGGTTTACCACGGACTCCTGGAATGATGACAGGGGCAATTTCAGACCTGAATTTTCCTTGGGAATGGGCCTGTTGCAGTTTTTGATACGACAGAACAGCAAAATCATCTTGTTGTTGTCTTGAAATTTCGTAATCTTTGGCACATTTCTCCAGAGCCACACCCATTGCTTTACCGTCATAGGCATCGAATAAACCGTCACGTTCAATACCATCGATGACAGAACCAGCACCAAATTTCATACCGAATCTGGCGTTTGGAAGGTAATAAGGAACATTAGTCATGGATTCAGCACCTCCGGCTACAATGACATCTGCTTGACCCAACATGATGGTTTGAGATGCCAAAATGATGGCTTTCAATCCAGAGGCACAAACTTTGTTCACTGTCGTGGCAATGGTATCATTACCCAATCCAGACAGTAACAGGACTTGACGTGCAGGATTTTGTCCCACATTGGCAGGAAGAACACCTCCAAAATAAACCTCTTCAACACTTTTTGGATCGATAGATGGAACTTTTGCAAGGGCAGATTTGACGGCATGGGATCCGAGATCAACGTAGTTCAAAGAAGCCAATGAACCTTGGAAGGATCCAATTGGGGTTCTGGCAACACTTACAATATAAACATCTGACATCTTGGTTATATTTTACAAGTTTCAATGTTGGTTTAAATATCTTTTTCAAAATTTATAAACGATTATTTACGAGCCGTTGGGTCAAAAATTGATTTTGTGCTCAGATTTGAGTCTGGCGAGTACTTGTTCGAATACTTGTTCTTTGTCCAAGTTTTGGACGTTTAGGGAGATGGCATTTGATTCTGAGAAATCAGGAATCTCCATTATATCGTATTGGCTTTGAACCATATCATTTTTCATATAATGACTCTGTCGACTGGTCACACGAATCATTAGTTCGGCAAAGGTCGTGTACACAAACACAAACACGAATCGGGTCTCGGGACTAGTGGTTTGGATCAATTCTCGGTACAGTTTTTTGAGAATCGAACATGAGACAACCGATAATGGTTTGGCCAGTTTAGACGATTCCAAAGAGATCTGTTTCAACCATGGTTCTCGATCTTCGTCTGTTAGTGGAATCCCATTACTCATTTTTTCAACGTTCTTATTGTTAGTCAAATTTTAAGGTTCAACAATTTTGTACTCACTTCTTTAGAGTGCAACTCGTCTCCTTCTATGAATGGACAATTCCATTTCAGAGAAAGCATTTGTCCAATCGTAGTTTTCCCACATCCTGCAGGTCCTCCCACAACAACAACAACCGGTGTTTCGTCCTTCATAAGCATTTCGGGTATAAAAGGTCGTGCGCATACTCTAATTTCATCGCTTTTTTTACCTCGAAAACGGCAACAAGCGCGCATTTTTCCCCTTCAGCGAATAGCAGACAAGTTAAAGTAAGCACACCTCTACAGGTATCAAATCGTACAATAAACACCTGGAAACCATTATAACCCATTTTAACCAACATTAAAACATCAAATCCCTATTCTTTGCCAATTTCGCCCAGTCTCTTATCCCTAAATTCACTCCCCTTATGCACCGCTTTAAACCCCCCCTTCCGCATTTGTGCGCGCATTATACAAAATTTTTTACTGGTAATAAACTTTTTATAAAGGTGCAACTGCCGTTCAAGTTTCAGAGCAGTTTGGAATATGCTATCAACATCTGAAACACATATGAGTCAGCCACCGCATTCCCCAGCCGGGTTCTCTCCTTCTTTAAGTTCTGGCTCTGCAACTTTGACTAAACTTTCAAGACATGGGTCCCTTCCCAAACCAATACTCAACTTGGGATCGAGAAAATCCAAACTTGCCATTGTACAGAGTCAAATAGTGAGTGAACTGATCATTGCAAAGTTCCCAAACGTCGATACAAACCTAGTGGCAGTCTCAACTTTGGGAGATCAGATGCAAAATCGTCCTTTGTACAGCTTTGGAGGTAAATCTCTTTGGACAAAAGAGTTGGAAATTTTACTATACGAAAAAGTTGGAGAATTCGACAAAATCGATTTAATCGTTCATTCTCTCAAAGATATGCCTACAAACTTACCAGAAGGGTTTGAACTAGGTTGTATCTTGAAAAGAGAAGGTAAGTTTATGATATCTGATTGGACTGATGAGACATTTCCTTATTTAGACGTTAGACTTCCTAATTGGGCAATTGCCTAATTCTGAGGATCAAATTCTTCTCTGACCACAAATCACCCCCTTTTTATTAGTACTAACACTTCTAGATCCTAGAGATGCCGTTGTCTTCAGACAAGATTCCAGTTATAAAACACTTTCGGATTTACCCGACGGTTCAATTGTAGGAACATCTTCTGTTCGTCGTTCTGCACAACTTTTGAAAAATTTCCCCAAACTCCAGTTCAAAAGTGTTCGTGGGAATGTCCAGACTAGATTGAGTAAATTAGATGTAGAAGGATCTGAATATTCTGCATTGTTGTTACTGGCTGCTGGATTGATCAGAACCAATTATGGTTATAGAATTTCACAATATCTCGATTCAGATTTGATGTACCATGCAGTTGGACAAGGTGCATTGGGAGTTGAGATTAGGAAAGGTGATAAAGAAGTTCAAACCATTTGTAGACTGATCCGAGACGATGAGACGACTTTTTGTTGTTTGGCAGAGAGATCTGTGATGAGATATTTGGAAGGAGGATGTTCTGTTCCAATTGGAGTTTCCACAAGTTATGACAAACAGACACAAGTTTTAAAGATGGATCTGATAGTGGTGAGTGTAGATGGATCACATTCTGTGGATCTGAGTTTATCTAACGTCGTTACCAATGATGAGTCTTCAGAAGACTTTGGTATCGAGATGCTGAAATTGCTCTTGTCAAAAGGTGCTAAAAAGATTTTAGATGAGATCGATTATGATAAGATCGAACTGGTCAAACTGCAAGGTTTGTCCTAATCATTTGTACATAAGTTATATCTTAGACAGTATATATAGGTTTTCATTGGGTAATGTTCTTTTCTGTAATTTGGAACTGTTTTGATTTGAACTCTTTGGAAAGTTTACTGCTTGGACTTTTCGATATGAATTTACGGAGTTCTATGAGAACTTGTTGGCAATCAGTGTTGTCTTCTTCATCTTTCGTCACCAAAGTTATCGATGTCCCCATGGCTCCTGCTCTACCGGTACGTCCTATTCTATGTGTATAATCTTCTATTGTTCTTGGTAATTGATAATTGATCACCAAAGACACATTGGCGATGTCTATTCCACGCCCAGCTACATCTGTGGCAATGAGGACATCGGCCAGTCCTTCTACAACGTCTTTGATCAGTTTTTCTCTCTGTTGTTGTGATTTGGATCCATGGATGATCACCAGACCAACATTTGATTTAGACACCTTGTTCATGATCTCTTCTGCTGTTTTCTTGTAATTGACAAACACAATCACCGGTGCAGTGTATTGGGTTATCAATTTGAGTAGTCTGGACATCTTGGAAGTTTCATCTTTCACAAATTCAACCCGTTGATCCACACCATCAGCAGCTTGTCCAATCTCCCCCACCGTAACTGTGACACTGTTCTGGAGGTATTCTTTGGTCAATTTTTGGATCTCAGGAGGCATAGTAGCTGTGAACATCATCGTAGTACGGGTTTTGGGAAGTTCTGATAAGATTTTGTTCACCTGTAGTTCAAAACCTAATTGGATCATCCGGTCTGCTTCATCCATGATCAAGGTCTCACAATGGTTAAATACAAGTATTCCTCGTTCTATACAGTCGACCAAACGTCCTGGAGTCCCAATGACAACTTCAACTCCATCACGAAGATTGAACAAGAGCTCTTCAAACGAATGTCCTCCGATCACGGCACAACATCTGAAACCCAACGGGACCAAGAATTTATGAAACTCCCGTTCGATCTGTAACAGTAATTCACGAGTAGGTGCCAATACAAGAGCTCTGGGTCCATCTTCGGGACGTACCAAGTCTTTGGACATCACCTTCAGCACTGTGGGCACGACAAAGGCCAAGGTCTTTCCGGATCCAGTTTCAGCTACAGCTACAAGATCTCTATTCAACAGTGCAACAGGTATAGCTGCTCGTTGAATGGGAGAAGGATCTACATATTTAAAAGAAGCCAACAACTCTAAAAGGGGGTTGGGAAGGTTGAGACAATCGTTTGGTTCATGCCAGTTACGGAGCATGTGGAAGGGAGAAAGGGGCAGGTTTTTGATACTGATTTCGAAATCTTCTTTGAAAATACGCCAATCACGATCTTTCATCTGTGTCAAAGGTTTTTTTGACCAGTGTTTTTCGATGGGATCGTCTTGACGTTGACCGGACCTGGGTATTGAGATTAGAGGGGTTTCCAGGTCTAGAGAGGTATCTTCTGAGACAGTCCAATTGAAATTGAACTTGTGCAGCTTGGTTTGGTTGGTTATTTGGGGTTGGTTTGTGGGGTAAGTGTCTTTTTCAAAGCTCATTTGTACTTTCTTCTGTCTCTTAATAGGCAGTATAGTACTGGTTGGTTGTTGTTTGAGTTCTTGGCGTCGTTTTTTGGGGATATATATGGGTTTGGCATTGGTCGAGGAGTGTTGGTTTTTCTTTTTGAGCAATTCTTCCACAGATATGGGTCCCGAACTCATGATTAGTGTGGTTAGAGTTCAGGGTCGTGCAATAGCGCAAATATTTCACAGTCGTGCACAAATCTCAAATATTTCAAAAAGGGTCGTGCACGAATCACAAATAAGTTTCATAAAACAGTCGTGTAAACAACTCAAATAGTTTCCATAAAACAGTCGTGCGCAAATCTCAAATATTTCTCCAAAACAGTCGTGCACATAGCGCAAATAGGTTTTTAAGAAAACGGTCGTGTAAAATCTCATCTTCTTATCATCTCCACACCGAGATCACTGATAACTCCACCAATATGTCATTTCTGGGAACAGGAGCAGATTGCTCTGTAAACTCCAACCCTTTGGCCCAGTTCAGCAAACAAACAAACAACGACAGATCACTCCAACAATCAACTACAAGACTGCAGATTCAGCAAGCTCCACAAGGCATCAGAGCCCAAAGAATGATGGATATAAGGGACAAACAAGCTTTTGAACAGTTCTCACATGGATCCAGACCTGCCTTGAACGATTTTCAACCTCTAAGACGTGAGTTGAATGTCATTCAAAGTGACTGGCAATCAGGTTCACCGGTTTCGGCCCAACTGCATCAAACCAGTTCTAACTGGTCTCAAGAGTTCTCCAATCCACGCCAAACACCTTCTAACATACAAATGTCATACCACAGACCTGTATTCAACAATATGAACAACTCTTTCAGACCCCAGTCTCGTCCCACAGAGATTGTAGACTGGGAGGGACAATTCGATCAAGTGGAAAAAGAGGAAGAATTATTAGTGGATGACAAGTATAAAGCCAATTTTGATGAAGTTTGGGACAGTCTCAACCAAGATTTCAAGAACGATGAACTGTTTAACTCCGAATATGAACTGTCTTGGGAGAAAGACTTCAACACCTATGCATCTGGACGTTTGAACTATGGACAGTACAAATTCACGACTTTGAACCATTTCAAAGAGAATTTGAGTCTGTACGAGATCGGAATAAGACTCATGGAGTCCGGAGCAAGGTTGAGTGAACTGCTGTTGCTGTTTGAAGCTGCCGTTCAACAGGACGAGACACATGTCGATGCATGGTTAAAATTGGGACAGGTACAAACACAGAACGAGAAAGAAGTCCAAGGAATAGCAGCTTTGGAGAAATGTCTTGAATTGCTGCCTCAGAACTTGACTCTGTTGATGACTCTACTGATTTCGTATGTAAATGAAGGTTATGACAATGCTGCCTATGCCACTTTGGAGAGATGGATCGAGACCAAATATCCTCTGATATCGGAACAACTGAGGTTGACAAATCCCAAGATCAACGACGAGGATCGGTATACACTCAACAAGAGGATAGTGGAGTTGTTCATCAAGCTGGCTCAACTCTCGCCAAATTTGGCCAACATGGATGCCGACGTCCAGACGGGACTTGGAGTTTTGTTCTATTCCATGGAGGAGTTTGATAAGACCATTGATTGTTTTAGAGCTCTGATCCAGCAGAACCCTGAAGATAGTCTTATGTGGAACAGATTAGGAGCTTCGTTGCTGAATTCCAACAAGAGTGAAGAGCTGATCGAACTGTATTCAAAGGCTTTACAGTTGAACCCCAACTTTGTGAGAGCAAGGTACAATTTGGGGGTTTCGTGTATCAATATGGGGTTGTACAAAGATGCAGCACAGCATTTGTTGGCTGGGTTGAGCATGCATAGGGTGGAAGGAGCCGATGAGACTGGATCGGTCAGTTTGGTGGAGACTTTGAAGAGACTGTTTCTTCTGATGGATAGACGGGATTTGTTGGAGAAAGTGAGGTTGGGGATGGATTTGGATCAGTTTCGGCTGGAGTTTAGTTTTTAGGGGTGTTTGGTGAGATGATTTGGGTTGGCTGTTGGTCCGGTGCTCTGCCGGTGCTCTGCCGGGTCTCCGCCTGGCCCCGCCTAGCCCCGCCCAAATTTCTCTGCGCTGCCCACCTCCGCCCACTCTCCGCCTATTCCCCGCCCGTTATTCGCCCACCTCCGCCCACCCCCGCCTGCACCGTATTTTTTCGCGCATTTTTCCTCAAATCCTCAAATCAAACTCTTCAACACCATGTTGAAACCAAGAAAACCCTTCCAATCCTCGCGAATCAGCGAACTATTCAACAGAAATATCAAACTTGTGGTGTTATTCATACTGATGGTCTTGATTGCAAACTTCACATCGATCGAATTACCCTTTGATATTCCAAAGATCCAATTCACAGACCCAAAAGTGGTCATCATCCTCTCGGTAAACGAAGGTGGAGGAGTTTTGAAATGGAAAGGAGCCCAAGAATGGAGTGTAGAACGCAGCAGCATCACCAACAAAAGACACTATGCTGAAAAACATGGCTATGCATTGGAAGTCAAAGATCTCACGTTGAAAAGACGTTACTCACACGAATGGAGAGAAGGTTGGGAAAAAGTCGACATCATCAAACAAACAATGAGACAATACCCTTCGGCAGAATGGTTCTGGTGGTTGGACCTTCATACTTATATCATGGAACCACAACTATCTTTGGAAGATCATATCTTCAACCACATGAACAACATCACCTATAAAGTGTTATCAGAATTCAACCCTCTTCGATTACCAGAAGATAGTCCTTATACCGATCCAAATGCTCCTATAGATTTGATGATCACTCAAGATTGTGGTGGATTCAACCTTGGATCTTTCTTCATCCGTAGAAGTGATTGGTCTGAACTGTTGTTGGATGCTTGGTGGGATCCGGTGATGTACGAACAGATGCATATGCAATGGGAACATAAAGAACAAGATGCTTTAGAAAGTATGTATGCACAACAACCATGGATCAGAGAAAGAACTCTGTTCTTACCTTTACGTCTGATCAATTCTTTTCCTCCAGGTGCATGTTATGAACATCTGGATGATCCCAGATATTTCTACAGTGAAAGAGATCGTGATTTCTTGATCAATATGGCAGGTTGTGAATATGGTAGAGATTGTTGGAGTGAAATGGAGTATTACAAATCAATCAGTAGGAAGTTACATCATCGTCCATGGTATAAATTCTGGAAATAGTTTTAAACCATCTTAATGATTCTATTTGAGCTTCTTGGTCGTGCACTACATATCAATCTCTTTTTAGTAGTGCACTAAATATCAATTCTTTCATTTCTTCCAGTCGTGCATTAAATAACAATTCCTTTGTAGTCGTGCACGAAATATCAATTCAACAGTCGTGCAAAATTTCCAATTCAATTCATTTCTTCTTCAACTCAAGTTCAACTTTAAAAGCCATGTCGGATCAATATTGGCTAGAAAATAACGACGATAATGATATGTCCTCATTTCTAAACTTCAACGATCAACAACAACCTCCTCAACAACCTCCCCAACAACCTCAAAACTCATATATCTACGACCAACAACCAGAGTTCCAAAACAACAATGTCAACCCCGCCTCCATTTTGAACCATCAAAGACAGGATCAAACTTTCCCCATGCAACAAGACATGCCTGACGAATACCGCCAACCTCTCAACAACAGCAGATCCTCGTCACTGTCTCAATTCTCACCCAATGTCATGTCACAGCAGTTCAACCAAAATGCCTTGGATAAAAACGCAATGATTGCCGCTATGAGACAGAGACAAGAACAGCAACAACTGATGTTGAAACAGCAAATGTTGCAGCATCTGCAGCAGCAGCAACAACAACAACTGCAACAACAACTGCAACAATTCTACCCCAATCAAACGTCACCTCCTGCCCAATCCCCAGCTCAAAACGTTCAATTTCCTCCTCAAATGACCCAGCAGAGACGTCAGCAACTCAACCAGCAGATCCAGGTTGAACTTTTCATGAAAACTCTTCAAGATTTCGCCCGTAGAAAGGGAATAGCCCTTGCTACTCCGGTGGTCGATGGCCGTAAAGTCCATTTGTTCTTCTTATACGTGTTGGTTTCCAAATTGGGAGGTTCTGCTGCTGTTTCCAGAAACAATCAATGGGAATTCGTGCTGTCAAAGTTCCAATTGCCCGTAGATACGAGTCCTAACTATGCCAGAGAAGTCGCCAGTGTCTACCATCAGTACTTGTTCCTGTTTGAACAGTATGCTGCTACTCCTGAAGGGCAAAGAGACATTTATCAGGTGAAAATGTCTGTTCAGAAACAGTTTCAACAGCAGTTTCAACAGCAGCAGCAGCAGCCACAATCTCAGCCACAACCACAACCTTCTCAGCCACAACCGTCTCAGCCACAATCACAACCCTTTGGACAGAGCCCAGGTTTGGGTCTAAGTAATGTAGGTATGAACATGGCAGCACAAAGCCCCGGACCTCCAAAGAAACGTCGTTCCATCAAGGGATCGAAAACTGCATCTCCTGTTGTGCCTAAACCGGCCAGTCGTAAAACTTCGGGTTCTCAAGGTGCAAGTGCTGCAGCTACACCTGTGGAGACCCCTAAATCTCCTCCAGGTCCTTTACCTGTGGGTGCCAGAAACTATTCTGCTCGTCAAAGAGGTCTAGAACTCATCGGGGGCTACGATGTGGCGTCTTTGTTGCAGTTGAGTGAACACGTCGATGCCGGTAAACCTTTCTATCTCTTTGCCCCTGAGTTGGGCAACATCGATGTACAACTGTTGACGATGTCTTTGGGTAGTGGGATAGTACTGGAGGTGAATAATGCCTTGAACACTCTCTTAGTCTCGTCTGCAGATCACCATTTGCTGTTGCACTTGAGAGAATGTCCTGAACTCTTGGATGCCTTGTGTGAGGTTGGAATCGATTCTTTGAACGATTTGGTCGGATTGAAAGCCGGTCAAACCACCAGTGAAGATGTAGAACTGGCCACCAAACCTCATCTGTTGATCGACAAAGTGTTTGCAGAGTATGCCAAAGAAGGGCCTGAATTCAAGTTCACCGTGGACTCGTTCACCGGACAACAAGAATCGGACTCTGAGGTTGAAAACGAGTTGTTTTCCAGTGCAGAATCCGCCGACTCGGAACCGGAACTCAAAGATCTCGAACCAACTGCCTATGCCATTCCAACTTATCAAGACCTTCTCTTACAACTGCGATCTGAGATGGACACCCATACTGCCAAAGTTTTCCAAAAATCGGCAGTTTCGTATCCCATGATGCTCATCGAAAGGTTATCAACTCTTTGTATCGTTCTTCGAAACTTGGCCTTTGTGGGCTTCAACAACGAGATGTTGAGCATGAATTACGGGGTCAGGAATTGGTTATTTGCCTTGGTAGAGGCCCTTGCCACACATCCTCACAAGTTCTTGTTGGCCAGAAAACGTCTCTCGTTGTTCAAAGATCTGTTGATGCTTTTATCAGGGATTGGAGATTCAATAGTCCTTCGTAACCATCGCGAGGCTTTGGCCATTGTCACTCTCTGTTCTGCCTTCTTTGGCCGTGATGCAGATCTCGGACTCACCAATAAGGCCTCTCATCATCATTTGTTCATTCCACCTCATCATCCAAACATCCAGAAATACCAACCGTATGCCGTTGACTTATTCGTCAAGATCTTGGTGAGAGATTCTCCAAATAGAGATTTGATGAGAAATGTGATTTTGAAT
Source organism: Nakazawaea laoshanensis (assembly GCA_030704985.1). Classification (NCBI taxonomy): domain Eukaryota; kingdom Fungi; phylum Ascomycota; class Pichiomycetes; order Alaninales; family Pachysolenaceae; genus Nakazawaea; species Nakazawaea laoshanensis. Next base: position 113,427 of record JANIWE010000020.1, read on the forward strand.
CAGATCCCCGATGAAGAGGCTTATCTCATCCCATGGATTGTAACTGCTGTAGGTGATAATTATAAAGTTTTACTCACAAAGCTCTTTGCAGACTTGGTGGGAGTGTTACCGATCTATGACATTGACAAATTTATTCCAATGGTGGAAGAACGTAAGACTGTTATTGTTCAACTGTTGTTGGCTGCTATATTGATCACAGAAATGGTTCCTGAAGATGTCGATGAAAACCTCGTACTTCATTGGATCTCAACTCCAGAACTCGTGCTGTCGAATTTATCCAAAATTGCCTGTGCCATGACCGTCATAAAACCTCCTCCAAGCGCCGAACTGGTCTTGGTTGGTAAACGTTGTTTGATCTTGTTGAACTTGTTACTTCAAAAGAGTATCGATAGAGCCAATGGTCATAAAGTTCAACTCAATCAAATCATGAAATTACCAAATGTGTTTCCAAAGACACAGTTGATCTGTGCTGCAAGTATGAATGGATTCTTACCTCAGGATACCATGAGACAATTGTTGAAGTTATCAAAGTTCGAAGACTCATTACTAGAATTAGATTTGTCTCTGTAATACTATATAATTCCTTCTGTCTCTCTGTTCTGTTGAAAACCCCCTTTCGAATTCGTAAAATGCTCAACTTTTCACTTTCCAATTTTTTTTTTTTTCCAAAAGTGAAAAATTTCCATCTTCAACGATGACTTATACTTTGAATATCGCTGCCAAGGCCAATCCTGTGGCATATGCCGAGTTGATTGCTGCTGCATTTGTCAATACTACCACTGATGACAAGGTTGTCATCAATTTCCAGGACTCTAAAGATGTTAACGGATCTGCTGCCGTTGTTGAAAAAGACGGCTCTGCTGTGGAAGAAGGTTTTGATTTGTTGGTTAAAATTGCTGGATTATCCAATTCAAATGAACCAAAATGGAAAGAAACAGCTGCTAAACTCACCACCAAAGACTTCAAACTGTTGGCTCCAGAATTAGAAAATTTGGAAGCCCATTTGAACCTCCGTTCTTTCTTAGAACTGTACACCGTCTCTGTTGCCGATATCTTGGTCTGGGGAGCTCTAAGAGCCAATCCTGTCATGGGTGGAGTCATCAAGAGTGGAGCCTATATCAACTTGTCGAGATGGTATGCCTTTTTAGAAGCTGACAAGAGATTTGGTGGAATTGTCGAATTGATGTCTGTTCAATTGAACGAGTTGAAAAAGGCTCTGAAACCTGTTGGAAAAAAAACTCATAAGGCTAGTTTTGACATTGATCTTATCGATGCCAAAGATGGTGAAGTTGTCACCAGATTTCCTCCTGAACCAAGTGGATATTTGCACATTGGACATGCCAAACTGGCCATTTTGAACCAATATTTTGCCCAAATGTACCACGGTAAACTTATCATCAGATTTGACGACACAAATCCTTCCAAAGAAAAAACCGAATTCCAAGATTCCATCTTGGAAGATCTTGAATTACTCGGTATCAAGGGAGACAAGGTCACCTATTCTTCTGATTACTTTGACAAGATGTATGAATTGGCCATTCAATTGATCAAAGAAGGTAAGGCTTATTGTGATGATACTCCACTTGAACAAATGCGTCTGGAGCGTATGGATGGTGTTAAATCTGGTAGAAGAGACAGATCTGTTGAAGAAAACCTTCAAATCTTCACAGAAGAGATGAAAAACGGTACCGAAATCGGTTTAAAGACCTGTTTGAGAGCCAAAATCGATTATACGGCTTTGAACAAAGCTCTTAGAGATCCGGTCATCTACCGTTGTAATCTCACTCCTCATCATAGAACAGGTACTCTGTGGAAAATGTATCCTCTTTACGACTTTTGTGTTCCTGTTGTGGATTCTTTGGAAGGTGTTACACATGCTTTGCGTACAATTGAGTACAGAGATCGTAATCCTCAATACGATTGGTTCTTAAATGCTTTACATCTCCGTAAAGTGCATATCTGGGACTTTGGAAGGGTCAATTTTGTCCGTACTTTGTTATCCAAACGTAAACTTCAATGGTTTGTCGATAAAGGATACGTTGGAAATTGGGACGATCCTAGATTTCCAACTGTTAGAGGTGTTAGAAGACGTGGTATGTCTGTCGAAGGTTTACGTAACTTCATCTTGTCACAAGGTCCTTCTAGAAACATCATCAACCTTGATTGGAGTTTGATCTGGGCCACCAACAAGAAGATCATCGATCCTATTGCTCCAAGACATGTCGAAGTCGATTCCAAAGACATTGTCACTTTGAACATTGTAGATGGTCCAAAGGAGCCAGTTATTGAGAAGAAACCAAAACATAAGAAGAACCCAGATGTTGGTTTGAAGAACGTGGTTTATTTCAACAAGGTTTTGTTGGATCAAATTGATGCTGCTTCTGTTGAAGAAGGTGAAGAAGTCACTCTTATGGATTGGGGAAACGTTATCATCCAAAAGATTGTCAAAGAAGATGGAATCGTCAAGAGTCTCGAAGGTAAATTACACTTGGAAGGTGATTTCAAGAAGACCAAGAAGTTTACTTGGTTGGCTGATACCGAAGACAAAGTTGAAGTCGATTTGGTGGATTTCGACCATCTCATCACCAAAGACAAGTTGGAAGAAGGTGACAATTTTGAAGACTTCCTCACTCCAGAGACCGAATTTCATACCGTTGGATATGCCGATGGTAATGTTCGTGACATGAAGGTTGGAGATGTGATTCAATTTGAGAGGAAAGGTTACTACAGATTGGACAAGCAAGGTGATAAATATGTATTCTTCACCATTCCAGATGGTAAAGCCAAGAAATAGTTATAAGTGTCTGTCAAATAGTCAATTTACGTCTAAAGAAGTTATAAGCCTTTGATGCAGGTTCTTTACCGATCAATTCTGCCAATTCTTCTTGGCTCAACGAGACAAGTTCTTTGAGATTCTTCACCTTATGAATCACCAAATGAGAATTCACATTGTTGAATCCGGGTATGTTTTGAAGAAGATCGATCAAGGCGTCGTTGTACCTCGGAGGTCCATCGGTGTTGTCCTCCTCTTGTAGACCAATTGTCACAGCTTGAGCAGGATCTGGTTCTTGTTGTTTCGTTTTGAGGTCTGCGATTATCAGAGCTGACTGATGGGGTGAAGATGACCAAATGATCTTTAATTTTGGAAATGCAATCATGAGCATCATTATTTTGGCTTGAGTGTCTTGTTGGAGTGATTTTGTCAGTACAGGGTCTGCAGAAGTGAGACTCAATCTCTGTCGAAGTTCACTGAAAGGTTCCAAACTAAAAGATTTGTTCTCGTCAAATTCAATGAGTAAAGTCGGTAATTCATAATGACGGAACATCTGTTCACACTGGGTATACAAACGACCAGATCTAAAACTAGAGATCAAATCAGGAATCGCTTTTCTTTCTATGCAGATTTGGGGTGAAATGATGTAATCACCAACGGTTAACATACAAGGAACGATTTTGATACCACTGCGGTGTAAAAGATTTGGAAGAGAAGAACCTGAAAACTCACGGATATCGACAACGACTCTTCTTTCCCCCAGGGTTTTATAACCTCCTCCAGCTAATCTAGTATTCACCGGTTCAGGTTTTTGAAACTTGTCTTCAGAACCATAATTTGAAGCCAATTGACCCTTTTCACGGATCAATTTTGTGAAAATCTCTTTCTCTTTCTTGATGTTGGCAAGATGGATCTGTTCTTCGACAGAATTACCATAATACATGAAATAAGTCCTTGCAGATTCTTGGCTTGTCAGTTGATAAACTTCGACTCTACGAATGAATCCAAGATCAGGTTCATACATCACAATGTAAGATGGAAGGAGTTCTTGGAGGAGCAGATCGTCTGTTCTGGAATTGTATTTTTCAATGACAATCTGATCTTTTGGGTCTACAAGTTCATAAGAATGTTTTGAGTCTGTGATGAAAACGTCATCGTCATTGTCACTTTCCGATAATTCTGTCAGTATCTGGCTCAAAACGAGTTCGTCTTCTTCGTCATCTTTCTTGATATCTGCCGAATGAAGTCTTCCTACAGCAGCCACAACCGCTCCACCTCTAGTTCTACGTCTTTTACCAGGAGGCAGTTTACCTCTGGTGAAAGTCTTAGAAGTGTTCAACTCTTTTTCAGGTTCGGTCTTTTGCTGCTGTTTCATCAACAGCTGTGTTTGAATATCTGCCGTGGTGGTTTTGAGGGCTTGTTTCCAAGCCATATAGTTCTGTAATTTGGACACCATCATCTTACGGCCGGAATAAAAATTTCTACCCAAAGTTGATTCATTGAATGTCTTGGTCATGGAATTGAGAAATTGTCGTAGTTGTCTTGCAACATTACCACTTGATACCATGATCAAAGTAGGACCTAGGTCAGGATTACGAGTTCTCTCTTCATCGATGTCTTCGAGTAGAAGAGCCAATTGTTCCCATTTGGGTTGCTCTTCAAGTTTTAAAGCATCTCCTTCAATTTTTTCAAAGACTCTCTTCATGGCATATGTCTTGACCGTTATGGCTTCATCCAAGAGTAACCAAGGAGATTGACTACGTTTAAATACATTTACAGAAGGTTTGTTGGCCTCAAAGATCAGTTGAACAGTTTCATAGAAAGAAACAGAGTCCAAAGCAGGTAAATTCAGTAATAACTCTTTTAAAGTGGTGAGATCATGGACCAATTCTTTGGTGGTGTTTGAGACTCTATGCCATACAGGATCAAGAGTCAGTCTTATGGATCTGATGAAATCGTTATCCAAAGCATTCTGAGCATTCCAATATTCAGTTGCCATTGTAGGATTGTGTCGTTTGAGTTCCAGAACACAGGCTTCTACACATCCCAAAAGGGCAATCTGGATCTGTTTCATGGGTTCTGTCATTTGTACATTGATTTCAGTGACAATGTTCCTCAATCCTTTCCCCTTTGGTTGTAAAGATGAAGTCACATCGATATGAAATCTTGGCCATAGAAATGACTTGTCAATTTTTAGATGTTTGAGTTTTGTGTATAGAGGTTGGAAACCTCTTGCGAACGACTCGGGATCGTCTGAAAACAGCTTGATAAACCCCCATTTGTTCGTGTCTCTATATACAGTAAGAATAAAAGCCTCATTAGAAGTTTCTCTGACTCTTTCGGCATGTAAGATGACGAAACCGGTGATGTCTTGAGGATCGGCAATACCGGAGAGCATGTCCACTATGAAGACTCTAGAAGTTACAGAGATGATACCTCCTTGTGAGTATAGTTTACGACGTTTATCTATTAACATGTCACCACCCAAAGAGATGAAATTACGTCTTGTCGAAGGGTCCAACCAAGATAGTTCGGACAATTCAAGGGCAATTCTGTCATTTTCATCTTCACTGGCATTCAACAACACCACCAATGATCTCTTATTCGGGGTCTGAGCACCAGGAGCTGCTAAAACATGTACCAAGTTAGCAGCCAAAGATTCAATTCCCAATCCTTTCCCCAAGATCACCAATCCATCTTCACTTACCAAGTCTTGTAAAATACGATGTTGAAACTTTAATGATAATGCCACACTGACATCAACAGGAGAAGTTGATTCTAGATCTTCCGGAACCTTATACAACTCTCCTTCTGCATCTTCTTGTCCCACAAACAAGCTCATCACTTGCTGGTGAAAAAGTGGTCGTGCACACCAAATCAATATTTTTACTCTTGGTTTTGAAAAAAGTCATGTCCAAAAGTCTAATTATGACCATGAAATCTGGAAAGAAATCGTTTCAATCAGTCATTTGGATGTCTACGATCAAGGAATTAGTGGTTCAATTGAAAGAAGAAGAGTTTTTTTACTCTTTCGAGTTCTTCCCTCCTAAAACGGAGGCTGGTATGCGCAACCTTTTGGCCCGTTTGGGTAGAATGTCGGTCCTCAACCCTCTTTTTGTCACCGTTACATGGGGAGCAGGAGGTACAACATCCCATAAGACTTTAGATTTGGTCAAAGTTTGTCAACAAGAACTAGGATTCACCACCTGTATGCATTTGACTTGCACCAATACAAGCCTAGAGGTGATAGACGACGCCTTGGCCAAGGCCAAAGATGCCGGAGTCAGAAATATTTTGGCCTTGCGCGGAGACCCGCCCGCGCTGGACGGAATGTTCCGCCCAACGGGCGGAGCGCCTTTTGAGCATGCAGTAGATTTGGTGAAATATATCAAGCAAAAACATGGGGATTGGTTCTGTGTGGGTGTAGCAGCATATCCGGAGGGACATGTAGAAGGAGCCGATGACTCTGAACAAGATCCTGCCAAAGATTGGCCCTTTTTGGTGGAGAAAATTGAAGCTGGAGCCGAATTCGTCGTGACCCAGTTGTTCTACGATGTGGAGAAATTCACCAAATTTGAGACAAAATTCAAACAAAAATTCGGTAACGATGTAGTGTTGATTCCAGGGTTGATGCCCATCAACAATTTCGAATTGTTCAACAGAGCCAGTAAACTTTCCCATGCCTCTATTCCTGCTTCTTTGAGATCCCGTTTCGAGCCAATTAGAACCAACGATGATCTGGTCAAAGAAGAAGGTGTTGCTGTGTTGGCAGAGATTGTACAAGCCTTAATTTCCACCACCTCGGTAAAAGGCTTCCATTTCTATACACTTAACTTGGAGAAAGTGGTGACACAAATTGTGAATGCCGTGCCTCAATTGTCCAAAGTTTTCAAGAATGAAGAGTTTGAAAGTGCCATTGAAGATGACGTTGTAGTTGGCAAGAAGACAGTGGTACAGATATCTTCAGGTAAAGGAGTTCTGGGTCGTGATGCCACTTGGGACGATTTCCCCAATGGAAGATTTGGAGATTCCAGATCGCCTGCTTTTGGAGAAATCGATGGTTATGGACCTTCTTTGAAGATATCCAAAGTTCAAATTCCGGAAATCTGTGGTTATCCACAGACCAAAGATGACATTTCCGATATCTTTAAACTGTATTTGACACTGAAAACAGATGCCAATCCTTGGTCGGATGTTCCATTGAGTACCGAGAGTTATTTGATCCAAGAACAGTTGATCTTACTCAATGAGAAACACATGTTCACTTTACTGTCTCAACCTGCAGCAGATGGAATCTCTTCTTCTGATCGTATCTTTGGTTGGGGTCCTCCACATGGCCATGTATACCAAAAACTGTTTGTGGAATTTTTCATCGATAGAGAACAATTTGGTACACTTAAATCACGTCTTGATATGCAAAATGTGACATATTTGTATGGAGATCATGATAACAATGTCAAACTGTCGAAATGTGATTCTAAAAATGCAGTTACTTGGGGGGTTTTCCCGGATCGTGAAATTGTACAAACCACCATCATTGAAGAAGAATCTTTCAAGGCTTGGAATGATGAAGCCTTTCAAATATGGAAAGAATGGCTGAGATCTTATCCTGTGGTTTCTGAATCTTATAAATTATTGACCAAGACAATTGAAAGTTCGTATTTGGTATGTGTCATCCATCATGACTTCAAAAATGAAGATGCTTTGTGGGAATTACTTTTAGACGGTAAATGGGATTAACTATGTAATTTGTTTGATTCTTCTTTGTAAATAACCTTGATTCAACTCTTGTAGTTCTCCTCCTAAGAAGATCACGTCTTGATTTGTAAGTATTAGACAACCTCTTGTGATTTTAGTTCCTTGTTTGACGATCAATTTGGAACCCAAAGGAATTGGGAGAATTTGGTTGGCTCGACGGTTCAAAAATTTGAGTTTCTCTAATTCCATTCCATAGCACATATTACCAAATGAATCCTGTAGTAAAATTTTATATAAAGATTTGGTGTATTGAGGAATTTCCTTTGGTTGGTCTTGATCAAGATCCAGTGATGAGATCACTTTTTTGGTTCTATTTACGTTCTTTGTGACTTTATCTGTGACCAGGTTGAACTCATCCAGGAGTTCATTGAGGTCTTCTAATTCTTGTGTTTTGGATCTACAAATATCTATTAAATCTAGTATTTGAAATAAGGTATCTTTTGATAAATGAGTTTTGGGGATGTCACTTGAATCGATGGCATTGAAGGGGTTTTTAGATGCTAATTTCAGATTTTGATACCAAGATTCAGTTCCAAAGTTGAGAACTTCTTTATGGATGTTTTGTAGTAAAAAAGAGCTCATTATTTGATCAATTTAAGATGATTAATTGAATTAATAAATGATAATTGTGAAATTTAAATGAAATAAAATGAACTAAAATAATAAAATAAAATAAAATAAAATGTAAAAAATCAACTGTTCAACCAACACTTAATTCACCAAACATCCTTTAAACCATGATTTATTCCCTATATATCCTCAACAAATCCGGTGGACTCATATACCAACGCAATTTCCATAAAGGAATTAAAGAACTCACCACAAATGATTATCTCATCTTAGCAGGAACCATCCATGGAGTCCACGCCATAGCGTCTAATGTAACACCTTCATTTGCCCAAAAAAGTCACATATACAACACACCGGGTTATATCAATTCCAACACTTCAGGTCTTAAATCCATCGAAACCGATTTCTTCAAAATGTTCGTGTTTCAATCCCTCACAGGAATCAAATTCATCTTGATCACTAGTAATCAAACCGATTCTGGAAATCATTACAGTAACGATACATCTATCAATACGAACATTGTAGATTATGACATGGTGGCGAGAAAAGTGTATTCCTTGTACACGGATTACGTCATGAAAAACCCCTTTTACAGTTTAGAAATGCCAGTAAGATGTGATTTGTTCGACCTCAACTTGATCCAGTATATAAACAGTATCGAATAAATCTCCGCCTGTCTCCGCCTATTTTTTTCAAATTTCCCCGCCCACATCGGCGGGTGCCTTTGAAAAAAAAAGTACCTTTTTAAAAAAAAAAATCACAAATCAAGCCTCAAATGACATCTACCCCTTCAAATAACACTCCCTTAAGACGCATGAACACAGTTGGATCGCTGAAAGAAAGACGCAGACTTTCATCTCTGGCTGCCACATATACGCCTCTGAATCCGGATCAACCTTTGGCTCCTCCTGCATCTGGTTATAGAAAACTCAGTATCTCTTCGCGCCGATCACCTTCAGACAGTGCTAAGAAACGTATATCGGGTCTACATTTCAATATACCTGTAGTTCCTGCTCCAGAATTGGATCCTCGTTCAGGATCGGCATCTCCAAAGTCCAAAGAAGATCAAAATTTGACTCCTAGTCCTGTAAAGAGCCGGCCAATCCCTCTTTCTCCACACTTAGATCCTCCTATAACTCCAACACCTATCTCTATAACACAATTCCAAGAAGAAGAATCATTGCTGGATCAATTGAGACAACTTGCTGCTAAAGAAGCAGATCTCTTGGATCTCAAAGAAACAATCAAAGAGTTGGTGAACAAGAAAAGAGCCATGGAGATGGAATTTGAACAGTTGAAGAAATCTGTAGAACGTAGACTTCACCAACAGATGAACCTTGGATCATCTTCTAAACCTCGTATAAATGCCAGTGTGGTGAGATCACCACATCGACTGCATTCTAGACAAGTGTCAGATCATCCTCTCGATGATAATTTCAACGAAATTCAAGTGCCAAGCCATCCAAAACGTAATGGATTGTGGAATATCATCACCCAAGTGGATAATTACATCCAAAACGAGTTTGAGAAGTTCAACATCATCGATCTGAATCCAAATACAGAATCAGAAGAAGAGAATAGAATCAAAAAATTATTGGATTCAAATCATTCACTTTTACCCAACGGTCTTAAGAATGTGGTTGATGCAGTTATATATGGAACAGAAGAACCTAGAACTGTGGAACTTGAAGAGTTCAAAGAGCTGGAATCTTTGGAACATTAATTCCCTAATAATCTTTCTGTCAAGGCTTCTAAATCTTGTAAATCTGTTGGTTGTTCGATGACTTCAAAGTTGTCTTGATGTGGTTTTGGTTTCTGTTCTTGGAACCATTTTGGTTTCTTGGATGTCTGTTCATCTTCAGAAGAAGATTCATAGTCTTGATCAATGTCCCATTCTTCTTCACTTTCTTCTTCAACCAGTTTTTCCAATTCTTTTCTTCTTCTCTTCTTCTCCTGTCTCTTTTGTTTGACCAATTCTTTGTCTTGGGTATCTGCCACTGCCATTCTTTCATTTTCTTCCTCTTTGAACTGTTGGGCCAATTCACGAACATCGTTTTTGTCGTTGAAATCGGCTTCGTCTTGTAATTCATAAATCTCATGGGTGTTTCCTTCGTCATCGAATACCAATTTTTTACCAAGAGATTTAGACGTGGATGATAATTTCTTCGACAAGGCTTTCTTCATGGATCTTTTGGACGTTGGAAGTTGTAAGATGTTGGCATCATCATCTCCTAAATCATGATCCTGTCTTTTCACCATCAAGAAATCTTCTTCTTCATTTTCTCCAGTTCCCGTCATGTTGGTGTAATGTTTTGATAAAACCGTTTGATTCTTTCTTTCAAACATTTTATCGTATTTAGTTCTAACCTTCTTGTCCAGTTGAATTTCATCTCCATTTTCATCGGTCTTACTCAAATTTAATAACAGTCTCGAAGCATTCTTTTGAGCCTTCATTTTCTGAATGAGTTCATCTTGCTCTTTTGTATGTTGTTGTAACATCTTGATCTTTGGAGCTCCCGGTAATCCCAAACTTTTGGCATATTCTTCCACGGGTAATTCATCGATTTTGAAGACATCTTTGTCCTTTTGGATATAAACCGATTTGAAATAACTGATGAACAGTTTTTGGGCAAGATATTTCAATTCTGGGTTCTGGAAACAAAGAGCTTGTAACTGTTGACTTATGGCTTTCTTCTTATTCCCCTTGACGTTAAGTTTCTTGATTGGAATGTTCAGCACATTCAAATTCTTGATGAAAGATTCTTCTTCAGATGGACATAACATCAAAAGAGATTTACCACTACGTCCAAACCTTGCAGAACGTCCCACTCTGTGGATATAAGTGGAAGAATCTTCTGGACAATCGATTTGTACCACCCAATCAATAGCAGGGAAATCTAAACCTCTAGCCACGATATCTGTTGCGAAAAGACAAACGTTTGAAGATTTGGTGAATTTGACCGTCGTTTCTAATCGAGCCGTCTGTTTTTGTCTTCCATGTAACTTCATCAATGACATTCCAGGTTGTAGTTTACGGAAGGTTTCGTATACAAAATGGACCTGTTTTGATGAACTGAAGAAAACCAAAATCTTACAATTCAAATGTGTCTTAATAAATGACCAAAGAGTGTTGATCTTTTCGTTCAAAGGAACAACGATATAGGATTGTTCAAGAGAATCTGGAGTTTGAGACATGTCTGCATCACTTGATACATTCACATATTTGGGATTAACCAAAGATAATCTTGCTAAATCTTGAATACTTTTGGTCTGTGTAGCACTGAAGAGTAAAGTTTGTCTCTGAGGGGGAAGATTGGCCAAGATATTGTCAAGAGTCTTCTTGAAACCCATGTCCAAAATACGATCTGCTTCGTCCAAAACCAACATTTTAAGGTTTGACAACTCGAAATTAACACTTTGATCCATATGTTGTAACAAACGACCAGGAGTACCTATGAGAATATTAATTCTATTGATACGTTCACTTTCGTACTTGAAATCTTTACCACCGATGACCAATCCACAAGAGAACAGGTTATGTTTTCCTATTTTACAGAGCACTTCATAGATTTGTACTGCCAACTCTCTTGTTGGGGTGATAACCAAAGCAACACACCCATCCATATCGGTCACTTGTTCATGGATTAAATTCTCGATCAAAGGCACCAAAAATGCCAACGTTTTACCGGATCCTGTCTTGGCCAGTGCTAATAAATCATGTTTTTGGAGAGCCAAAGGAATTGTCTGTTTTTGAACGTCTGTCAAATTAATAAATGCATTTTCTTGGAGTCCTGAAATTGTGTTCGAGGTCAATGGAAGATCACTAAACTTCTTTAAATGGTCGAAAGTCTCTAGTTCAGATATTTGGGTTTGTAGTTTAGTAAGATACAGTTCATAGTCATGTCTCTTTTGCTTTCTCTCTTTACTATTGATCTTAATACGTGGTTTAGCCATCTTTCTATTTCTGAATCAAAAGCTTCTCACACAAATTTTTCAATTTTTCAGTTTTTCAGTTTATAAATTTTTTTTTTTGACTATACAAAAATTTTCCAAGCTCATCGCAGCCCCAGTTTCCTAATTAAGATTGGGGGTTGGAATGATAGTTGTTGGTTTCTACAAATTGATTTGGGTGTTTAGTAGATTATAGAAAGAGTGTTTTCTTTGATTTATGTACGATTTGAAACCAGAACTTTGTTATATAAGAATGGGGTTTCAGTTCTGCAAAGTCGTTCTTAAATCCAAGTTGAACTTATAAGCTGGCCATTGAGGAAGTTTATCATCAATAAGAAACACTCAAGCTCTGAATGTGGTTCTCATTTCTCTCAGCTTGAAGAATTTTGAAGCAATTATAATAGAATGATAAATTTTCATTTTTAAAGTCCTAGTGATGTTCTAAGTTATACCTCAGCACACCCCTTTTCTACTAGTTCAAAAGAGAAAGGTGATGTCTTGCGAAACACTCAAAAAGAGATGTTGGATTTTCCATTTTTCAAGTTTCTATTCCATTTGCTGAAATTCTTCCTCAGTACTCAAAACTCAAGGCACTGACAGCACCAACATTAAAAAGGACCATAGTTTAAAGGTTTTAGTTGATAATGTCGACTAAAGAAGTTAAAAATCTTCTTCAGAAAATAAAGAAACAGAACAAATACTGTAAAAAGATATAGACATTCATTATCCAATTCATAATCCAATTTCCAATGCCATATGTTGAACTTAACACTCAACTAAACAAATCAAATCAAGATCAAAGTCTATGCTGTAGAAAACTTGCATGAAAATTGCCTAATTCGGTACGTCCCTGCATGATGCATTATCGGCCTGCATATGGCCAATTAAAAAAAGGTCGTGTCCCTTAAACCCAAAATGACTCGTTCACTGATAGGCATACATTGAAAGACTGAAGAAATCAAGATGAGTGACACAAATATGGAAGGAAATGAAGACTCTTTCAGAGTTCCGATGATCCGTAGAACCAAGAGAAGAGTAATACTGAATTCCGAAAGAAAAAGAGCTTTATTCAGTTGTGATCGATGCAAATTGAAAAAAATCGCTTGTCAACGAGTTTCATCCGATGGTCTTCTGCACGATTCTAAAACACCATGTGCACAATGTACAAAACTCGGAGTTCCGTGTAAAACGACAATCCAAAGGAAAAAAAGGGCACATGGTCCTATAGAGAATATAGGTCTTCATTATATGTGTATGGTACTGATTCTTCAAGGTCTTTATCCCGATAAAGATGTGTGTAATATTGATCTTTTGATCGATTTTGGAGAATCTTTGAACATCCAAATGCCTTCAAGGGATGGACACAGTGCTGAAGATGAAAGAGAGATGAGGGAAATCGCTGTTTTGTTGACTTCTAATAAGAAGAAACAATCTCTGGATGAGATCGAAATCAAAGTGGAATCTTCACCTGCCAAAATTGAAACTGCTGTTCAAAGACCAAACTTGGGTAACCCTGTTGTGAAACCAGTAGATGATCGTGTCATTGTAGATCATGGAGGTAATGCTCATTATATTGGACCTTTAGGAGCTCCTGCAATGGCTTCGACTCTTTTTGCAATACTTCTGAGAAATTCGAATCAATATATGGGACTTTTATCGACTCAAAGAGTTCAAAAAGATGCCAATAATAGAGAAGGAATCATCAATTCCAAACAACTGCCTTTGAGTTCTTATACTCTAAAGAGTTTAGACATTGAAAACTTTCCCTTGTTGAATCTCATCGATAGACGAGAACTGGATTTTTATGTAGATATCTTTTTTGAAAAGATCCATCAAACGATGTATTGTTTTGATCAGGACATGTTTATGGAGAATTATGACATTTTTTGGTCGATGATGTCCAACCAGTCCAAAACGATGAAGTTGAAACTATCGAATCCTCTGATCTGTTGTATTTATACCGTTTGGATCCTTGCAAGACTTGTAAAACCTTATTATGAGAGTGCAGAAAGTGGTGGGATCATGGAATTGGACGATCATGTGATCAATAGATATGTCGATGTGATCCGTATCACACTTTCCGAAATGATCTTGACTCCTTCTTTAGACGGTATCAGATGTATGATGTTGTTGTCTGTATATATGGATAACAACAAGAGACGAGAAAGTGGTTATATCTTGGTGGAATTACTGCTGAGACAGGCCATTTCAATTGGTCTCAATAGAAAATCTCTCAATCTGCATATCAAGACCAAGACCAAGATTGAAGAGATGAGACGTACTTGGTGGGTACTTTTCAAACATGAACTTCGTTTCAGTATTCAAATGGGTCGTGCTACATGTCTTCAAATTGAAGACGTTAACGTTTCTTCTCCTTCGTTCCCGGATCCTATTTTCCAATCGTATGTCGAAGCCGAAGTCAAATTGAACAAGATCATGTACGGATTGTTACAATACAGAAAGAAGTTATTTTTGAACAACGAACTTTTGTCTTTGATCAATATGGAAAAACTGATCAACCTCAAAAAGCAGTTCAACCAATGGCACAAAGATCTTCCATCTTGTCTCCAATATGAACATGATCCGACTCTATACAAATGCTCGTTGTTTTTGCATTACCATTACTACTTCATCACCTTATCACTACCATTTGTGATCTATGTTTCTGTCCATAACAACCTCAAGTTGGCAAATGATGATCCAATTCTCGATTTGATATGTCAATGTGTTAAATCTTCTTTGGACATTATGGATTTGATCCAATTCATCGATACAAATGGTTTTTTCAACGGTACTATCTATCCCGATCTTTTCTATTGTTACCATGCCACAATGCTGTTGGTTCTGTTTTGGTTACTTCTTGCCAAGGATGATAATTCAAGATTCAATAGAGGATTCATCGAAGAAAACTATGGTATCAATGAAAAGATTGTGAAAACTGCTTTGGATTCCATCAAAACTCTTAACAACAAGAACACAGATCTGATCGATGGATCTTTGAAAACTATTAGTGAATTGATCGATATCATGATCTCGGATCTGGAAGTGATCACAAGAATCTCTCCAACGATTGATTCCCAGTCAACCACAGATTCGACAGCAGTATTTTCAAACCCTGCTCATCAACATTTGGGTTATCATATGGACATGATGGACACTAGAATTAGGGATAATTTCAACTTGGAACCTAATCCGGCAACATACTCTTTCAACAACCACATGGTTTTCGATAATGATATGATGGAATTGTTGTTCGGAGATGACTTATTTGGACCTTATTCCAACGGTCAAAGCCAAGTTCCACAGCTTTAAATCTAACCCCCCAAATTTTTATGATGGATTTCCCATTTTTATAGATTTTTCATAATACTTTTAACAGCTTTCAATCTACTAAAAAATCCCATTTTCGAAATTTTATATCCATCTCATCGCCAGAAATGAAAAAAATTTTGAAAAATTTCAAACTAAAAGACCAAAAAGAAGATGAAGAAGAACAAGACTTTACTGGAACAAATCGAAGATTTGACACGTCCTGAGAATCCTCATTATGATATTGAAGATCCCGAATCTAATGCTTTTAGTTCTGGATCAGAAGAGGAATTTTCCACCGATTTACACAACGATGAACACTACGTAAAAGTTGCAAAATCAAATTTAAGAGACGATGGAATTAAAGTTGATAAGAAGAAATATGGAGGCTCTGTTGTTAGTAGAGATGCAGTTTTCAACTCAGGTGATATCAGCGACAATGAGAGTGTTTCTGATGGAGATTTAGAAAGTGGAGATGAAGAAAATCAAAGCGATTTTGACCAAGGGGAAGAGAGCCAAAATGATGAAAGCCAAGGTGATGAAAGTGAAACTGAAGGAAGCTACAGTGATTCAAAAGATGCCTTCAGTGAAGAGGAAGATTCTGGTGTATCCATGGATAGCGATTCTGAAGATGAATCGCAGGCTGAACCAGATTCAGATGCCGAACAAGCAAAAAGACAAAGGCTCAAAAAACTCATAGAAAATGAACGTAGACACATTGTGACTAAACTCTCCACAACAGCAAAGTCTGATGCACTCAAAGGCTATGCCATTTTACAACAACAATCTCTTTTTGATTCCATCCTTGACTCCAGAATCAAACTCCAAAAACTGCTCACCGCTTCAAACAAGTTACCTCAGCAGCATCAACTCTTCTTGGAACAGGAGTTCAAAGACAAGAGAAGTTTGAAGACAGTCAAGAAAAGTCTTATGGGTTTACTGGATCAAGTTCTTGAATTGAGAAAACGGTTGTTCATAAAGGATAAAGTGGTTAAACCTGATGCTCCACTCCCAGTTACCAGAAAAAGAACTTATGAACAATATTTAGAAACTACTAACCTGTACGATGAAATTCTCACCAAGTACAGAGACAACGTTCTTGTCAAATGGTCCAGTAAGATCAACTCTGCCTCTGGAACTTCTCTGTTGAATTCTGCCAAATTTAAAACCATCAATCAAGACTCTTTGAAGCAAGTGCAGAACAACCTTCTGGATTTCTCCAAATTACTCAAAAGAACTCAACTCAATAGAAAGAACTTACAACCTATTGGAGGAATCATCTTGGACATGGAACAAGAAGATAGATCTTTACAATATTCCTCATACATGTTTGATGATGAAGATTTCTACAGAGCTTTACTCAATGATCTCATCGATAAGAAATTATCCAAAAATGAAAAGCTCTCTTCTAGCATTGCAGTTACGAAATCTACCACGGCTAAACTTCATAAGAACTATGAGCGTAAGGCTACTAAAGGAAGAAAGTTGAATTATCTGGTTCAAGACAGTTTGGCCAATTTCGAAACTCCAAAAACTTCAAAGAAATTTTGGGGTGATGATCAAGTGGATGAATTCTTTGCAAGTTTATTGGGTCAAAAAGTCGATATGGGAGAAAGCGATGGAGACATGGAAGACGAGAACGTTCAAGACACTGGAGTTAAGCTTTTTGGTTAACAAATATATATATTTAACAGTGAATTTTCCATTTCTGTTTTGAGATCACCTTTGATGTCCAAAGGGAGAGGAAATTTGATCAAACTTTGAGCACTATCAAATTTGGGATCATCAGATGTGATCCATAACTCCTGAGATGTTTTGTTGTGTTCAACTCGGTACTTCGATACTGGGGAAGAAGCTTTTATCAATAATTTATAAGGATCTGTAGATGACAATTTTGAAACGGTGATTGAAATTTGCAGTTTCTGTTTTCTCAATGGTTTTGGTTTTGAAAGATCTGAGGATTCAATAACCTCTATGAGAGGTTTCTTGGAAGGTTTTTTACCTAAAAGTTCATCTATGGATATAAGTGGGACATCTTCTGAATTGTCGTTCTGAATTTCCAATTTCTTCATCAGTACTAAACCTTCAGGTTGCATTGGGTCAAGGGGTTTTTCATCTTCAAACTGTTTATTGACACTGGTTATCAGCAGCAAATCAATTTCTAATTCTTCAATATCATTTTTATCACCTTTAAAAGTCAATTTGGGCCTCACAACAGTGGTTCTATCCACCAGTACTTTGAATTGAAACTCAATGGATTCGATGCACCATTCAACGAGAATTGTACATAAATCTGGGTTCAAAATACACCATTTATAGCATTCAGTGTTAATGATACAGTTAGAATAAATGCTCTCTACTCCCTTTTTATCTTTCACTATCTTCAAATCTGATCCAGCTACATAAATAGGAATTTCCCATTTGTTAAGCATTATTTGATTAAAGGTTTCTGGTTTAAAATCCTCATCTGGGCGTGGAATTATCGGGTCAGTTAGCACGTTTATGAAAATCTTGGTACCAGCATCGAACTTTCCATATGTTATTTCAAGTCTAGACTTGATCACGAAACAAGGAATGGGGTTTGTCTTCAAACTCATCGCTTGACAAGTTTTCTGATTTTTGTTCTGAAAATGAAAAATTCTGAAAAAAAAAATGGACATTTTTATCGAGAGTTCTATTTAATATGTAATCCCTTCAAAGTCTTTTCGATCTCTGTCAAACCTTCTTCTTTCTTCTTCTGTAGCACCATTTTACTCTTACTTTGACTCAAAGCTGCCTGTTGGAATTTGTACTTGTCTGCATTCTTTTTCACCACTTTACGGCCATTTTCAACTTCATAGTTATCGAGAAAATCATCCATCAAACTTTCTAAATCAGGTCTCTCTTTAGACATGTCAAACTCTTGGTATTCTTCCTCTTCTTCTTCATCTTCATCGTTTTGTTTCTTCACAAATTGCTCATAACGGTCATCAAGTAATCTAAGACCTTCTGTTCTGAATAAAGCAGAGGAAGACATGGAATAAGAAGAGGTATCAGTAGCTGCTCCTTTCTGTCTTCTCAGTTTTTGTTTGGCCTTTTTGGACTTGGAAGTTGATGTAATCACTGGTAACTCATGAATTTCATCCTCTTCTTCACTAAACAGATCATCACTGTCCCAATCATTAACGGCATTTTTCTGATTCTGTTTAAATTTGGCAAAATCTTGTTCCCATGTTTGAGGTTCATTCTCCGAATCATATTGGTTGAATTCTTCTTCATATTGATCGAGATCATACTCATCTACATCTTCTCCGGATCCTTCTACTCCTCCTCCTTGTAATAATTCATCAAATATATCATCTTCTTCCAGATCATAATCTGGATCTAAATATGCTTCATCTTCCAATGCTTCTAAAACTTCTCGAAGACGAGGATCCATATTTGGTTGAAACCCTTTAATTTCATCGGGTATCTCTTGTTGTCCTTGATAATCTAGTTCTAACTTCTGCTCAGATGGTAAAACTTCTTCCAAAGCTTTCAAAAGATCTTGCTTCTTTTCAGGTTTCAGTGTTTTTTCGATATATACACCATCTGTATGTCCAATGGGCATTAAATGTTGCATATAGTCATATTTCGAATCATCAAATGTAATACCATATAATGCAGCCTCACCTTCATTTGGTCTCATCTTAACCTCTTTTAACTCTCTTTCCAATTCTTCTTTACCTTCCACTCTTATCGATTTGTTCTTACGTTCATTACCATTCACCATTGGTTTCAAAACATGTTCAGCAGCTTCATCATCATAATAAAGAGGATCATCTCTAGCTCTATGAACCAATTGGAAACTAGTTGCATTCTTCTTATTGATCCATTTCTTCGACATCTTTTCAACTTTCTTCTCTTCTGAAAACTGAAAAATTCACAAAATTTTTTTTTTTTCTTCCTCATCGCATTTCCTAAACGGGTAATTGGGGCTGTTTCAAAACCGATTCAAATTATGCCAAAAGTGAATTTAAACGCTGTTGTAAAAGATATGAAGGTGACAATTAAAAAATGGCATCAAGTCACTTCTTGGCATTGGGACGTTTCCAATGATGATCTTTGTGGTATATGTCGTGGTTATTATGAATCTACATGTACAAAATGTAAATTTCCAGGAGATGAATGTCCTTTAGGTATGTTGATTAATCACCCAAATCCAAACTAACAATTTCTAGTATTTGGAGAATGCAAACATGCATTTCATTTACATTGTCTTAACTCATGGTTGACCCAAGAAGTGGCAAAAGGTCTCTGTCCAATGTGTAGACAGCCCTTCAAACCTATCAAAAGAGACGGAAACATATTCGAAATGACTTCCACTGTATTAGAATCGGCAGAAAACCTTAATCCAGACCCAAATAATACCTCATCCGATTGGACATGATCAATTGACCAAAGTCAGTGTGCTATCTATAAACTGAGCACTTTATCAATTCTGTGATTTCAAAATTTTTTTTTTTTTTTAATTTGAAAAATTTCAAAAAAAAAATTCAAAATCAAATTTGAAGCTTGAGTCATGACGAAATCTTTTGTGATTGTCATAAAACTTGGTTCGTCTTCACTTGTAGATGAGGTCACTCGTGAAACCAGAATTGCCAACATGTCCTCTATGGTGGAAACAATAGTGAAATTGAGAAGAGCAGGACATAAAATTGTGATTGTCTCTTCCGGAGCCATTGCAGTGGGAATGAAAAGAGTTGGCATGTCTCAAAAGCCAAAACATCTTTCGAAAGTTCAAGCATTGGCTGCTATTGGTCAAGGAAGATTGATTTCATTATGGGATGAGTTTTTCAAACAACTTGACCAACCAATTGCCCAAATTTTACTCACCAGAAACGATATCCATGACTACAAACAATTTCAAAATGCTAAAAACACCATTGAAGAGTTACTCAAAATGGATATCATCCCCATTGTAAATGAGAATGATACTCTTTCCGTACAAGAGATCAAATTTGGTGATAATGACACCCTTAGTGCCATCACGGCTGGAATGTGCAGTGCCGATTATTTGTTCTTGATGACAGACGTTGATTGTTTGTATACAGACAATCCAAGAACAAACCCTGAAGCCAAGCCAATTGTAGTGGTGAACAACTTGAAAAACTTACATGTAAATACGGAAAGTGGAGGTTCTTCTGTGGGAACAGGAGGTATGACTACAAAGATCATTGCAGCAGATTTAGGAACTAGTGCTGGTGTCACCACAGTGGTTTGTAAATCTACACATCCAGAAAGGATTCTTGATATCATCGAATACTCCAAATCTGTAGACGATCTTGATTCTGATGTGGATCAATTGGATGACATGACAGAAGAAGAATTTTTGGCCAAAAACGCTGTTGAGTTTCAACATCTCGTTTCTAATGGAATTCCATTACACACTCGGTTTCTCAGTTCTCGCAATACCGTCAAACGTAAAGAATTCTGGCTTTTGCATGGTCTTAGACCAAATGGTTCCATCATAATCGATCTGGGATGTTATAAAGCTTTGACCCGTAAAAACAAAGCTGGTCTTCTACCAGCCGGGATCATTGCCGTAGAAGGATTGTTCCATGAATTGGAATGTGTGAGCTTGAAACTTGGCTCAAGATTAAACAATGGAGACTTAGACGTGTCAAAGCCTTTGGTAGAAGTTGGAAAGGCAAGACCAAACTACACTTCGATAGAGATAGAGAAGATCAAGTCGAAACAAAGCGACGAAATTTTCGAGATTTTAGGTGGCAGTGCTGATACAGAGTATGTGGTCCATAGAGAGAACTTGCTGTTCCCTTTACATTTGACTCAATCTGCCGAAGATGCTCTTAAAGAATTGGCTATATAATGATTAATGAATATCATCGATGAGTTTCCGCGGAAGCGGGCCGAAATTTTTTTTTTCTTTGGCCGAATTAGACGGAGGAGAAGTTGGATTGAACCTGTAGGAACGATGGGAGTGGTCAATTCGATTACAACCAAGTTGTATGCTGATAAAACTGCTCATGAGAGGAAATTTTTATCCAAATTGGATTTTTTCCTTCTCTCTTCTGCCATGTTGGGTTATTTGATCAAGAATCTCAATGCCAAAAACATGTCCACGCTGTATTTGAACGGTATGTCGGAGTATTACAAAATGGAGAAAAATGAGTTCAACATAATGCAATCTTGTTTCTTTGTTGGATATCTCTTCGGGGCATTTCCTTCAAAGTATTTTATGTCCAAATTACAGGTACGGTATTATTTAGGGGTGTTAGAGCTATTTTGGGGGTGTTTGACATTGTCGATGTGTTTTTGCCATACAATTCACCAGGTGTATATAGTTAGATTTCTTGTAGGTCTTTTTGAGCTGGCATTCTTCCCTACTATGGTTTATATCATAGGTTCTTTCTATACAGAAAGTGAGATAAATAAGAGACAACTGTTGTTCAATGTTAGTGGCACTGTAGGTACGATGATCACTGGACCATTACAAGAGTTAATCTTGAGATCTAAACCAAGTATATGGGGTTTAGAGAGCTTTCAAGTTCTCTTTGTTGTAGATGCAGCCATATCTGTTCCAATTGCATTCTATACCATGATGGTCAATCCTGGTAAGCCTGAGACTGTAGATGTATGGTACTTTGATGAAGAAGACAAAAAATGTGCATTGGAAAGACTGAAACCAGCCAAAGAGAGCAAAAAGGGTTCATTGTTCGACTCTTGGCATATCTTTGTGTTTCCTCTACTCTTTGCCATCATTAGAAATGCTTCATATGCATCGGAACCGATTGTGTCTGCTTCATGGATCAAATATGATCTTCAACTTCCAAGTGTCTACTATAACTACTTCCCATCGTTGGTCAACTGTGCTGCTATTATATTCACGTTGTCAATGTCTGTCTACAATGATAGGCATCAAGGGAAGAGATCTGCTTCTTTGTTATATCTCTTCTTTGGATTGTACTTGATGAGTTCTTTATTACTTCTCAAATGGGACATTCCTGTAATCTTACATTGGTGCTGCTATATAGTGCTTGGTTCTATATTATGGCCATCTCCTCAGATGTTATCCTGGTTAAACAGATCATTGGTTGACCAAGATTCGAAGAGACACCTCGTTGTCATAGCCACCAACTCATTTGACTATTTGGTGTATGCATTTTATCCAGTATGGGCTTGGGATGTTAGAGAGAAGCCTCAATTCCACAAAGGGTTCGTATGTACTGCGATTCTCTGTTTCTTGGGTATATGTTTAACTCTGTTGGTTCATATGCTTGTGAAGAACAAGAAAGTTTTGGATGAGGAAGCTCCTTTATTAAATTGAATTAAATAAGCAATATTGATGAATCTATTCAGAGGAAGAGACACTGTTATCTTTCTCTTGGTCTTTAGCCAATTTTTTCTGTAATCTGGCGTAGTTTTTGGCATCTCTTTTGGCCTGGGCAGCTTCCATTCTCTTGTTGGCCCACAATCTCAAACCTTCACCTTTGAAGATGACAAAAAGTGGGAAAGGGATACCAAAGGCCAAGCCGATGAAGCCGAACAAGGAGAAGGACCAACCAAAGCCAAGTGCTGCGATCATTTGGTTGATGAACAACGGAAATGCAAATCCCATCATGGATCTGAAGAATGCTGCTGCTGCAATCGATGAGGCACTGAAACGTGGATTCATATCGATAAGATAGTTTTGGATCGTTTGGAAGACGGCAATGAGACCAAAGGCAAAGATTGCAGAACCTATCAGAGGCATGATCCAATGAATTTGTTTGTCGACACTCCAACCGTACCAGAACAAACCAGCAGGAATGAGAACACCAGAGAATAACAAGAAAGGTAAGCGAAATTCAGGCTTGGCAACACCTCCGTTCTTCAGAACCATCTTTGGATATGTGTTTTCGATGGCAACAGTGAAGAAGAGAATACCCAATTGATAACCGATCAACACAGAGACAAACATGAGTCCTGAAATACCATTGTTGAAATGGTACACATCTCCCCAAGTAGAAGGAAAAGTGATCACCAAGAGATAAAGAGAACCATAACAGAGAGCCATGAAGGCACCGAGACCTGAGACCAAAGGATTTGTGAATAACAAGTTGATGGGTCTTGTGATGTTGATGTAAAACTTACCAAAGACTGTTTCTGTGTCGGCCATCTCATAAATGGTGTGAAGATGTTCATTGTTGGTTTGTTTCCTCAACTTGTTGGCCTTGTCATGCAAAATTTTTGGAGCATACGTTTCTCTCAAGAAAAGAGTCCCAACAATGGCAACTGTTCCGTTGAAGAGACACAAGACCCATAAAGTCCATCTCCAACTCAAGCTTTGGTTTTGGACGATGAACCCTGCAATGATAGGAGAGACACAAGGACCCACAGTAGGACCCAAAGAGTAAACTGCAATGGCCTTATTACGTTGTTTGTCTGTGAACATGTCTCCCAAGCATCCTGCACCAATACTCAAAGGAGCACTTCCAAAAAGACCTGCCAAGAATCTACAGACACACATTTGGGCAGTGGTGTTGCTGAAAGAACAGCCCAAGTTGAAGAGAAAAGAGAGCCAAATGGAAATGTTCAACACATAACGACGTCCGTACATCTCGGATATTGGAGCCGTGAAGAGAGGGCCAAAGGCCAAACCGCATAAGAAAATAGACACTATCAACAGTTCCACAGTGGAATTAGTGATGTCAAACACGGCCGAGATCTCTGCTGCTGCCGGTGACATCATGGACGACAGGAAAGGTGCCATCAAGGTGTACATCGAGACGATAGCGGTCATTCTCCATTTGTATCCCACACTCCAGTTTCTTGGATTAGCAGGATCATCTTCGGAGTCCCATGTCACCATCTCAGGATCAATATCTTCGAATTCAGCACCGTCGTTAAGTGTAGGAAGAGCATTTTCCTGTGTCTCACTTTGATATGCCTTGCAGACGGCTCTTGACAAGCCAGAATCGTCATCTTGTGCAGCTTCTTCGTCTCCTAATGTGCATACACGAGAGGCCAATGTATTCAAAATTGTGGCTCTAGTATTGGTTCTTTGAAGTTCTTCTTCGTCATCAGTCAACCCGGCGTACAGTTCTTCGCATCTACTGGCATTTGAGATGGCCGAATTACGGCTAAAACGACGATTTCTGTTCTGAGAAGGAGTTTTATCCGTAATTTGTTGAGGCCCGTTGATCACCTCAGGGCTGAATGAACGAGCTGAAATAGAATCGGAATCAGAATCCATGTCTCGCTGGTTTCGTTAGTAATCAAGTTGGATTTGAAATTTTTTTCGATTTTTAAGTTTGATTCAGAACGTTATCGATTTTTTCAGAACATTCTTGGAAATGGAGGAGCCGTGGGGGAGTTGGGAAAATGAGTAGGGAATAAGTAGACGAGGCCTGGGGAATTTTGTGAGGATTTGGGTATATGAAGATGAAAGGATTTGGATTATGGTTGTGATGTGTGTTTTCAATTCTGGAATCTGGTGGTAGTTTTGATGGTTTATTGCCCATTGGCCTCATTCGCTGAGTCCGATAGCAGATAAGGAACTGGATAAGAACAAATTAATTGAAGTGACTTTTTTTTTGACATTTGCACTAACAATGAGATTCTTTTTGGAATCTGTAATCTGCAGCTGGTATCGTTTGATAGTGAACTGAGTCAGACTCCCTGTCAAACCCTGCCGATCAAGTCGTTCTGAAGATGAGCATCGGAAATAAATAAGGGCTCTTCCGCCGGAGATATTTCCTAAAACGGGTTTAAAATTTCCCTTTTAGTTAATAACCCCCTTTCCCCCCAGACCCTGTACCCCTTCTCAACTTTAACCCCCTTTTCTTACATCAACAGTCCAAATTAAACATTATATTTCTGCTAAGCTAAGCCGTTGAAAACCAACATGTTGGGAGTGTCCTCATTTACATCATCAATTGTATCTTTAAGACTCAACTCTGATAATTTCTTCAGTACTCGAAACGAACTTTCTCCTTCTCCAAGTAATATACCTACAAATCCAGTAACACTGGGTGCAGACATTGAAGTCCCACTCATCAATACTGAGGCATGGATGTTTCTATTGTAAAGACTCTCGACGTAGACCCCACTGGCCAAAATATCAACACATTCACCCCAATTAGAAAATGGAGCCAATGTATCTGAACGATCATCAATGGCACCTACTGTAATTGCATATGGAGAAGACAGAGGTGAATCGAGACATGCATTTGTTCTCGAGTTTCCCAGAGCAACAACCATCACCAATCCCGCATTGTACAGTGCTTTTATAGCATCGTTTAATACCGAATTTTTGCCCGCTCCAAGTGACAAGTTTCCCACTCCTTTTGCCCCGGTTTTTTTCATATGATTGACTGAAAACTCAATGCCTTCAATGACAGAACTCAACATCCCAGATCCAGAATCATCTAAAACTTTGACAGATACGATATTTATCTTTTTGGCAACACCAAACGTTTCCGAACCAATGATACCTGCAACATGAGTTCCATGGCCTTGTACATCATCTATTCCACTTCCTGTAAAATCTGCCCCTATGGACAGTCTCCCTCCGAATTGGGGGTGTTCCACGTTGACTCCCGTGTCCAAAACATACGCAGTTACACCTTCACCCTGTGAGTGGGAGTCGTATTTATATTCCATGGCTTGATCTCCATCTATTTCATCGTATTGTGAAAGACGAACCAAATGTCTTGGTGCGTCTTCTTGGACTTCAATATCCCATGCTTTTACTGGAACATCAGGAGTGATAGCGGCAATCTACATGAGTTAAATCGATCGTTTGAAACACTTTTACTTACTAATGGGTTCAACTTCAACGTAAGGGCAGTTTCTTCTGTGAATTCTGCTGTAAACCCTTCAAATTCTCCAAAAGAGAACTTCTTTTTGATACAGTCTTTCAAATGGTGACCTTTGGCCCTCAATTGATCGTCTAACTTGACCAACATATCCATAGTTTGAACGGCTTTTAACTTGATCAAATACCTCTTTGGAGTAAGGTCTTTGTCAATGGCAGCAGCAGCAGTCAAAGTAATCAAAAGAAGCCAAAGAAGTCTCATCTCTGAAGAATCACCCCCAATTTGACTTTTTTTTTTAATCAACACAAAAAGGGGGTTTGCAAAATTACAAGCATCTACAAAAGGTTAAAAATCCATATCTATATTACTTGGTTAATTCTGTAACAGTTCTAATAATGCTTTCTTCTCTTCAGGTGACAACACTGCAGCCAATCCACTAGCTGAAGCTTTGACATCTGCTTTAATCAACAGGGCCAATTTATGTCCCTTTGCAGCATTTTCAATCTCCTTAACACGATTCACCAACTCAACGTGATGAGCTTCAATGTATTCAGCAACACCACGATCATCCTCAGCTGGAACCCAAGAGTTCAACTCTTCCAAAAGGTCGGAATGTTTACGTCCTGGCTCGGCAGCACTGAGGCGACGAATCAAATATTCCTCGTTCAAACGACGACGGACACGCCAGAAGAAGAAACGACGAGCATCACGCCATTCCAAGGCTTGACGGATGACTCCTTTAGCCTCCATACGACCTGAACGGTCATGTAAATCGGCAAATTGGACGGCAATTTGACCATAAATTGGTAAAAGTTTCTTCTCACGGTCAGCGAGTTGTTTGGCAACCTTGGCATGCTCTTCAGGTTCTGAGACTGAAGCCAATTGTTTCTTCAAAGAGCTGTATTTGGCATCAAGGCGTTCCATTGTGGCCAACAATTTGTCACGACGGTACTTGATACCAACCATACCTTCAGGTTCCATGACACCGGCACGAGAATCGATATCGGCATACATCTCCATCATTTCATCGTTAATAGTTGGATCCACTACAACCCATGAACCACCACGCAATTCACCGAATGGTGGAATATATGTAAATACAGGTTGCTTGAAGTCGACCAAAGCATCCACAATAAAAGAACCATATTTCAAAACTTCATTGTACATGTCTCTTTGACCACCAGAGAAACCTCTCCAGTTGGCCAAAATCATCAACGGCAATTCTTCACCATTGTTGAAGTCTGAAATGGCTTGAGCAGTCTTGAATGCACTGTTAGGGTACCAAACTTGACCAGCTTCTTGTACAACCATTTCAGTAGAGTCAGGGTTGGCAGGATCAGCTGGGGTACAGTTCTCAACGGTACGTGTCTCAACAGATACAACACCCATTGGGATACCACCGAGACGAGCACGTCCAACGACAACACCTTGGGCCCAACCACCTAAAGTTTCTTGGAAGGAGTCCTTGTCAAAAAGACCAAACTCGAATCCTTGCTCGGTTTCACGACCGGCAATCAGATGACGAACATCATAAACTTCCTTGGTAGGTTGGAAATCAACATCACGATCCCAAGAGTCCTCAGATGGAAGAATTGGTACAGGAAGACCTCTACGAGCTGGAACATATGACATCCAAGACATAATCTTTTTGACACCATCCAAATCATCTGCAGCTGTAAGATGAGAAACACCATTCTTGTACATGATTTGAGTACCACCTAATTGGATATTGGAAGAATAAACTTCACGTCCAAGTAACTTGTTGATGGCAGGAGCTCCTGTTAAAATAATTGGTTGACCTTCCACTTGAATAGCACGTTGACCCAAACGGACAAGGTAGGCACCGATACCAACGGAACGGCAAGTAACAAGAGTGATTGTGAAAATATCTTTGTAAGCTCTGGAAGTAGCACCGGCAATGAGACCAGATCCACGAAGACATTCAACACCAAGACCGTCCTCTTCACCTACAATGGCATCGATGACATATCTCTCTTCGCCATTCTCAACAATACGGTGAGTTTGAACCTTGTCTCCCAAAGTGGTTTTGGCTTCAGAATTGATGTACAAGTATTGGAATCCCTTTTCAGGATCTTCATTGTTCCAAGCAACTTGGAAGAGAGGAAGCAATTCCTCAGCAATACCTATACGGGCACCAGAATTTGCTGAAAGATAAACACGAGGAACACCGAGATGACGGGCTAAACGAGTGGCAGCATTGAAGAAGTTGTCTTCCAGAGGGCCAAAAGAACCAATCTTGAAGGTGATGTCGTTGGCAACAACAACGAATTGACGTCCACGTGGATACTCTGGAGTTTTAGCTGTCATCTTGAATGCAACCATACCAATGGTATTGGCTCCCGGTTCCCTTGAAACCTCAGCAAGGTTTCCACTTTCGTCCAAGATCAATTCAACAGATTCAAAGAAATCTTCAGGGACGTTTGTCTTCCACTGAGAGAGAACGGCTTGACGGAACAACTCTGGGAAGTCATAAACATAGGTGGTTCCCATGAGATGAGCCTTATAACGTTTTGGTTGCAACCACTCTTTGGTTGGATAAGGAGTGGAGATTGGTCTAAGGTGCATGGAACCAGGGGTACCAAGAGACTTGAAGACCCAATCACCTTGGGCATTCTTCTGTTCGACATACATCTCACTTTTGACGACATAACCGGAGACATTGTTAATCATGGCACGTAATGGGAATGGAACACCAGACTCGTCGGTGCACATGATACGGATTTCTGCAGCAGTGATTCTCAATCTCCACAAACGGCGACCAAATCTTTCCAAGAATCCGCCAAACAGCAGCTCAACGTCTTCAGGGGTGACTTGGAAAACAGCAGAGAAGTTGATGAAAATGTTGTTGAGGTCGGTGTTAGAAGTATCCAAAAGTTCTAAAGCATCCAAGATATCAGACATCAATCTGTTGGCCTCTGAAATGAGATATTCAGATGTGGTGATACCTTCAATCTTACCAGTACGGATAATACCACGGGTGAAGTATCTCTTGTCGAGACTGGAGTTCTTTCCAACAGCCTCATAGACATGGATGTTACGGTTGTCGGTGGAGACAGGTTTTATGTGGAAGTTTGAGAGTCTTCCTAATTCCAATTGGAACAGTAAAGCTGGTTCGATGTGACGAATGACAGAGTCTTCTTTGTAATCTGGTCCTTTGAAGTTGTAGTATTTAGGATAAGAACCTGGTTTACCACCAACCATAAAAGTAACACGACGGATACAAGAGGCTTGCAAATCATCTTTCGACTCTGCTAAAATAGCATGAAATTTCTGTACAGCTTCATCCTCAGAATAACCTTCGATAGAGCTGATGTAGATGTTGATTACATTGGTCAAAACACTAGAAACTGCACCACGACGCTTTGGAACACGCCCGAGGGCCTTCAGAAGTGATTCATCCGCATCATCGAGATGAGAAGCACCGACAAAAAGACCAGTACGAATAGGTTGAGAGTCTTCTCTGTTGATCATGAAACTGAGATCCGACACAGATGCAGCCCTGTTCATACGTTCACCTCCAGATGGAACGGCATTGAAAGCAGAAGTACTCAAAGAAGGTAATTGAAACTTCCATTCAACGACTGGAATGCCTTCTGAAGCATGGTGTTTCACGTCTTGAACAGAGTAAGCTCTGTAGGCACGACGGATGTAAACTTCAGCTGCCAGAGCAGCCACCCAGATGTCTTGATGGATCAAGAATGGGGTCAACACATCAAATAAGGTGTAGTTGGAATCAAAGAGGTCTTGAATCACATCGTATTGAGGGGATCTGTGGCCGGAGTGGCCATAAGAGCCAACAACAGAACTCTTCAAGACGTGTTCTAATTGATCAGAACGTTCTTGAATAGAAGGTAAAGAACATTGGATCAAGATTTCACGAGCTTTAAGAGCAACTTTGGCTGTGGCTCTGGACTCTAATGCAACAATGTCCTGTAAAGGACCACGGAGCAGAGCTGCTGCATCAGCAGATTGCTGACAGATTGGTTGGTAAAGAGCCAAAATAGCAGTGATAAGGTTGTTCTTGGCACCAACACGAGAATGTGAGAGGACAGTGGAGAACACAGAGCTCAAGTCAGACTTGTTTTGATCTCTCAAGACCAAAATGACATCTTCTTCACGTTTGTTAACACCGGCAAACAAGCTTTCAACACGGTGGTATTCGTGGAGGAGATCAGCCACGACTTGAAACTCATGAGCAGTTAAACCTTCGGCGTAGCTGTTCAGAATCTTCACCAAAGGTTCAACGACTTGTTCGAAGTAAACTTCTTGGGTCTTTTGAGTCTTCAGAATCAGTTTGAGTAACAGTTTGGCTGGAAATTCAGCATCACGGGCCTGGGCTCTATCAACGATTTCAACGAGTTGGGCATCCAACTCAGCTGGTAAACGTGAATGCAACAGAGAAAGTTGAACGTTCCATTCAGAGTATGGCAATTGTGGATCTCTGAGGACCTCGATCAATTTTGTCACAGTAGCATCCATGACAACCTGGTTGTCGAAACCGTGTAAAATGTTGTGTAACACGTTCAACAAGGCAGTAGCCTGGTGCACAGGTTTAGTACCGGTGACAGTTGGAGCTCCAACAGCAGGCAACAGACCGTCAAATGGTAAAGCATGTTTAACTTTTGAAGGATCGTCAAGGGACAAGATGGCCAAGATGTCACCGGCAGCCACAGTGGATCCCGGTTGTTTCAACAACTGCACCAATCCACTCTCTTGGGCCACCAAAGGCATGCACATCTTCATGACTTCTACTTCGGCATAAGGCTGGCCAGCATCGATGTGCTCTCCATTTTCAACCAAGTACTTTGTCAACTTACCTGGAGATGGAGTACGCAACTGAGTTGGGTCGTTTTCAACTTCCAAGAGACAAGTCTTACCGTCTACAGAGATACGAGTGGCAGACACCTCTTCTTTCCAGTAAACGGAGTGACTCTTACCTCCTAAAGCGATCAAGAGACCACCATCAGATAATGGACGTGCATTGACCTGGCAACGAGAGCCGTTGATGAACAAAGAATAGGCATCTTGGGCACTCTTGGCAGCCATGAATTTGTACTTCTTGTCCTCGTAGATGAACTCTACTGGGTAGATGGTCTTCAAGAGTTCTTTACCTGGCACTTGACCACGTTGTAAAGAAGAAAGATAGTCCTGTTTGTCGGCCTCTGAGGCAATGTGGGCCTTTGTGATGGCTCCACAGATGACAGCGATATTTGGATCTGGTCTTTCAGCAGTTAATTTCTGGCTGATCAACTCGTCCAACCAACCAGTTGTGATTGTGTTGTCTTCGAAATCTGGGGTTTCCAACAACTTGATGAGATATTCAACAGTGGTACGGAAGTCACCACGGATGGATAACTCTTTCAAGGCCACCACCATGTGTTTTCTGGAAGCCTGTCTGTTTTCACCAAAGGCAAAGATATGACCGAATTGAGAGTCGGAGAACGAGTGGATCGATGATTTGTTGGCCACGGAGAAGTAACCCCAAACGTTGGAAGACGATCTGAAGTTCAACTCGTGTAAAGAACCACCGGAAGGTTTGAAACCTTCTCCTGGATCTTCTGAAGTGATTCTACAAGCGGTACAGTGTCCCTTAGGTACAGGACGACGTTGAGAACTAGAGGCATCTTGAGAAGCAAACTCAAAGTCGATTGGAGTGGCAGTGTGTGGATCTACACCGTAGTACAACCGAATGTCTCTGATGCGGTGCATTGGGATACCCATTGCGATTTGCAATTGAGCAGCAGGCAAGTTGACACCGGTGACCATTTCGGTGGTTGGATGTTCGACTTGTAACCGGGGATTCAACTCCAAGAAGTAGAAAGAGTCGTCGGCATGAGAATAGAGGTATTCAACGGTACCTGCACTGACGTAACCGACCAACTCACCCAATCTAACGGCAGCTTTCTCCATGGCTCTGAAAGTAGTTTGGTTAGCAACGGTGACAGGGGCCTCTTCGATGATCTTTTGGTGACGTCTTTGTACAGAACAGTCACGTCCAAACAAGGAGATGTTGGTACCGTATTGGTCGGCCAACAACTGCACTTCTAAATGACGAGCACTGCCTGCTAATTTCATCACAAAGATCGGAGAACCGGGAATTTCGTTGGCAGCTTGGTTATAAAGAGAGATAAAGTCCTTTTCTTCGGTCACTTTACGGATACCTTTACCACCACCACCTTCGGAAGCTTTGACCATGACTGGGAAGCCGATTTGTTTGGCCTTTGCCAAGCCGTCTTCAGGAGAAGAACAGCATCCTTGGGCATAGATGTCTTCTGAGACAGACACGATCCCGTTGTCGTCGATTTGGACTTCGTCAACTCCAGTGCCGGACCATGGGATACACGGCACTTTGGCATGTTGGGCCACGATGGTGGAGGAGATCTTGTCACCGAGAGAACGCATGGCACTTCCTGGAGGACCGATGAAGATGATCTTACGAGGAGAAGCTGCTAACATCTCTGGTAACAATGGGTTCTCAGAGGCATGACCCCAACCTGCCCAAACGGCATCAACGTCGGTACGTTCAGCCACCTCCACAATCAACTCCACATTGGCGTAGTTGTTGTTGTTGGTGCCTCCCGGGACTTCAATGTATTGGTCGGCCATTCTGATGTATTCAGAATTGGCTTCTAAATCTTCAGGGGTTGCCATGGCAACGAATTGGATGGCACGTTCGTTGCCAAAAGTTTCATAAGCCCATTTTCTGATGGATCTGATTTCCTTGACGGCAGCTATACCGTTATTAGCGATCAAAACTGATCTAATGACGGTGTGACCGCCATGTGATTGTACGAAATCTTTGATTGGAGAGGGTTCAGCACTCGTTACAGAGTGTAAACCGTAGAAATGGCTCGCCAATTGATTGGTCATTCTGTATTGTATAAAAGGCCTATTCCGGGCAAAGAGACGATGACTGTAGTTAGTACGTAATCCCCACCACCAAGGCATATAAACTCGGCCTCTGCTCTTTTGGCTCTTGAACCGAATTTTTCACTCGCAATTTTTGGGACAAATGAGCACTTTACGAATGTTGAGACCGGAAGCGACAAACACGAGGAAAGAGGTTTGACAGGAGGGCGGAACTGTTGAAGATGTCATTACAGATCATTATGATTGTGATGGAACAATCTTCAAGAGAGAAATTTTTTTGAATCGAGCAATCATGAAAAGAAACAGTGCAATAAGGATTCAATCGAATCAGCGCCAATGAGCAGAATGAATTAATGGATACTTACCTGGAAGAGAGTATAATCTGGAATTGAGTAACAAAGTGTGGATTTAGAGGTTCTCAATACCTGATATTTGTCCAATTATATACAGTCTATCAGTACTCAACCAATGCTTCCGTCTGTATTATATAGTGAAAAACTCATCGCCTGTGAAAATGAAGCTTTTCTGGAAAGTCGTGCGTAATTTGGCGAAAAATTCACCAAAATCCCAACAAAAAAACTGCAAAAGTGTTGACGTAAATTTTAAAACGCGCGTCGATTATGTAATCTGGTGTTGGGGGGTTATTATGTAATACTTGATGAGTTGCGGTTCTGAGTGTTTGGGTGAGTGTTCTAGGGTTTGAGTTATGTGATTTGTATTATGTGTAACTAAGTCTGTACATTTCTTTACTATGAGCCTTTAAACTGTACCTTTCATGATCATGTGTTCTTGACTATATGTTTTCAACTATATGTTCTTAATTTGAACATTTTAATTATGAGTTTCTTAACTATGTGTTCTTGACTATGTGTTCTTGACTATGTGCTCTTGACTGTGTGTTCTTAACTATGTTTTCAGCTATATGTTCTTAACTATGTGTTTTTAACTATGTGTTTTTAACTATGTGTTTTTAACTATGTGTTTTTAACTATGTGTTTTTAACTATGTGTTTTTAACTATGTGTTTTTAACTATGTGTTTTTAACTATGTGATCTTAACCAAGTATTTGTTATACGTCACATAACTATATCTGCTACTTATTACCTTATCTCTTATCTGTCTCAGCAACCTGTTAAATATCTAAACATCCGAAATTAGGTCACTACAAGGATTAATCGCATAATTAACTACTTAAACATCTTCGATAATATAAAAACAATCCAAAACAGCACCATCTCCATACATAAAAGCCTGATTAATAATAACCCCCTCCCCTTCAATCATAATTTCCGTAGGCTCCAATCTTTCAGCTTCTTCTCCTCCAATGATCACGTCTTCAAATATCTCTGCATCTTCAATTTCAACCTCTTCCAAATCGTACACCCCTGAGACGTATAAATGTAAATCATCCATGGAAAAATCACTGTTTGCTGAACTATTCGGTGGAGTGTTCATTTGAACTGTTGGTTTAGACTCTATTGACGAAACTGTAGAAACAGCCGAGTGCATCTCTTGAGAACTGCTACTACCAGAGGGGTTACGGGATGGATAAGGAGAAGTCCTGTATCGACGTCCTCTTTTAACCAAAGCTGGTGGACTGAAACTCACGTGTGGAACTCTGTTAACTGGTTGTACTTCTGGCATGACTCTTTGTATTCTGTTCTACAGTTTATATATTCGAATTTTAAGACTACTTGATCTGATACTATACAGATCATATTTAATCATCTGTTGATAAACAGTTTTATAGTTTCCTTTTTTTCAAATTTTTCTATTCTCTTCTTCTAAATGTCTGTTTCCTTCTCCTCCAAATTCCTGCTTTCTTCTTCTCATCTCTTTCGTATCACCCCTTTCGTATCACCCCCTTTTTGTCTGCCATTTTACCGGGCAAATTTCCCCTTAAAATTTTTCACCAAAAGCTCAAATTTTAAAAGGACGGAATCAAATTCATCGATAATGTCTTGGTTATTCGGCGGATCACAGTCGTCGACCAGTGATAAACCGCAAAACTCACTTGGCTTCGATCCAAACACTCTTAATGACATCATACCTCAAGGAAATTTTGACACCTCAAGACTTCATCCTCTTGCAGGTTTGGACAAAGGTATCGAATATCTCGATTTAGAAGACGATCAACTCTCTCAAATGGAAGGATCTCAAGGTCTCATTCCAAGTAGAGGATGGACCGATGATTTATGTTATGGAACAGGAACAGTTTACGTACTTGCATTGGGAGTCGGAGGTTTATACGGATTACAAGAAGGAGTGGCCAAGATGCCCAAAGATGCACCTTCTAAATTGAAATTAAACACTGTATTGAACTCTATAACGAGACGTGGACCTTTCCTCGGAAACTCTGCAGCTGTCTTACTGATGACATACAACATCTTCAACTCCTCCATCGATCTGATCCGTGGTAAGCACGATTCTTTGAATTCGATAGGTGCCGGTGCTTTACTGGGTGCCATATTCAAAAGTTCAAAAGGTTTAAAACCAATGGGTATTTCTAGTGTCTTGATGGCCTCTGCTGCTGCTGCCTGGTGTGGATTCAAAAAATTGGTCCTGTGATGTATATAGTGATGAATGTAGCTATGCCTTGATCTTTTTAACTCCAAGAGGTTGTTCCAGTTCCAAATCTCTCTTGTTGAAATTTTCCAATTCAATGTTCTCCACAATCTCAACCAACTCTGAATGTTCTTTGGCCATCAGAACCTGGGTGTAGATCTGTTTAGTTTGTCTATTTTGACCAGCTGGAATTATCCTAGTGGCACAATATTTGGTGTTGCCCTTCCAATTATCAAATTGGGTGCACAACAGAACAAATTCTTTGAGTACTTGAAACCATGGAAGTGATCCTTCTGGTCTGAACACAGAAGGATTGAGTTCTGCAGCTGAAGCTATCATACCTCCAACGTCTTGTCCATATTTTTTTTGTAATTGTTTGAAATCTTCAAATGATTCCACTTTTCCATTTATGATCAATGAAACATTCAGTTCTTGACATTTGTCTCTGATTTGAGGTATTAGATCTCTAATAGGTTGTTCTCTGTTTCTCATTGTCCTTGTACGACAATGAACAGTCAAATTTGATATCCCTGTACATAACAATTTATCAACCAACAGTAAAGTGTCTTTTTCTTCTGGTAAGAGTCTGATCTTAACACTGATTGGTTTTTTGTTTGGTTTTCCAACTTCTGTCACCAATTTTGAGAGTATTTCACAGAGTAGATCAGGAGTGGATAATAAAGCAGCTCCCATACCACTATGAATACTGAAATGTTTGGGACAACCAGCATTGACATCAATACCTGAGACGTCATCGATCACCACTTTAGCAGCATCCACAGCTAATTGGGCATTAGAAGTTCCCATTTGGAAGATGAGTTTATCCAGTTCGAGTTTAGGATAGGTTCTAAATACCAAATTTGTCACTCCAGGGATCTTGGTAGGACTCTTTGTGGCTAAAAAGTCTATTGTATTGAGTTTCTTGTTTTCCACTCTTTCACATTGTAAAAGTTTTTTATCGATGATTTCAGGTCCCCATACCAAATCACATCCGTATCGGAGTGCCAACAATCTAGTTGGAAGTTCTCCGATTCTCACCATCGGTGCTAAAACAAGTTTCCCTTTGTAATCAATCATGCTCATCGATGAGCAAAAAATGAATTTGATGAAATTTTTTTTGATTTTTTTTTTTTTTTGATTTTTTTTTTTTGGAAGGTCACGTGAATTTTCACTAGTCAAAAAAATAAAAAAGCTTAGCAAAACGCTTGTCGATTGGGTTGAAGTGGGGCTGTATTAGACGATGGGTTGAAGTGGATTGCTTCTTTTTTTGGAAGCATTAAGGTTTCTTGAAATTTGTGTATTTATGTATTCTCTTCTTCAATCCTGTGTTTTGTTTGTTATTCAAACTGATCTTCCCCTCTTCTTTCTTTTCTATCACCCCTTTTTATATTTCATATAATTTCATAAAATATAGTCATAAAAAATCAAACCCCAAATATCCACCAAATTTGCACCTACATCACATCCACCATCTACCAACAGAATATTTGAACTCCAATTTATACCTCATTTATTCCTCCCCATCGAACGCCGTTCTCTTCTTTCCCCTTTCTTTCTCCCAAAAGATGCGCATATTATTAAAAATTGGCGCGCAAATGCCAACTTTCAACATGAATCTTCACAAAGACCACCGGCCCCAAATCGAGAACTTACTCGAACAGCTGCCAGATGGACTGTCCTCCATTATCATCCAACCACCCGAATCATGGTCTCGTCGTATTTTAGACGTCCTAAAGAAATATCTACGTTTTATCGGTCCTGGAATTTTGGTCTCGGTGCTGTACTTGGACCCGGGAAATTACTCGTCATCGGTCAGTGCTGGCTTCACCCATAAGTATAAATTACTCTTCAGTATCTTGCTATCCACTGTAATGCTGTGTTATTTACAGATCTTGTGTCTAAAACTCGGTTCTGTCACCGGCTTGGATTTGGCCCAAAATTGTAGAGAGCACTTTCCCAAGAGGTTGAACATCACTTTATACATCTTGGCAGAGATTGCCATCATTGCCACTGACTTGGCCGAAGTTGTGGGTACTGCTATAGCTTTAAATATCTTGTTCAGTGTGCCTCTTGTACTCGGCGTCATCTTGACCGTCATCGACGTGTTGATAGTACTTCTGGCATATAGACCAAATGGACCCATGCTCATCGTTCGTATCTTTGAAGGCTTTATATCGATCATTGTGGCTGCCACAGTGGTATGTTTTACAGTAGAACTCTTCCAGATCCTGCCAACGACCTCATTTTCAGAGGTGATGGCTGGATTTCTGCCTTCTAAAGATGTCTTTGAAGGTGATGGTTTATACCTAAGTTTGGCAATTTTGGGTGCCACAGTCATGCCTCATTCTCTTTATCTTGGATCAGGTTTGGTCCAGCCAAGACTCAAAGAATATGACGTCACCCATGGTCATTACATTGCCGTAAAAGAAGAAGACGATAGTTATAGACCTTCGATAGAAGCCATCAGAGACGCTATGAAGTACAGTATTGCCGAGTTGGTGCTGTCTCTTTTCACTGTGGCTCTTTTTGTGAACTCAGCCATCTTGATCGTGGCAGGATCCACCCTCGGTAAGACCACGGAAGAAGACGTCTCCACCTCGGAGGCAGATCTTTTCACCATTTATGACCTTTTGACGAAGTACCTTTCGAAATCTGCGGGGACTTTGTACCTGCTGCTGCTTTTGTTGTCCGGCCAGAGTGCAGGTGTTGTCTGTACTCTTCTGGGACAGATGGTTAGTGAAGGGTTCTTGCATTGGACGTTACCTCCAGCCACACGGCGACTTCTCACGCGGGCCGTTGCCATTACGCCGTGTCTCGTTCTTGTGATGTTCAGTGGTCGCCAGGGACTTAGTGCTGCTTTGAACGGGTCTCAAGTTGTGTTACTGTTCTTATTACCATTCGTCAGTGCTCCTTTGATCTATTTCACATGTAACAAAGAGATCATGAAGGTTCCCGTCAATAGACCTTTGAGCTATGACGTAGAATTGGAAGATTTCAATTCAGAAGAACCTTTTGAATCGAATCAAGAGTTCATAGACATGAGTAATGGTCCATTGACTTCGGTCGTGGCCATTCTGATTTGGGGGTTGATTTCATTTTTGAATCTTTTCCTTTTATTTTCGTTGCTGTTGGGTCGCGAAATTCCTGTTTGATTGCATAGAAGCTGAGTTTTAGAATCCCGGCTATATAGTTATTTTAAAGCTCTTTCCATAGAATGGCATTTCTGATCACCCCTTTTTCATGGTAATGTTTTTTTTTTTTTTTTTCAAATACTTAACGATTTTCACGTTTTTTCCCTTTTTTTTCCCTTTTTTTCAATACTTAACAATTTTTCACTTTTTCCACTTTCAACTCCCAAATGGATGAATCAGATGATGAATATGTCGATGAGGTAAGTTCTCCAGTAGAAGGAGACTATGAAATAGCCAATCGAACACGAAAAAAGACAGGAGTTCCCGGTTCTAAAAATAAAAATGCCGGATCTTATGCTTGGGAAGATGAATACCAGAGATCATGGGATATCGTACAAGAAGATGAAGCTGGGAGTTTAGAAACTATAGTGAGTGGATTAGTGGAATTACGTAAAAAAAGACTCATGAAGAACGTCACACCTTTCCAAAGAGGTATCATTAGAACCTTAATTCTTGTCATTGACATGTCTTCGGCCATGGCCGAGAAGGATCTTCGACCCA
This sequence comes from Nakazawaea laoshanensis, assembly GCA_030704985.1. Lineage (NCBI taxonomy): Eukaryota > Fungi > Ascomycota > Pichiomycetes > Alaninales > Pachysolenaceae > Nakazawaea > Nakazawaea laoshanensis. Next base: position 152,714 of record JANIWE010000020.1, read on the forward strand.
ACAGAGCATCTTTGTCAATTGGATATTGTATCGAGTTTGTGTCTGAATACTTCGACCAGAACCCCATATCGCAATTGGGAATAGTGATAATGAGAAATGGACTTGCCCAATTGGTCAGTGAAGTTTCTGGTAACCCCAATGACCATATAGAACTGTTGAAAAATTTACGGCGTCAAGAACCACAGGGAGATCCAACACTTCAAAATCTGTTAGAAATGAGCCGTGGACTTTTGTTGCATGTTCCTTCGCATTGTACCAGAGAAGTCGTGGTTATATTTGGACTGTTATTGACTTCAGACCCTGGTGATATCCACACCACCATTACAGCACTTGTCAAGGAAAAAGTCAGATGCAGGATAATCGGATTAACTGCACAGGTGCTGATTTGTAAAGAGATTTGTAAACAGACCAATTTTGGAGATGACAGTTCGTATGGTGTCATCTTGAACGAGGTCCATTTTAAAGAACTATTGATGGAGGCAGTAACACCGTTACTGATATCTAAAACAGTACAACAACAGAAAGGATTCACCTTGGTGAAGATGGGATTTCCTTCTAGGGTGTCGGAAGAACATGCAACTTTTTGTGCCTGTCATTCTAGACTGTTATACGGTGGATTTATCTGTCCACAGTGTAAACTGAAGATTTGTTCTTTACCCACAGTTTGTCCTTGTTGTAATCTTATGTTGATTTTATCGACTCATTTGGCAAGATCTTATCATCATCTATTCCCTCTAAAACTGTTCACTGAGGTTGAAACCGATTCAAGTCATTGTTTTGGATGTCAGACAGAATTTGGTCCAAAATTGGGATCGAGATATAAATGTCCCAAATGTGAAAACGATTTTTGTATTGATTGTGATGTTTTTGTCCATGAAATGTTACATAATTGTCCTGGATGTGAACATTTGGCCTAGGTAGAGATCATTAACCCCCTTTCCCAAATTTGGCAATTTTTTATTTAGTACCCATCAAAATTACCCAATACGGCAATTTCCTATTTCGGCATTTCCTTTTAAAGTAATTTTCCAGTTGTTCAGCCAGCAAAACCGCCGATATGTCAAAGGCATTCATTAGACAGGTTAAAAACATTGCCAATGGTTATTCTACGGCTCAAATCATGGTGAGGAATGCCACATCCAATGAACCATATGGTCCTTCCACAGCAGAGATGAAAGACGTTGCCAATCACACACATTCCAATTCTGAATTTCTCGAAGTCATGGACATGATCGATAAAAGATTGAACGATAAGGGTAAAAATTGGAGACATATTGCCAAACTGTTGACTTTATTGGATTTCTTGGTACGTTTTGGATCGGAAAATGTTGTCTATTGGGCAAAAGATAACTTGTACATCATAAAGACACTTCGTGAATTTCAAACCGAGGGAAATGATCATGGAGCCATAATTAGAGTCAAACTGAAAGAGTTGACACTGTTACTTATGGATGATGAACGGTTACGTGCTGAAAGACAAGCAGCAAAAGAACATCGTCGTCCAGATAGAGAAGATGATGAAGAATTCGATGCCGATTTACAAGCGGCTTTGGAACAGAGTAGACTTACGGCTGAAGAAGAACAACGTAGAAGACTTGGAGGAGATTCTGATGAGTCTTTGAAGAGACTGTTACAGTTGAGTATGGAAGAAGAAGAGATGCGGAAGGCCAAGCAAGGAGATTTACTTGATTTGTCTGAACCACAGGGGATTTTGATCGGTTATGATCTGTATGGACAACCTGTTTATCAGAATCAGATGGCTACAGGGTACTTACTGAATGCTTATCAAACAGGACTGGATTGGCAACAGCAACAGCAGCAGCAACAGCAGTATGAACTGTACCAACAAGCTCTTCAACAGCAAGCTCTTCAACAGCAAGCTCTTCAACAACAGGCTTTATATGAACAGCAGCAGGCTCTGTACCAACAACAGGCTCTGTACCAACAGTTTTTGCTTCAACAACAACAGCAACAACAACAACAACAACAACAACAACAGCCTCTACAAACAGGGTCTCATAATCCTTTCCTGAGAGAAGAACCAGCTCAAGCTCAAGCTCCAGCTCCAGTTCAAGCTCAAGCTCCAACTCCAACTCCAGCTAAAAACCTGATCAACGAGAAATTCTCTGAACTCAACAACCTTCTTGCTCAAGGAACTGGAATCGACACCTTTGGTAACACAGGAGCAGAAAGAATTCCTGCTCAACACACCAAGACTCAAAACTTCATCAACTCTTCCGGTACCGGCTTTAAGACAGGGTATGGAGCAGGTGCTCCTTCGGGTCGTAACCCCTTTGTCAATGCCCAATACACCGGTGTTCCTTCTACAGGCGTTGTGCCTGCCCATACTGGTTACGGATTTGGAAATGCTCCTCAGAACAGTTCCAATGACGGGCCAAGTTTGATCGATATGTAGACTTTATTACTTCTTCAATAAGAACTTCTGATATACAATGTTGTCTGTTTCTTCTTTGTAATCGTATCCAACTTGACAGAGGAACTTGTCAAAGGCATCGTAATCGGTTTCGGGAACCGAGATACCTGCAAGGACTTTACCGATGTCTTGGCCATGGTTTCTGTAATGGAACAAAGTCAAGTTCCAATCTGATTTGAGACATTTCAAGAACTTTGTCAAAGCTCCGGGTCTTTCTGGGAATTCGAACGAGAACAAACGTTCGTTTTGTACACGGGATGCACCTCCAACGAGATAACGGCCGTGCATCTTGGCCAATTCGTTGTCGGAGATATCCACGGCTTCAAAACCTTCTTTGGTCAAAGCCTGAAGAACTTGATCCACTTCATGTTCTCTATCAGAGACCGAAAATGAGGTGTAGATGTTCAGTTGACCATCATCTTCACCGTCAAATCTGTATGAGAATTCGGTGACACTTCTTGGATGGATCACGTTCTGGAGACGTAAGAAAGATCCAGGAATATCGGGGATTCTCACCATCATGAACACTTCTTTACCTTCTCCAAGAACGGCACGTTCACTGACAAATCTCAATCTGTCAAAGTTCATGTTGGCACCTGAGAGAACTGGAACATAGGTGGATTTCAGATGGTCCAATTCGGGATGTTCTTGGACATATCTCTTCATTCCAGCCACTGTCATGGCTCCAGAAGGTTCCACAATTGATCTCGTATCTTCAAACACATCTTTGATGGCAGCACAGATCTCATCGGTGGAAACCCTCACCACTTCATCGACAACATTTTGACAAACTTCAAAAGTTTCTTCTCCTACAATCTTGACCAGAGTACCATCTGCAAACATCCCAACTTGGTCCAATTGAACCCTTTGTTTCAGTTTTAAAGATTGGTACAAATCGTCTGCATCAAAGGTCTCTACACCTATGATCTTTACATGAGGAGCAAGACGTTTGAGATAAGAACCGATTCCGGCAATCAATCCACCTCCACCAACGGCGCAGAAAACAGCAGTGAGTTGATCAACGTTGACTTGACGGAGAAGTTCTAAGGCTATAGTACCTTGGCCAGCAATGACATAAGGATGGTCAAAAGGTGGTACATTGGTGAGGCCATCACGTTCACTCAATCTGTTGCATTCAGCTTTTGCACTGTCGAAATCGTCTCCGTATAAAACGACTTGGGACCCGAGTCTGGCAACGTTTTGAAACTTGATGGCAGGAGTTGCTACAGGCATAACTATGGTGGCTGGGATACCGAGATGCTTGGCAGAGTATGCCACACCTTGGGCATGGTTTCCAGCAGAACATGCAATGACTCCCTTGGCTCTTCTTTCGGCAGAGAGTTGGGCAATCATGTTATAGGCACCACGGAGTTTAAAGGAGAAAACAGGGAGTAAATCTTCTCTTTTGAGGACGACATTTGATCCGAGACGTTGGGATAGCAGTACGGCTTTTGTGGCAGGAGATTGGTCCACCACATCGTAAACTCTGGAAGTGAGGATCAATTTGACGTAATCGGGTCTACCGTTTGGTAAAAGATCGTCTTTTTTGAGATCGGGAAACTTGACAAGGGTTTCCTCGGGGGTTTTACATGAGACAGATGTACTGAACTGTTTGGAGAGATTTCTGAAAAGTCTGAACCTTTGTACCAATGTAGTCATGGTTTGAGTCATGAAGATGAGATGAAAAGTTTTTCGACGAAAAGGGAAATTTTTGAGTCATTTGAGTCATGAAAAGGGGGAATGGAGGGAGATGTGTGAAAGGAAAGAAGAAGTTTTGTAAATGTGTGTAAATGTTGTGTATAGAGGTTTACAGTGATAATTTTTATTGATATGAGTGTTTAATAAGATAATGATGAAGAACATAAAAAGTGACATTAAGTACTAAAGAGGAAAAAAGACAAAAGAGACAATAAGAACAAAAGAGACTATAAGACAAAAGAGACAACAAGACAAGAGACAATAAGACAAAAGAGAAAATGAATACGAAAGAAAATAAGACAGGATAATAACGACAAAAATTCACCAAAAATCAATCTCCACCCAACACATCTACATTCATATCCACCTCATCACCCCTTTCTCCTTCTCTCCTCCATCGCTTCGATTTCCTTTTCGGGAAATATCCTCCAAAAAAAATTCTTCAACCTCAAAACGTCATCCCTCATCAACTAAACCCCCACTCTATCTCCTCGTATACTCCTTCTATACACCTCTAAATAACACCACTGTAACCGCCCAATTCTCTAGATTCATATACTCGAATTTCAACCCATTCCATCCACCCCTCATCCCAAGATCATCTGCCAAGTGAAAAATCTGCGCGACACGAACCAAACACAGCCATAATGAAACTCGATTGGATCGTATTGACGGGCTTGATAGCCCTAGTTAAGGCAGTGGATCTCGACTCCAGTTCTCTAGAGTCCATCCAGAATGCCACTTCATTGATCTCAACAGGTCTAATGGACTATTATGACGGTTTTAAATACGGAGGTACAATCGGAATGTTCACTTCGCCGTATTATTGGTGGGAAGCCGGGTTTGCCTTTGGATCCATGTTGGATCATTGGTTTTATATGGAGAACGACACCTACGTTGACACCATCAAACAACTGTTGTTATACCAAGTCGGTGACGATTGGGATTACATCCCGTTGAATCAGTCCACTACCGAAGGTAACGATGATCAAGTCTTTTGGGGTATAGCCGCCATGGCTGCGGCAGAACGGAATTTCACCAACCCGGACTCTGATCAACCTCAATGGTTGTATTTGGCCCAAGCAGTCTTCAATACCATGGCTGCTCGTTGGGATACTGCCGATTGTAATGGAGGGTTGAGATGGCAGATCTTTCAATGGAACAGTGGATATGATTATAAAAACAGTGTCAGTAATGCAGGGTTGTTCCACATGGGTGCCAGATTGCTGAGATATACCTCGAATGATTCTTATGTCGACTGGGCAGAGGAGGTTTATGATTGGATGGTTGGTGTTGGGTTTATCTCCGAGGGAGAGACTTGGTGGTTCATATATGATGGTCTGAGTATCGATGACAACTGTTCGAGTGTGACAAAGTTACAATGGACTTATAACGTTGGTTTGATCATGAGTGGATGTGCTTATTTGTATAACTACACGGAGGATGAGATTTGGAAGACGAGAACAGAGAACTTTTTGCATGGGGCTCTGGTGTTTTTCAACGACAGTGTGATGTATGAGGCGGCATGTCAGAATGCCAAGAACTGTAATAACGACCAGAGATCTTTCAGACTGTTCTTGGCCAGAGCCTTGGGATTGACGGGTCAATTGGTGCTGTCCACTGTCGACACGATCTTGCCTCTTCTCGAGACCTCAGCAGAACTGGCAGCTCAATCTTGTTCAGGTGGAACTGATGGCCATACTTGTGGTCTCAGTTGGTTTGACGTTGGATGGGATGGGTTCTACGGATTGGGTGAACAGATGAGTGCTTTAGAGGTGATTCAGAACTTGAGATTCCCCGATAGACCTCTGCCGTATACACTGGATGATGGAGGGAGTAGTACTGGAGACGGGGCTGCAGGGACTCAGTCATCTGACGAGTTGGAGCAGAGTTTGGATCTCGATCTGGGAGACAAGGCAGGAGCTGCCATCATCACCGTGGTCGTGGGGGCATCCATCATTGGAATGGGTGTGTTTTTGATTGTCTAAATACATATATGTCTAATCTAGAACTGGAAGAAACCTTGTTCTTCCAAGTGTAATACCACCTTCTGGACGGCGACGAGGACTCCTTCTTTCAACAAATCCACCTCGATTTCTGCCTTTGGATGTTTGTAGTTCGAAATGTCGGCTCTTTCTTTGCTGTAGAACCCCTTTCTGTCCACCTGGCTACATTCGTGGATCGACGAGGTCAAACTCACCGTGATGAAGGATCCGGCTTTGGACGCCTCTTTTGAAACGGATTCGATCTGTTCTAAAGACGGAGCCTGCAGTTCGTTGGCTACGATGATTCCTGCTCCTGAACGGATCAATTCATGGGCCACAAATGGCAAGACGGCATCCGGAAGTCCGCTTAACACCGAGATATGGCGGGATCCACCGTATTGGTTGAAAGTGGCCTGTAAGGCATTTGCCAAGGCATCGACACCGGAGTTCGGTAATCCGGCCAAGTACAAGGCGAAACCTTGCTTTCCACGAGGAGGATGACTCTCACGGAGCACCGATACGACTTCTGGATACGAGAACCACAGAGGGATGTCGGTTCCATCCCGTAACTTTTGACGTAATTGGGTCCCTGAGATGGTCAAAGTACGGGTACCTTCTGGGATCTCGTCGATTGGAGCGTATCTCAGTTCGTCCGGTAAGTAGGTGACCATACGGAAGGGCACGACTTCGATCTCCAACTCGTCTTTGAACTGTTCCACCAATTCTTGGGCATCATAGGGACCGTAGAAATCCTTTCCGGTGATGGCAGACTTCCCTGGACCGGCATGGTCACGGCCCACAATGAAATGTGAACATCCATGATTCTTTCTGATGATGGCATGCCAAACAGCCTCACGATCTCCTCCCATACGCATGGCCAAAGGTAAAAGGGACAATTGGGCCATACCAGGAGGATACTTCTTGATGATCTCTTGGTACACACGGACTCTGGTGTGGTGGTCGATGTCTCCTGGTTTGGTCAAACCCACCACAGGGTGGATCAAGACGTTCAGAAGACGTTCTCTGGCGGCACGGACGGTGAGCTCTCTATGAGCACGGTGCATTGGATTACGGGTCTGGAAGGCCACAACACGTTCCCAACGACGACCTGCAAACTCTGCACGGAGTTGGGCAGGTGTTTGACGGATTCCGGCATAGTCGTAATGGGTTGGCAGTTGGATCAGTTGGAGTTCTCCACCGATGTAGACGTTTCCGGCAGTTTCGTTCAAATACTTGACGGCAGGATGATCGGCAACACCACGGAACACTTTTAAGGCTTCGTTGGCCTTGTCCGGAGTGTAGATATCACCCACAGTTAAAACGGCCAAAGGTTGGTCATCTCTGAGATCTCTCAAGACGACTCTTTCACCGACAGAATATCTCTCTGCCTCAGTTTCTGACACATCGAGAGTGATTGGCATTGGCCAAAGGGTACCATCGGCAAGACGCATGTTTTCAACAACGTTTTCGTAGTCCTTTTGTGACAAAAACGAGGTCAATGGAGAGAAACCTCCGTTCAAGATCAATTCGAGATCGCACAATTGGCGGTCGGTTAAAACATGAGATTTGAGAGCCGGGATTTCCAGAAGAAGTTCCGACTTGATAGGAGCATCTCTTTGGATGAGATCTTGTAAAACACCGCCGTGTGGAGCCACCATGTTTGTTGAATGTGATAAATTCTTTTGGGGGGTTTTTCATCCAAACTGAAAAATTTGTATGCTCATGTCACGTGAGATGAATAAGTGTGGCGGATCAAAGTGGCGCCAATTGGTATTGATCCAACAAATCTGTTGATCAAGATGTGGCACACAACTGTCATTTATAGCCTTCGAAAGTGGCTGACCCATAATGTGGTGGCTAGGTAATGGAACAAAGGGGTGGGGGGTTAAACGTTGAGATTACCCAAATAGGAAATCTAGAAACCAAAATAGGAAATTGGAAAAAAGGGGGTTAATGGCATTAACTGTCAACTACAAGACTCTCACCGAATTTGGCGAGGTATAATTCGGCACGTTGTTTGGCGTCAACTACTTTGTCATGAATGGTCAACTCTACTTCCACAGAAGGTAAAGTTGTTTTTGGTTCTGGAGCTCCCACCACCACAGAACCCAAGAGTTCGTCAAAGGCATCGAAAGAGGCAGACACCACTGGTTTATTCACCGTCACTTTTGCGACAAAGCGTTCAGTGTTGGATGGTGGAGCCACCAAATCTTCGAAAATCGGGTCAATCAAGTCTGAAGCACTGTAAAGAGGCAGACCGTAGGCATATGTCTCAGCTGCTTTAGAAGCATGGGCAATTGCCAGGTTGAGTTGGCTAGAAGACAAGGGCTGTGCCAAGACAAAAGTTTTGGCCAATTTCACAGGCTCTGGCTTCAGTTTTGTTGGAACCAGAGACTTTTCTGGCTCCTTCACCTCCGGTTTCTTGATCTTGATGTTGCTCAAATCGAGATGTGACTTCTCCTCGATCAAAGCGGCAATGCTCTTGACGGATTCGACAGATATGAGACCTAAATGAGCCATCACATCTCCTTTGGTGAGACGTCCATTAGGACCTGTGGCTGGGATCTTCAAAGCTTCTTCTCTAGAGAGACCATGTTGGTGTAAAAGCAATTCTACAGATGGGAAGAACTTCTGTGAAGGGTTAGCCAGTGTTCCAGAATAAGAAGAAGTGGTTTTAGGAGAGTCGGCTTTAGCCGGGGTAGGGTCGGCTTTGGCCGATGAAGACTCCTTCTTTTGTGGTTGTTCGGTCTCTTTTGGAGCAGATTCGAGATTTGGCATTTCCAAAGTGGCTAAATCGTCTTTTGGTTCGGCAAGAACGGCGATGGGTTGACCCACAGGGATGTCTTTGGCACCTTCAGCAACGACGATCTTGGCCAAGACACCATCATCTTGGGCTTCGACATCAATGGTAGCCTTGTCGGTCTCTACTTCTAAAAGGGAATCACCGGCTGAAAACAGATCTCCTTCTTTAAAATGCCATTTAACAATACCCCCTTGTTCCATGGTTGGGGACATGGCTGGCATGTTAAACACCGAGGCAGCAGCAGCTAAGCGAGAGCTGTGGATATCTGGGTTAGTACATACAAAATAAAGACCTCTTATGACTCACTTCTACGTAACAGAGCTTTAATTTGCCCGTTCAATGCTCCTCTAAGCATCTTGATTAACCGTTAAAGAAGCTCTTTCCACTTTTTGGCAACGGAGAAATGTGATGCGCGGTCGTGTGTGGAAAATCAATTTGTGTTTTAGTCGTGTGTTTTCGGCGAATTCCAATTTGGGATGTAGATTACAATTATACAGTACTAATGAACAAGTTTGGCAGGGTATCTGCCTTGCGAGGCCGGCCACGCTTACGGATTACTCCGGGCTCTGGCAAAGGGTGTGTACGAGGACGTCCTCTTTTACGGGGTTCTCCTTCCACGGGTACAGGATGTTTTCTAGGCCTTCCACGAGGTCTCTTTGGCTGAGGCTCTCCATTCAGTTCGGAGGGATTTTTACGAGGTCTTCCACGTTTTTTAGGTGTATCGGACTCGAGATCAGAACCATCTTTCCGTGGACGTCCACGTTTCTTAGGTGTCTCCGTCACCGAATGTCTAGCTATTTGTTCCAAAGCTTCTTTCCCAGTCACATCGAGTTTACCGTTCAATAAACTATAATCGACTGGAATCTCTTCTTCAGAATCTTCCGCCCGCTTGCGCGGACGACCTAACGGTTTAGCCGGGGGAAGCATTTTTTTCAAAAAAAGATACTGTTTGCATTTTTCCAGCACTTCTCCTGTGAAGGTTGCAATTTTTTTACGGGTTAAAGTATGTTTAAGAGGGTGTACACGAGGTCTACCACCTAATCTTGAAGTTTTATCGTAATCATCGATGAACAGTTCTAATTCGGCCACTTTTTGGCGGATCTCAGGCGTGTCAACATACGTTTTTTTGTTCAATTTTTTACGTTCAATCACCAAATTTCCTTCACTCAACTTGGGACGTCCGCGTTTGCGTTTTGAATCCGGGTCTGATGCAACCTGTGTGGCTGCCACAGCAACCGATTGCAGTTCAATCTCAGACATTTCACGTTCTATCTCAATGTCTCTATTCTTGAGCAATAATCCTTCTAGATCTGCCTATATCAATGTGCTTACTCTACCGGAGAGTTCAACTGGCACAATATGGCTAATAATTGGGAGTAAATAAATAAATAAGAAAAAAAAAATTTGTATTTTTTTTAATTAATTTTTTTTGCATTTTTTTCAATGGTGCAATTTTTCAAATTGATCTTGTTGTTTTTTGTCTTTTTTGGGCATTTTTCCGAATTTTCTTTTTTTTTCTTTTTTTATTGTTTGAGAAATTTAATTTTGAAATTAGTTTTTTTTTTGTTTTTGTTTTTATTTTTTAATTTTTTGACATTTTTGGATTTTTAATTTGAATTTTTGGATTTTTAAATTTTTCATAAATTTTTCATAAATTTTTCACTTGAACTCATCGCATCATCAAGTTTTATAGAAATTGTGCATTATGGCTAAAAGAAAGAACTCTGCTTTGCGGGAGGACCGTCTGAAGAAAGTGAAGAATGAAATAGAATCTTCTTTGGGTTCGTCAGTGTTTACAAAGGCCACTGATATTGGAGATGAGGAACATTTCACAGACGATGAGATGCCCTTTGAAGCGGGTTCAGACGAAGAAATGGACTATGAATTGAAACCAAGAAGTTTAGAACAGCATGATTTCGTCGAAAAACTTCCTATCAAAGGAGTAGATGGTCGTGTGCAAAGAGTAAAGTCGATTAAAGTCCATAAAGAGCTCCCTCAAAGTGAAAGTGAAGAGGAAGTCAATCCTGAGCCTGTACAACAAAGTGGAGAAGAAGAAGAAGAAGAAGATTTGAGTCTCACACCTGAAGAACATGTTGCCAAACTCAAGGAAGAAATAGCAGATATTGCTTCTAAATTGACTGAAGATCCAGAAGAGAACATACTTCTCCTTTCAAGACTGAGACGTATGGCTGAATCCAAAAATCCCAACACTTGTAAATTATCGATGCTTGCTCTTGTGCCCATTTTCAAAAGTATCTGTCCTTCTTATAGAATTCGTGCCTTGACAGATGTGGAAAAGAAGGAAAAGGTCTCGAGAGAAGTGCAAAGACTTCGAACTTTTGAACAAACTCTTGTCGTCAATTACAAGCAGTATGTGACACTTTTGGCCGAAAAAGCCCGTGGACATGACTCTCCAGAACTGGTCACTATTGCTCGTTATGCTGCCAATGCTGCCTGTGAATTGGCTGTGAGTTTGCGTCATTTCAACTTCCGTGCCGAATTGATCCAAATCGTTTGTCGTCGTTTGAGTCTTCTTCCTCAACATCCGATTGATTTAAAAGTTTTCACCAAATGTGTCTCTACTTTAGAATCTCTTTTGCAAGATGATGCTGCTGCTGGTGATATCTCTTTTGACGTTGTACGGTTCCTCACGAAATCGATCAAAAACAAACGATTCCGTGTGGATGAGAGTGTTGTAAATATCTTTTTAGCTGCTTCTGTTCTTGATGATTACGATCCTCATATGGCTCCAGAAGATAGACCAAAGCTCCGTAAGAAGGACCGTGTGCATCTTTCGAAGAAACAGAGAAAGCAAAGAAAAGAAAATAAGAAGATAGAACTGGAAATGAGACTGCTGGAGCAAGCTGTCACTGAAGAAGAGAGAGAACGGTATCAAGCCCAGATCCTTAGGATGTTGCTCGCTCTGTATCTTGAGATGTTGAAGCATAAGCCAGAGCAATTGATGGCTGCTGTGTTAGAAGGTCTTGCTAAGTTTGGTCATATGGCTAATTTTGATCTCTTGGGAGATTTCTTGGAAGTTTTGAGAGAACTCAGTGGAGATTTATTACTGCATGAATTTCTTTCACCGGGAGAGATTCGTCAAGTGTTGTTATGTGCTGCCACTGCTTTTGCCTTGATGACCAACCATTCCCAATTCAAAGTTTCAGTGGATTTATCCTCTTTTGTCAATGACCTTTATAAAGTTCTTCCATACGTGGCCAACGATGCAGACATTGAATTTTCTCATCGGTCTTTGAGATTGGCCGATCCTTTGTCAAATGCAGAGGTCAAACCTTCTGTCAATGTGTCCACAAAGATTGAAGTTGTGCTCAAAGCCTTTGAAGGAATTTTTTTCAAGACTAAAAATGGATCTAAAGTCAGACTGCTGGCCTTCACCAAACGTATCTATTTACTGATGTTACACACCCCAGAGAAAAGCACTCTAGCTTTGCTGAAGTTTATGGAGAAACTCATAACCCGGTATACCGAAGTTTGTGGATTGTACGCCACTGAAGACCGTATTGGAAATGGTGTCTTCCATTTCGAAATCGACGATCCTGCAAGAGCCAACCCAGAAGCAGCCACTTTGTGGGAAACTGTATTATTAGAAAAACATTATTGTCCAGCTGTGGCCCAAGAAGTCAAGTTGTTGGCAAAAAAATCTGCAGAATCTAACAAATAATCCAGCATTATTCAATCTTAACTACCATGTAACCCCCTTTCTTCATCCCCAATTTTAAGCTCATCTCAGCAAAAAATGAAAATTTTGAAAATTTTTTTTCAAATTTTTCAGATGAGCCTTTTTAAGAGCATACAATAGAGAAAGATGGATAGTTTAGTGGATAAATTGGTGGATGACCCGTCACAAGTGTTTGATAAAGGGCGAGCTGAGGCTGCAATGAATCTGGTGAAACAGTTTTTAGATCCTGTTGTTTCGGAAAATAGTGTTTTAGATGAGATCTATGTGGATGGATTGGATTCTCAGCAAGTTTGGGGACAGGTTAAAATAGTGATTGATGGGATAAATGAGAAGTTATTAGTGGGGAAGATTCCTGAGCTTCAAGAGAAGTTTGGATTATTGGATCAGGTGAGTGAAGAAAGTGAAAGTGAAGAGTCAGAACAAGAACAGAGTCAAGAACAGAGCCAAGAAGAGAGTCAAGAAGAAAATGAAGAAGAAGAAGAGAGTCAAGAAGAGAGTCAAGAAGAAGAAGAAGAAGAAGAAGAAGAAGAAAATGAAGAAGAACTTTCTGAAGAAGCAAAAGACGACTTTGAAAAAGAGCTCAAACAACCACAAACCCCTAAAAAAGATCTGTTCGGACTCAACGATGGCTTTTTCGATATAGATCAATTCAACCGTCAAGTGCTAGCTCTGGAGCAAGACAATGAAGATGACGGTATAGACTACTTTGCAGAAATCGATGACAGTGATGAAGAAGAAGTGGCATATCATGACGATTTCTTTGGCCAAGAACCATTTGCCCCAGAAGAACCACAACAAGATCTAGCTTCGGATGAAGAACTTCCTGATGAAGAATATGACCAAGCTGTAGGATCAGCCATGTTAGATCTTTTTGCCAGTGATGAAGAAAAAGATGAAGAACCTTCTGAACAACTTTCTACTTTTGAAAAACAGCAGAGAGCCATTCAAAAGGAGATTGCACAATTAGAACTGGAAGCAGTGGCTGAGAAGTCTTGGGCTCTTAAAGGAGAGTCCAAAGCTAAGGATAGACCTGTTGATGCTTTGCTCAACGAAGATTTAGAGTTTGAACGCACTGCAAAACCTGTTCCAGTCATCACAAAAGAAGTGACCGAGTCGCTTGAAGAGCTTATCAGGCGTCGTATAAAAGATGGACAATTCGATGAACTTGAAAGAAGAACAATTGCAGCTGCTTCTCTGCCTCGTAGACGTACAGAGTTGAGTGAAGAGAAGTCTTCCAAATCTTTGGCTGAATTGTACGAAGACGATTATGTTGGTAAAACTGAACAAGTTGAAGCCGATTCTGAATCGCATGCGGAGATCTCGATTCTGTTCCAAACTCTTTGTCATAAGCTTGATGCTCTTTGTTCTGCTCATTACACACCTCGTCCTGCTCAAAAACAACTCGATGTTAAAGTAGAAGCCCTGGCTGTTTCTTTAGAAGATGCCCAACCATTGACCATGTCTTCTGCTTCTACACTTGCACCACAAGAATTGTATAAAGTGAGAGCAGGAGTTGGTAAAGATGAAGTCACTACAAGAAGTGGATTACAGATGTCTAAAGAAGAATTGGGACGTGAGGAGAAACAAAGATTAAGAAGACAGGCCAAACGTCGTAAGGCCAAAGAATTCAAATCTCAACAACCTCAAAAGAAATCGAAGAGAAACGAGGTGGTTGACACTTTGAGTAAAGCTAAAAACGTCACTGTCATCACCAATAAAGGTGAACATCGTGATGTACATGGAAATTTGGTCAAACTGTCGAAACCTGTCAAATCCTCCGGCCTTAAACTTTAGTCGTATTTTGCTCAGCGCGGTTTCCCAATTAGGAAATTTTCGGCCCCTTATCGCTTATCGACGTGCATTATCGGTGGTTGTATAAAAACGAAAAACAAAAGCTGCATAATTCTTTGATTCGCTGTAGTATTGTGTAGATAACTCTTGTTGTGGAGAAAATATCATCGTACTTTGGTCAAAGTCTAATTAAGAGTTAGAATTCACCTACCGATCACACTGGTATCGAGTTGAACCTTCATTTTGATCGAATCAAGTACAAATTTTTTGAAAATCATCCTTCCATTGATTGTTATTGAAAGAATCAGACCGAAATTTTATTGGTTGACAAAAGCGTGAAAATTAGTTATTAGCTCAGAAATGTCGACACCTTCGGACTACATCCCCATTCCTCAACGGAATCCTGTCATTGGATCTCCAGGATCTGCTATGGGGTCGTCTTTTAAACCTAATTCGTTCTCCCGGTTTGCAAGGTCTTATTCCCGTAGTGTTTCTTTACAGAGTGCCAAATTGGTTGATTCCAACAGCGGGAGACGTCGAAGCTTTTTCAGCACTGATGGTGAGGCTTTAATCGATCCTGATTCATTTATACCTTCTAGTAGAGGTGCTCGACTCTCTGTTGTACTTCAAAGACCTGTTTTTGACGATGAGACTACCAGTCTTTTAACTCCTGATGTGTTTACAGGTGGTAGTACTCTCCCACAGACCATTTTTAACTCCATCAATGTATTGATTGGAATTGGTCTATTGGCACTTCCTCTTGGTCTCCGCTATGCAGGTTATATACTGGGTTCATTGTTCCTTCTGTTGTGTGCATTCTGTACTTTTGTCTCGGCAGAACTTCTTTCAAGGTGTATGGACACAGATCCCACATTGATGACGTATGCAGATATTGGACATGCAAGTTATGGACCTAAAGCTCGTGTTGTGGTTTCTCTATTACTCTGTGCTGATCTTGTGGGTTGTGGTGCTGCTTTGGTGGTACTTCTTGCCGATTCTGCTGGTCCATGGCTAGGTCTTGGTCCTACAGCGTCTCGTCTTGCAGCTGGTGCACTTCTCACTCCTCTCAGTCTTGCACCTCTTCGCTTCATCAGTGGTCTCAGTTTGTTGGGAATAGCTTCCACTTTGTTGGTTATTGTGGGTGTTCTGCTGTTAGGATTCATGAAACCTGAAGCCCCAGGTTCTCTACGGGAATGGGAACCTCCAAATGCATATCCATTATCTGTGGCAGCTTTGGCCCGTGCAGCAGGAATCTTGGTGGCTCCCTTTGGTGGACATTCTGTGTTTCCAACGTTAAAGGCTGATATGCGTCATCCATACAAGTTTTCTGAGGGACTCAAAGTTACCTATAGTGTTGCTGTGACTGCTGATTTCTCCATGGCCATCATTGGCTTACTCATGTACGGCTCTGGTGTTCATGATATAGTGCTCAAGAATGTCAGAGAAACACCGGGTTATCCCTCATGGGCTGCTCCTGTTCTTGCAGGCTTATTGGCTGCAGTCCCACTCCTGAAAACTCCACTCAATGCAGTGCCAATCATAGGCATTCTCAACGATCTGACTCAAACAAAAATTGGAACTTTCCGTTCCGCTTTGCATGCCGTACTTGTCAATGGATTATTCGTCACCGTTGCAATCCTCGTTCCAGAGTTCGATAGAGTCTTGGGGGTTGTCGGAGCTGCCATCTGTTTCGCCGTCTGCATAGCCTTGCCATGTATGTTCTATGTACGCTTATGTCAACCTACTGGTTGGAAAAGGCTCTCTTGTTATACGGCTGTCATCGTTGCCCTGATCCTCGGTGTCATTGGAACCTATGCAGCTCTTTTCCTCACCGTAGACCTGGATCCAAAATTTTAGTAGAAACAAGATTAAATAGAGATAATGAAGATATTACAAATCGAGCTATTTAATGTCTAAAGATGTCTTTTAATGCCATGATTTGACCAAAAGGGGGTGATGGTTCAATATGGCACAAAACGTCCTCTTGCGCGGCCGCGGAAGCCCCGCCCGCGAGCTCCGCGGGATCCCCGCCCACGTCCCCGCCCACGGCCAAAACCGGGCACATTTGTTCTTTTTGGAGTCACTTTCAAGTTACGTCCACGGAACAACGAGTCGTTGAGCTGTAAAGCAGCATTGGCTCCCTCTGGGTCTGCAAATTCCACATATGCAAATCCTTTGGGATGTCCTGTGAATTTATCCATGAGAATTGTCACTCTGTTGATGGCTCCACACTCCAGGAAATGTTTCTGGAGTTCTTCAGGAGTGGCTCCATAGTCCACACTTCCAACATAAACAGATCTGTTGTCTGCTTCTGCTGATTCTGGTTGTGCAGGAGCCTGTTGTTGTGTGACCAGTGTCTGGGACGTTGGTTGTGTCTCTTGCTGTGAAGGCTGTGTTTGTTGTGCCTGTTGTTCTTGAAGTGCTCTAAGATTATCAGCCTCTTGCTGCATAGCTGCCATCTGTGCCCGCATTCCTTCTAATTCTCCCGATATAGGTTCTGACATGATGTCTTTTGAGTGTCGAAGCGTTCACTATGACAGAATTGTGCATTTGAACACGACTTTTTTCTGGGCTTTGTTTTTTTTTTTTTTTCTTTGAAAACGTTTTGGTCATTTTTACACTACTGAACACACTACCAAGACAGGTGATGAGATTGTTCAGGACGTTTTTAGGGATTGTGACGGCAACTGGAGTGTTCGCCACAACTCCAATTGAAGTAGTCGATCCCGATCCACCTTCTACTATTGTGGATGTGTTGTCGAGTAGTGCACAATTCAGTACTTTTCTACGTTTGATCCAGCTCCGTGGGTTAATACCGATGGTGAATGAACTTGAAAATGTCACATTATTAGTGCCCGTAAACTCGGCGTTTGCAGGTTCTTCCGAACCTGGACTGTTGGAGACCTATTTGCTCGAAGGAGCAGTTAATAGCAGTTCTGTGGAGCTGGAAAATCGCATCATTTACTCCTCCCTTGCGCATGGGCCCGTCCTTCTGGAATGGGCGGAGAATTGCGCAAAATTTGGCGGAGCCTCCGTGGTGGAGCCGGACCTAATTGCACCCCTTCAGAACTCTGTGGTACAAGGCATTGACTCTGTTTTAAATGAACCAAAGAATATTTGTGATTTAGCAGCCCATGAGAGTTCTCTTTGGAAAGGTTTAATTGCCGACAAAGGTATTTGTAAAGCCCTTATCAACGGTACTCTTCTTCTCCTGCCAAATCCTTTTAATTCGGTGGAAAAAAATTATCTTTTAGGCGGAGCCGGGCGGGAAGACAGGCGGGCCTACGCTGCCGCCCATTTGGTGCGCGGATATCTAGGCGGGAACTTGACCGAATGCGCGGCGGACGTGGGCGGACATGCCGTCTGTTTCCAGCTGGGCCCAGAGGGGTTACAAGTGAATGGGACATTTGTGGAAAATGCAGATATAGTCGCCAGTGATGGACTTTTACAGGCTTTAGAAGCTGAGTTCCATAACCCTGTGGAATTCACCTTACGGAAATATTTGCACGGTTTGGACCTGACGCTGTTTGTGAATGAAATCGATTTTAGGAAACTTGGACAACTCCAAGACGATCCAAGTCTAGAACAGACTCTTTTTTTGTCTGTAGACGATGATGAGAATGAGTGGATGTCTGAAACAGAAACTGAAGCTGATATGTTGAACTTAAACCGTAACATTGTGTTGTACCAATTTGTTTCAGGACAAGTCAAACTTTCAGATGGAGCACTTTTCACAAGTAAATATTGTTACAAGAAACTTGGTGGAGACTGTCAAAAGATCAAAGTGACAAGAAGTGGGCATCAATGGCTTTTGAATGACCATGTTTCTGTTTCAGAAGAACCCATCAGAGTCGGAAACACCTCTATCTACCTATTAGATGACTCGTTGACGCTTCCAGCAAGATTGGCTGTGGCAATGGGTCCTTATTTCGATGCTTCAAGGACAATGGCTTATTTGGCTGATCTAGATATGTCTAATTTCCCTAGTAACCATGAAGGTTACACCATATTTGTACCCAGAAACAAAGTCTGGGACGACTTGGAACTTACTTGGAGTTACCTCTTACAAAACACAACAGCTTTAAATGCCGTATTAAGCAGTACAATTGTAAATGGTTTGGTATACAGTGATTTTGAAGGACGTTTTGAGACCACAGACTATGATGGATACAACGTCTCTGTGGAAAAAAGAGGTAAAGATGTGAGTGTTGATAATACCAAGTTCGTAGTCGAGTCTGGATCAGATATTTTATTTTCCCAAGGTGTTGCTCATATGGTGGATAGGGTTAGATTTCCACAAGATGTCAATATCACCATTCATGATCTCTTGTGGTCACAAAGCCATGAACTGTTTACGACCCTCTTGAAAGACACCGGAGTGACAAATTTATTGGATTTGGGATATTCTGTGCTTCTCCCGCCACAGCAATCTTTACATTTGGAAAATTTTACTGATTTAACTGCACTTGCTCGTTTGCATCTCATTCCTCCTGAGGCTGCAGAAAATTTGATTGAATGTTCGTCCGAAATCGACACACTGCTCTCTGGGGCCTCTTTATCGTGTCGTGAACTCACCCCAGGAGTAAGAATGCTTCAAATCATTGAAGGCAATGATAAAGAAGTTCGTATCTTGGCCAAAGGTTGTACTTCGAATTCCTATGAATCTGATCAGAGACAGTGTATATTTCTTCTCGACAGACCGATTCAACCTGATTGGCGTGAAAAACAGTTCTTGCATATCAAATTACCAATTGTTGCAATGGCAATAGGAGCCTTAGGACTGCTTGTTGCTGCAGTTCTCATGCTTTCATGTGGTATGGTGATTTTTGTAGGACGTACTGCTCCTCCTGATGAATCTCATCACCCAGACGAAAGAGCACCTCTTGTTGTTCCATCTTCTGTTAATTATTCCACCACATCTCCAGCTACTCCTGTCGATTTCTCAGAGAATAGCTACTCCACAAACGCCAAGACAGGTGCCATAAGAGTACAACGGAGCTCAAGAAGTCTACGTGAATCCGTCTAACCCCCTTTTGCGATTCGTAATTTGCTCATAATTATAATCCACTAATTTCGTAAATTGCTCGTTCTTCTCTTCTTTAATCAGCTTTGATGTCGAGAGGTAATCAGCCTGAGACGACTCTGGATCCTTCAGATTGGCTTGGAACGCGATTTCCACCATTCTCGAAGCTTGACGGAATGTTAAGATGTCATGTTTGTAAAGAGTTGATGACTTCTCCCGTTCTCACAGCCTGTGGACACTGTTTTTGCTCTCTTTGTATTAGAACAACTCTTCAAAATACTGGATCATGTCCACTTTGCCATACTGAACAACTAGAAAGTAACTTGAGAAAAAATTTGTTGGTAGAAGAAGTCATTTTGTTTTTTAAGAAATATCGTTCAGATTTGTTAGAGACCTTAAAAGTTGAAGAAGAGCAAGATGATGATGATATAGAAGTGATTGTTCAACCTCAAAAACTGGAAGTTATTTCTAAAAAACGTCCATTTACTGTGACTGATCAGATACTGTCTCTGTCTACTGAACAATTAGGTGAATGTCCTATTTGTCATGATTTTTACCCCATCAATGAACTCGAATCATCTCATATAGATAGCTGTTTGAGTAAGCCTTCTCCTGTGCCCAAAAAACCCAAGACTAGAACGTCACATATTTCTTCATTCTTTACATCAAATCAGCCTGAAAGACTGGTTCAAATGCAAGTTTCAACGAGTCAAAAACCTTTGGGTAAATTAGACTTTAGCTCATTAACCATTTCAAAAATCAAAGAAAGACTTTCATCTTTGTCTTTACCTACAACAGGTACTCGTCAACAGTTGGAAAATAGATATAACCAATATTCAGTTTTACATAATGCAAATCTTGATTCTTTGAATCCAGTTCCTGCCAAACAACTCAGACAAACTTTACGATCATGGGAGTTTCTCCATAACGGGATTGACAATAACTTGATCGTTCTGAACAAGTCCAAAGACATTGATACCAAAGAATGGACCAGTCTGTATAACGATGAGTTTAAAAATTTGATACTGCAGGCCAAACTGCGAAAGCTGCTGTCAACTCCGACTTCTGACCTGGATATAGATACAGTATAGTTATAACATTCTATTTACTATTTGTAGTTACAATTCGTCTCTTTCGTTGAATGACTCCACTGGGAGCAGTTCCTCTGGTAGAGGTTCAGCAGATGGTGAGTTTGTTGGAGATACAATAGATGTCTCCGTGGTGGAAGAGGACTCAAGAGAAGAAGCAGTCTCGATAGAATTAAACGTTGAAGATGTCATTTCGATCTGTTTTGCAGATGAGCTCAATGATTCAGTCTCTTTGGAGGCTGAGGACTCAGTTGGGATAGTAGTTGAAGAAGCAACAGAAGTGTCAGTACGAGATTTAGATGAGACAGCGGAGATAATTTCGGAGGAGCTTTCTGTTGATTTCTCAGGAGAACTTTTTGCTGATACAGTTGTTTCCGTTGAGGCATTAGTGGAACTTTCTGTTGAAGCGGTAGTTTCTGATGATAAGGAAGTTTCAGTTGAAGTTTCAGTTGAAGACTCAGTTGAAGACTCAGTTGAAGACTCAGTTGAAGACTCAGTTGAAGACTCAGTTGAAGACTCAGTTGAAGACTCAGTTGAAGACTCAGTTGAAGACTCAGTTGAAGACTTAGTTGAAGACTCAGTTGAAGACTCAGTTGAAGACTTAGTTGAAGACTCAGTTGAAGACTTAGTTGAAGACTCAGTTGAAGACTCAGTTGAAGAATCAGTTGAAGACTCAGTTGAAGCTTCAGTCAAGGTCTTGGTTGATGATTTAGTCGATGTTTCAGTTGATGTTTCAGTCGATGTTTCAGTTGATGTTTCAATTGAAGTTTCGGTCGAGGTTTCAGTAGATGTTTCGACAGGAGTCTTTGTGGACGTCTCTAATGTTTTTTGAATAGATGTATCTGTCAAGGTTTCTGTTGATGTTTCTACTGACGTGGAGGTCTCAGTTGATGTCTCAATTGATGTCTCAGTTGATGTCTCAGTTGTTGTTGTTGGTGTTGAAGATACAACAGTTTCTAACTCTATAGCTGATGTTGGACTTCCACTAACACTTTCAACTAATTCAGAACTCGTTACAACATCACCCTTACTCTCACTCTTCACAGCATCTTCGACTACTGATTTAATTGAGTTTCCTGCTGACTTCAGCAAAAAGACAATTGATGAGGTTTCTATTGAAGAGCTCTGTGACAAAGAAGTTGTCTCTTTGGATGAAGGACCAGGAGTGATCACCTCAGTAGAAGAAGAAGTCGTCAAGTCTTTTGAATCAACAGTAGCTTTTGAAGATGAACTTAATTGGGTCAAAGAATCTTCTTTTAAAGATGATTCTACATTGGTTTCCGAGTCTGTTTTCTCTTTGAATGAATCATAAACAGTGGATTGAGCAGAGATTTCTACCGATGTATCGATCGAAGTGGTCGAGACGCTTTCAAAAGTTGTGGTACTGCCTGTAAGAGCTTCAGATTCCAGAACAACAGTCTCTACGCTTTCCCATGAACTTGTTACTGGTGCAGTATTAGGAGTGTAGTCTTCGGAAACATCGTGAACCACTTGGGTTCCGGATCTGATTTGGAAGTAACTGCTTGAGTCCGGTTCACGACGGTAGTAATCGACCAAGTCATCGATGACTCTGTTCTGTATAAGCCATTGAACCAGCACTGCAAGACACATCACTGCCAAAAGAGCAAAGAATTGAGTGACCAAAGTTCGAGTCCAGGAGCGTGCAGCTGCGACGCCAGCAGGCAAACGGATCACTGTGATCGAGTTGTCAGCAGACACAGAAGCCAACAATCTTCCATCTGGAGAGATCTGCACTGCTGTTATCGTAAACAGGTGAAGTTTACTGAATTTCCGTATCACTGCAAACGATTTGGCAGCCGTTAAGGTGACAGAGGCATCGTTACCTCCTACAGCGATCAAACCTGATCTGACTGCCAATCCTGTGATCCCCTTTGTCTTGCGGCACACAGAACGACGACGTGTCACTGTCTTCGAATCCAAACAATACTCAACAAGCACAATTCCGACCCCCAGTTTTGGAGAACCGGCCAAAATGGCCGTTTTGGGACCGAATCTGACTTTTGCAAGGGTTAAATCAGGGAATTGGTGTCTAGCTATTTGAGTTCCTGTTACTGTGGAGACGAATTGAACGGCATTTGGAGTAATATATGCCAATACTTTACCATCTGGAGAGACACAGATGTCTTTTACTTGGACCTGGGGATCCAAAGAGAGTCTGGCTTCCAAGGAATCGGTATCCACGACGGAGATTTCACCATTAGAGAATAAAAGAGAGGCAACGGATCCATCTGAGGACAAAGAGACGACTTTGGCATACTCAGTAGGATCGGTACTGTCACTAATTTGAGCACTTTGAACCGGACGGAGATGCTGGTCTATGTAGCCAAATTTACGAAGATGGCGGTTAAGACCGGTCCTTACTGAGCTTGATGATTGGTTACAAGAGAATAGAATTGTGTTATTGGCAGCATCAAGACACATTGGTGCATCTTCATCATCCGCCAACAGAAGTTCTCTAAATCTTTTCACGATACGTGGTCTGGCAAAATCAATTGTACAAGCCGTGATTTTGTTTTTGATCCCATGATTTCCTTCACCACCACCTCCTGTGACCACTAAAGTGGATTCATCAAGGAATTGGGCACCGTAGATAGGATAGTCTAACTGAAGCTTGGCTTGTTGAAACTTTACCATGATGGTGTGGTGTTTTTTGAGTGGAAATTTGGGTAAAAAAAATATTTTTGGGCGGAAAATTCGATTTTTGGGCGGGGCCGCAGAGACAAATATTGGGGATACAAATTGATTATGGGGATGGTATATGGATGGGAATATGGAAAGTTATTATTGAATAGAAGGCTATGTGGATGATGATATGTATTTATTTGCTGTTTTGAGCTTGTCTTTTTCGGGATAGAGAGCATACTTAATTTTTAATGTATAATTTCCTAATTCGGAATAACCCCCCAAAACTATGAAGGTCTAACAGAAACGTTACAGAAAAGTGAGATTAGACTTTGAAGTCGAAAATGGTAAGAATGGATCTTTATCGCTCATTCCAGTTTAATTTGAAATGTCAAAGTTGCTCTTTTCGGTTTAATCCATGTACCTATTACTCTCTATGAGGAATTGGGGGTAATATTTACTAAGAATTCTTATGTTGATCAATATGATCCATTATATGCTTTCGAATTCCACAAAATGGATGACCAGAGAAATTAAAAAACTCACTTGGTGGCAATCTGAACAATTTTTTTGATCCGTTAATGCAATGACGCCTCAGTCTCTTTTAAATGGTCTGTATCTTGATTATATAAAAAGGGGTGAGGGGCGACTTGAATATAGACTATTATATACAACTCAAATGGAACTTATCAGCACTACTAGTTTAAAATCATCATTGGACCATCCAGAAACCACCACTTTGAACTCTCATCAAAAATTGAAGGTTATTATGCTTAGCTTCAATAGACTTTACAGAGAGAATACCTACGACTCGTTATTGGGTAGTCTAATTATGACCATAGACGATGGCCAAACAACTAGCAATTGTTGTAATGATAGTAAAATGACACAAGGTCTTCTGAAGTGTCTCAAAGGTCTCAATTCACTCAAAGAAATGGAAGACTCCACAAGTTTCAACTTCAGAATCGAATGGATTAAAACTTATTGTCAGAACAAATGTTTTACTTGGACAGCTTCAGAATTTGAAAGACAGAGATCCATTCTGACTCAAAAATCTCAAAACTCAAAGTTGAAGCCCTCTTGTAAGAACCCTTTTGTCATAGACCAAATTTCCATGGAAAGAATGTTTCCCAATCACTTCCACTCACTAAAAGTTCAAAGATTCGAAATTTTGTTATGTCAAATTGACAAAGGGTCTAGACTCGTCCATTCATTAATGGCTTTAGGCCATCTTAGCTGTCTGAAAAAAGAGTTGAGACATCTAGGTCGTAAATTAAATGACTTACGTAATTTACATGACCAAAATGATTGGATAACTGATAAGAACAAAATGGAATCATATGCCTCTGTGAGCATCACACTGAAGATTTGGTATGTTCAAAAAACGCTTCTTGATCAACGTTTTTGTTCTGTGAAGCAAAAGAAATACGAAGAAGAAGAGCAAATTCTTCTGGCTCTTTGGAAACCTCGTGAAGAACTCTATAATACCAGAGCAGAAATTGCAGTTATCATAACAGATGCCTATGAGAAGTTCGAAAAAGACTGGGTCTGGTATATTTGTCCTATTTCCACTCTCGATAAGATCCTCAAGCAAGACCTTGAAGTTTCGAGACTAAAAGATAATTTCTCATATAATGAGTTCATAAGGGATACCATTGAGAAGTTTCGCAAGGTTGAAAGAGAATGTCCAAGAATTTTCTTTGAGACATTTGTCTACAACAGACTGCAAAGCAGCTTCGTCAATGTTTGTGAATTGGGTATCAGGAGAGTCCGTGCCCAATTTGCAAAAGAATTCAGAAACGCTTTGAGGAAATTGGAACTTTCTATTAGGAGAGAAGAAGGAAAAGAATTATGGATGAATCACGATAATGATGTGTTACTAGATTGGAGAAAGCTGTTCCATCTCTCCAGGCCGTTGATTAACTTCTATTTTGAGCAGTACGTTAAGGAAATGCTGTACTGTTTTGAGAAGGCATATGAAGAGAAGTTTGGAACCGTCTCACTGGAAGACGAAAGTAGAATTCAAGAGTACTTGGGAATCTCTACTCCCCTGTGTCATACTACATAAATATAAGGAATAAAGGCATTGTTATAACTTTTGATTCGTAGCAGAGTCTTTGCAACGATGCATCTGAATATCTATAAAGGCATGTTGTTTTCAATGGTTGAGAACATCTCAAGAATTGCGGTGTAGTGGAATACAATTCCACATACGACAAAGAAATGCCAAATGTTATGGGAAGAGAAGCAATAATCCACCCACCATAAAGAGGTGAAATTTTCATGATTTTCTGTCTTGTCTGGTACTTTAAAATGTTTTTTGATGTCATCATGGTCGTTCAATTCGTTCAAGATTTCATCACAGATGTCGAATTGGTCGACGGTGACATCACGACGGCAACATTCCGGGAAAAGAAATCCGTAGAACACCACACCTGATAGATAGGAGCCAAGACTTCTCCAAAGGGGAACGTAATAGATGATTGTCTTGATGACACCCTGGTAATACATGAGTATTACAGAGCTTAAAATCCCCATTGCGGCAAGAGATATGAAGAATAAAATTCTAAAAGGCCTTGCCTTTGGAGTGTCAAATGTTGGAGACCATGTGAAGAAGAATCCCATCAGACCAGCGATGGTAGATGCAGAGATAATTGAATTTCTCAGGATCGGATAATAGTGCAAAGCGCAATACTCTGTTGTAATGATTGAGGCGGTGATGAGAACGGTGATACCTGTATAATCGATACAGGCAAAACGAGACCGAACAGGAAGGTTAGATGTGGAATTGAAAGTGTGCCAACAAATGGAAGAAAAAAGACATTTCACCAGAGCCAGTAAAAAGAGGTAGAAACATACAACACCTGACATTGTACATTTGGTGTAGACTTCAGAATGATGGAAATGATAACCAATGAGATAAAGAGCAACGAATAAACCAATCATATGGGTCCAAATATTACCTGTCTCATTGTGGAGTTGAAATATGGACTTGATACAGTCTTTGTAACTACTTTGAAATCTGTAACCATAAACGATGAATTTGTTCTCTCTCCATGGGAACGGTAGTTCCCAATAATGAAGAAGTTTTGTCTTTCCTGCCAGTACAGCGTTATCATAATTGTGGAACTGAATGTTCAAATCGTGGAAAGTTTGGGATACCATGTCTCTTTTTTCATTATCTGTGGCCAACAGGAGCATTTCATCCGATTTGGCATTCAAAAAATGTCTAAATTTGGCATCGATGAACTCCAAACCAAGTAACAATTTCTCATCCGATGATGAGACCGGGTTGGTTGAAAAAATGTTACCGTAGTATTCATCGAGGATTTTATCTAAAACGTCTAATTTTTTCTCCTTTGAGGCAAGTTTAAGCTTTGTAAGAGACTGATAAACCAATCTGGCATTGATCGTATGGACCAGATCAGAATGAGAATGAGCGGAAGGTGATGCTGAAACATCATTGTTGATGAAGAACTCTTCGATATTTGTCAAAGTCGAAGATATGAACTCTTCTAACCTTGTAGCCAATAATTGTTGGAGTGAAAGATCGGTCAGTGAATTCGACGGACTTGACTTTTTGATGTAGTCAAACAAATCATAGTCATCTTTAGTCTCCTTGTTCTTCCGGTTCTTCAACTCTTGGTTGACCACCATTGTATTAGTGTTTGAACCCGGCATTAGACCGATAATTTACAAATTGTATCGTCAAGTGGCTCTTATATAAAAAACGTTTCTTTAAAAACCGCAGTAACTTTTTTTTCAACTTTGCAGCCAATAAAAGACGTGCATGAAAAGTTGGGATATCAAAGTGATGAAATTACAGTCAACAATAGACAACTTAATAAGTTTATATTAAATGAGGGGAATTAGAAAATAGAGATTTTCTTTTTATATTTAGTACTAATCCATCCATTTGCCGATCTGTTTTTACTAAAAAGGAAATTGGCTGCTGCAACTGACTAAAGCAGACTGGGTTAAAAAAAAAACTTCTCTACGTTATTGTTTCGGAGGGGATGAATAGATGTGACCACTTAGTAATCGAAGCATACACAGTAACAGGACATTTTGTATAGTTAGTTATCCGAGATATTTTCCAATTTACAATGCCGGCTCCCCCACTGAAAATTGCAGATCCCCCTTTTTTAAACCACGAGCCGGCTTAAATCCGCTTATCGGTGATTATGCAGGGGACTGCTTTCGACTACATGAGAGTGGAAGCGAATTTGAGAGGTGGGAATCACTACAAATATCTATGAAAACTCGACTTTCAATGAAAAGGTGATATGTCATGATCTCACCCTTCCGTAAATCGTTTATTTTATTCGCTGAATTAGGCTCAAAAGAGACCCTTTGAGATTTTTCTTTTCTTTTTCATCTTTTCTTTTTAGTAAAAATATCATAATTTTTCGCTCAGTTATTTTGTGGATTTTTTTTTTTTCCCCGCCTGACTCCCCACCTAAGACTCCGCCTAGATTTTGCTTTTAAGTGAGAACAAATTTTTCATTTTTCTGTCCATTTTTTTTTTCTTTTTTTTTTTTTTTTTTTAATTTTAAGTTATATCATCTTATGGGTTTAATCAATCAGCCATCAAATCAGATCAAATTAACCAACGTTTCGTTGGTTAGGATGAAAAAGGGCAAGAAGAGGTTTGAAATTGCCTGTTATCAAAATAAAGTACAAGATTGGAGATCCAATGTGTAAGTTTTATAAGTTCTCTAAACCAAACTAATCAAATTCAGTGAAAAGGATATAGACGAAGTATTACAAATACCTCAAGTGTTTTTGAATGTGTCTAAAGGTCAAGTGGCTCCTAATGATGAACTTCAGAAAGCATTTGGAACAACGGAAACCGACAAAATTGTCATGGAAATCTTATCGAAAGGTGAAATTCAATTGGGTGAGAAAGAAAGACAAGCCAAAGCTCAACAAATCAATAACGAAATTCTTCAAATCATCAGCACTAAATGTATTAATCCCAAATCAAAGAAAAGATATCCTCCAACAATGATTCAAAAGGCTCTTGGAGAACTTAAATTCAACTTTGTGTCCAACAAATCTGCAAAAATACAGGCATTAGATGCCATCAAATTACTCGTTGAGAAACAGATCATGCCAATTGCCAGAGCCAAGATGAAGATAAAATTATCAATGGATGTTAAGGTTTACAAGAAGATCTCTGATAAGATAAAGCCGATGTTGAACGAAGAAGACGAACCATCATATGGCGGATCTGTTTTCGAAACCATTGCTTTCATCGATCCTGTCAATTATAGAGACCTTGTAGAATTGATGAAACAGAACAAAGGGCATATCGAAGTCCTTGACATGGCTGTTGCTGATGAAGGTGACAAATCTGTTTAATCAATCTTCATATTTCTAGCACCTTCTTAACGGTTTCTAACACCGCTATCAAATTTTCAAAATCATTTACGCTCGGAGGCTCTTTGGGAGTGCATAATTTAGAACTCATTGAAAATATGACTGGTTTGCTATTTAGTCCTAGTTTAACAAGTAATCTCCCCAATTGGGTGGCAATAATCAAAGGCTTGAAATTGGTGGTGTTTCCAATGATATAACTAGTTTTTATTTTAGCGTCTATCTCCTCATCTTCTAAGCTGTAGACCATCTGTGGTAATTGTATATCTATAGTGGAGTCCATTTCACCATTCAACAGGATTTGAAAAATTAACTTGTCTTGATACTCTATATACTGGACAAAAAGATCATCTTCATTTATCTTAGATGTGATCGAAGTGCTCTTCAATTTACTTTGAAGTGTCATATCTTAAGCGCCGATGAGTTTTTTTTTTTTTTATTTTTCGTATTTTAATTTTTTTCAGCTTTTTCAGCTTTTTGTGTTTTTGAGTTTTGAGTTTTGCGTTTTTGTGTTTTGATTTTTGATTTTTGGTTTTTGTGTTTCTGTGTTTCTGTGTTTTTGTGTTTTTGTGTTTTAGTTTTTTGTAATTTTTATTTTTGTGTTTTGGTTTTTTTTTTTTTTTTATTTTATTTTAAATTTCAACCGCGGTCAAAAGACTAGGAATGAGTCGACATTCGGTCCATGACGACGATGATGCCCGAAGTAATCATACTGTAGACTCCCTTATACCCAATCCAGAGCCTCATACTACTCCTAAACATTTGGTAACACTCAGAACATACTTTTATAAGGCTACGTCCACCGTTTGTACTACCTTATTTCTTGGTACTTTATTCATATTATCGATAATAACACACATTTTTCGTTCTATAAAGGGAACAAAAGACGAAAGACACCCACCAACCCATCCAGAACCAGCTTATCCTGGTGTAAGAGGGAAGATTAAAGTTGTAGACGACTTGAGATACTACGTAAATTTGCTTGGTTTAGAACTATTGGAGTACAACATTGTCACAGAAGATGGATTTTACATAGAATTGAAGCGAATTATTGATCCTAGAGAACCTGAATTCGTTTCTAAACCTCCAGTCTTATTAGTCCATGGTCTTTTACAATCATCGGCGTCTTTTGTCACCAGTGGACAGAAGAGTTTGCTGTATCATCTCTTTCAAAATGGATTTGACGTATGGTTGGGTAATAATAGATGTGGTTTCAATCCTAGACATCAATATCTCTCATCCAATAATCTGCGGATGTGGAAGTGGGATATTGTGGACTTGGCATGTTATGATATTCCTTGTTTTGTTTCGAACATCTTGAAAGTTAATACTCAGTATGAGAAGGTATCGTTGTGCTGTCATTCTCAAGGTACCACCCAGACATTTGTAGCATTGTCAAAGTACTTCAATCCCTCTTTCAATGATCAAATCCAATGTTTTGTTGCATTGGCTCCTGCTGTGTTCGGTGGACCTCTTCTTGATGAGAAACTATTCATTAGATTCATCAACAGCCTCAACTCAACGATGTACAATCTTTTCTTCGGTATCTTATCCTTTATGCCTATCATGATGAACACCAGAAAATTGATATACAAATCCAGTATGTTCGGCTTCTTGAGCTATTCCATGTTCAACTACTTGTTCGATTGGGACAACATGCTTTGGGATCCTGAATTGCAGTCCATTCATTTCCTCTTCTCTCCAGTATATATAAGCACCCAGCTAATGAGATGGTGGCTCAGTAAAGATGGGTTTGTAGATTCTAAGTCGATCTTGGATGATACAGATAACTGGTTTGACGATCATACAACTCCTCCTATCATGTTATTCATTGCTGAACGTGACAGATTAGTAGATGGGCAGAAGTTAACAGACCATTTCCATAATTATGAAGAAACATACACGAAATTAGAGATCAAGACAATAGAAGAGTACGCTCATTTAGATGTTCTATGGGCGGACGATGTGATCACCAAAATTGGCAAACCAATGGTAGAATTTATGAATAAGTCTATTCAGGAGTCATGAACTTTCTCCTCTTAGTGCTTATCGCTCGCTTACTCAACCATAAGTCATAAAATCAAAAATCATACCCTTTGAAGACAGAGTTAACACATACTCTATAAAAAAGCTTATTGCACAACTCTTTCATTGTTAACTCCACCTTTATACAATTCGTTACTCAGGATTTGTTATATTGGCCCTTCTTCACCATTTCAGCAAAACGGCTTTTGGTGTTGAGAAGGTTACGGATCGAATCAAATTCTCTGATTTCTCCGGCATCGAGAACTAAAACTTTGTCATAATCAAGAATTGTGTCTAGTCTATGGGCAATTGTGATGATTGTAGTTTCTTGGAACTTTTCACGGATTGTCTCTTGAACGATCTTGTCAGTTTCCACATCAACAGCGGCTGTGGCTTCATCCAAGATCAAAATTTTGGATTTGTTCAATAAAGCTCTTGCCAAACATAGCAATTGTCTTTGACCCAGTGATAGATTTGATCCAGATTCCGAGACATTGAAGTCCAAAACCTCCTCTTCACTCGTTGAAAATTTGTTGAAATGTGAAACTTCAAGAGCATTCCAAATTTCTATGTCACTATGCTGTTGAAATGGATCCATGTTATACCTAATGGTACCTCTCAACAGTTGGGATTCTTGTGGGATGATGTTCAAACTATGTCTCAAATCGAACAATCCGATCTCAGCTATATCCACATCGTCGATCACTATGGTACCTTCTGTTGGTTCTAGCAATCTAAAAATGGACTGAGCCAACGTAGACTTTCCCGCTCCAGTACGACCCACAACACCTATCTTTTCTCCTGACTTGACGACAAAGTTGAGTCTTTTAAGAACAAGTATCTCACCGTCATAACTGGTAGAATAGTTTTTGAATTCCAATTCGCCCTTGGTTGGCCAGTCAATTGGCGGACGTTTGTCCTCAATGATTAAAGGAGCCTCACTCTCAAGATCTGCATATTCTACAATCCTTTCAACTGCAACAACGTCCAGTTCAATCATGGCAGAGAGACGAACCATCTCTTGTAAAGACTCGGTGATGTTTAAAGAGTAACTCATGATCAAACCGATCATGGACGAGCTTAAAGGAGATGACGACCTCTTCGTATAGACACAAAGCATAGCAATTGCAAATATCACAAGAGAACCGGTGAATTCCAACCGGATAGTCACCCATCTGGCGAACCTGTTATAGTTGAAAGCAAGTGTCACGTTATAATCTCCTAATATGGCAAGATTAAAATCCTCACGCTCTACGACATCATATGCTCTGATTGTTTCATCACCACCAACACATTCACCAAAATGGGTAATCACTGGACTCCTGGAGGCTTTCAAGCACCGTTTCAATTCTCGAGATAAAGCCACATAGTAGTCTCTATAGTATGAATAGATGATTGTTAAGAGGACAAACACCATCAATATAGCTGGAAGATTGATGGCTGTCACGAGTACGACTGTGGTAATACTGATGATGTTTGTCAGCATAAATTTGAAGAGAATCGATAGATGTTCTTCAAGATTAGAAACATCTCCGAGAAATCTGTTCAAGATCCTACCAACGGGAGTCGTTTCGAAGAATTGCATTGGAGCTCTGAAAACTCCAACTGCTAGCAGTTGGTGCAAGTTCAATGCTCCTTTTAGAGAGCATACTGCTTCAAACCAGGTGTCTCCCAAACTTTTGCTTAAGCCGACTAAAACACCGATAAGAATGAAAACCCCGATATAGAAACTGGGATTCACCGTTTCGCCTTCTTTTAAATTGATCGATGACCAATAAGTAAGCAAATATGTGTCTAAAAACTTGATCAAAGAACCAGCAAGCATCAAACTTACTGCAACTATTACTCTCAGATTACCACATGCTCTGAAATACTTGAGGTAAACTGACTTATCAACATTTCCAAAATTTGACTGTTCTCTGTTTTTGTCAGCTGGATTAAATATTTGTTCTTTGAAAGTGGAAAATGGAAGTGGCTTGAGGACTGGGTAATTTTTGACTTCACAGGGAGTACTCACATGCTGTAAATTTGAATCATCAACGGTTGTACCGAAATTTTCGATCAAATTTGATAGTTTTGTACCATGCAGAAGCACATCTTTGAAGGATCCCGACTCTTCTATTGTTTGATTCTCTATTAAAACAATGTTGTCTGCCGAGCTCAAAACTTTGACGTTGTTCGTCAGCAAGATAACTGTTTTATCTTTGAGAAAACCAGACTTTTTATTGAACACTTTTTGAATCAACCAGGCACAGACATGTGTATCAACTGCAGAGAGGATATCATCAAAAATGTATAAATCTGCTTGAGAATAAAGGGCTCTGGCTAAGGCGACTCTCAGTTTCTGACCACCGCTCAAAGTGATTCCTTTCTCTCCAACAAGTGTTTCGTCTCCATCTGTCAACTTTGTAAGGTCTTCCTTCAAATCAGCACATTCCAAAACCAAGTTGTAAAACTCCGGATCATACTCACGGTAAAACAAAATATTGTCTCTCAAAGAAGCATTGAAAATCCAAGGATTCTGGGAGCAATATGCGATAGATGAAGGTAATCTTCTCTTAGCTGGAATTGTAAAATCATTTGAGATCATATGAAGTTCCCCAAGAATTGCTTTCAAGAAGGCAGATTTCCCAGAGCCCACTCTTCCCACAATACATGACATCTGACCTTGTTTGACGGAATAGTTGATTGTGTGTAAAGCTACTGTGGAGTCTTGTTTAGACCATAAGAATTTCGCATTTTCAATTGAAACATCATCACTACTCTCGGTCTTGTCATCTATCTCATCTAGCTCATCAAGCAACAACATATTTTTGATTCTGTCAATGGAAATACGACATTGTAATAAGTATTGAAGGTCTAGTGGCAGAGAATGAAATGGTTCTTGTAAGAAATTGAAGAGAACAATACTTGGGAAAATTATATCTGCGGTTAATGGTATGTCAGGGTGTAATATGCTGAACATATAGAAACTTGAACCACAGATGATCATTGGACTCAATTCAGTGACAAATGTGGTACAAGAAGACCAAATGATCTTGATCCATATCAAATTGACCTCTTCTGTCCTTACGGCCTTTAAAATTTTAAGCAAAGGCTCTTCCCAACTGTACAACTTAATGGATTTGATAGAGTTTAGCATATCGGTCAACAAGATGCTTCTTTCATCTTTTTTCTTGAGACGTTTATCTTGAAGAGCGTTCATGTGCTTCATCACGATGAAGTTTATAGGAAGCAGGAACGGCATCACTAGAAAAGCGGTGAGTACAGAAACTCCCAATAAGGAAAAGAGCAGTGCAAAATATAATATCAAGGCCATAACGTGAACAAGAAACGTCGATAAAGGGGAAAAGAAAACATCCTGCATAATCTCAACGTCACCGGTGGCCATGTTGATAATTTCACCCGAAGTTTTCATTTTCTTCAGTTCTGGTGATAGTCTCATCAGTTTTCTGAAAACCAACGATAGTAAAGCATTTCTCATACAAACAGATTTTTGTCTATGAGCCAAACTTGCGTTGGATGATAAACTACGACAAACATCAGACAAGAAGATTCCCAATGCTATTACAGTGCTCAGAAACATTGAAGACTTTTCTGAAGCAAATGATTTGATCAACAATTTGAGAAGGAATGGAGATAATACTCTAAACATCAATTCGCTGTAGCTAAAAGTTAAAGCAATTATTAGTTGAGGATAGAAAGTTTTCAGAATGGCCCACGTTAAAGAATTTCGCCCAGATGATATCTCTTTGCTCCAAGCTTTGTTCAATTCTCTAAAGCCATATTCAGTTGATAGCTTATGTTCTAATTGTACTAAATCAGAGGCATTCATATCTGGATTTTGGTAACATCTATTTATCATTTCAGTTAAATAGTTGTAAGTTAAAACACTGATGGCATCAATTGTGGTGGGTATATTGTTCCGAAGGTTATAGTTGACAAGATCGACCGAAGGGTTGTAATAGTTCCATTCCAAAAGAAAGATCATGAAAGGTGCAGAAGCTGTTAAAATGAGAGGAACTGCCATGACCCATGATCGAAATTCAACTTTTTGAAGCAAAATGGCAGAAAACCAAATGAATTGTGCCAAAGTTGAATAGAGTATGATTCCAGAAGGAGTGCTTGTATATAAAACTTCAACTGAGGTCAACGGTAATAGAAAAAAAACATTAAGTATGATGGTGGACAAGATAGCGTGATTTGAAATTGAAGTATAATAGACTAGAATCAAGCAAATGCTATCAATCAACCATAAGTTTAGCCTAAGTTTATAACTGAATGACTGTTTTAATACGGACCCGACTCTCAAATGGGCATTCTGCGTGATATTAGTCACACAGAAAATCGACAGAATGACATTTATACATGTCAACGATCCATATAAGAACAATGAGTTGAACTCAGTGTCTTCTAGAGATCTTATAGGGAGAAATTGATTCATTGGGATTCAACCTGCAGGACCCTTTACTTCTTGTTTATAGCACTTTTCTGAATTTTTCGATCTGCCTCCTTATTGTGCGGCTGCATACAGATGAAGGCTAAAATCATTTACTGCTTTAGACTTGATAAAATCTGAAATGAGATACTTGATTGAATGTATCAATCTTATGGTCACTAGATTCACTTGTCAAAGTTGGGTTTTCGGGCTCAAATCTGTAGACCCAAGTCTACTATACAGCATTATATCACAAATTATGTATAATATGAAAACTCACCTGCATATAATTATTTCCTAATTGGGTGTGCCCTATCATGCCCTGCATAAAATCTTATCTACGTTCATATGGCCAATCATAGGATGACATATTTTGCTAACTAGACCATGGCCAAGGGCTGAAGAGATGATATATTTCTCGATGTAGGTGGTGGCCAATTTCGAACAGAAGGTAAGTTTTGCGAAGCTCTTTTCACTGATAAGCTTGAAGAAAAGATAGGAGAGATCAAGCAACGATTATCAGACACGTTTAGGAGCGAATGAGGAAAATTTAAGAGGCTGCGAATAAAGTGAAGGGATTTTACAGGAAATTTGAGAAAAGCCGAATTCATAAAGATTTCATATCACCTTTGGTGTTTTGATACTTTGCTCATATAAGATGTACAAAAATACTCCTAAAACCTCTTAACATAATACTAAAACACAGATGTGAGCACAATATTAAAAGTTTCTGTTTTACTGATAACATATATGCTCTAAAATGGACCGCTGTAGATCTTGAACTAGATATGCCATAAGGCTACAGAAAACCTTTGGTGGTATTATGAGACATCATTCAATGTAAGTATTTCTTCTTTGAATCGTATATTATGAATTAATGTTCATTCATTTTTTCAAAATTCAGGAAGTGGGAGTTGGGGTAATATATACTATATAAATCTTTGAGCAGATTCAAAATGTTCCATAACACTATATTCACAACCATGAATGCCTACCCTCTTCCTAGAGCATCTTAAAGATATTATGGAAGCTGTAGGTTCCAAATAGTCAGTTAAGTTCTAAAAAAAAACCTACAAACTCAAAGCAATTGACACAATATGTCACGTGATCGAAATATACTAAGGAACAGAAAAGCAGATAATGCATTATTTTTGGATCATCTTAGTCTATACACGCATGACAACTTTTCTTGATTTGAGTGTTGGACTGCCTCACCACCAGGTCATATTCTGAAACTGTCAAAAACCTCTGTTACGTCAAATATTAGGCCAGAACACTTTCAAGAGGAACCTGACTCTGATGTTATTTTAGACGGTATAATGGAGACTACGACTCCTGAGCATTTGGGCATGGTCGCATCAAGTTTTGAGATCAAACATATTCCAAACACATTTAAGGAAGCGATGAAAACCGAGAAACTGGACCTATGGAAAGAAGCATGTTTAAGAGAGTTGAACTCGATGGTCGAAAATGATACATATGATCTCACAGACTTACCCACCAATAAGAAAACTATTGGAACTAGATGGATGTTTCTGATCAAACAAAAATCCAATGGAGTACTCTATAAACTGAGACTTGTGGCTCAAGGCCACACCCAACAGGAGGGAATTGATGATAAAGAAACATTCTCCCCTGTAGTTCGCTATAGCCGCTTTCAATAGGATGATAGTACTTCACATGGATGTGACCACCCTGTTCCTTTATGGCCATCTCGACGAAGAGATCTATGTATAACAACCTCCTGGTTTTGAGAAAACAAACAAAGTTTGGAGACTTAAGAAATCCCTATACAGTTTGAAGCAATCTCCACTAAAATGGAATGAGAAGATCAATGACTACTGACCTCAGATGGTTTTAGAAGAAACGTATGTGAACCCTGTTTCTACTTAAAAGAAACTAAAGATGGACAAAAAGCATTAATACTGTTATACGTTGATGACCTTCTCATTCTGGGATCCCATTTGTCTGTCATTAACAAAACAAAGGAACTGCTAAGGATGAATTTCAAGATGACTAATATAGGACCGGTCAAGACTTTCTTAGGGATGAACATTGAACAAATCAGAGAGGGCATATGTTTGAAAATGAGTAGTTATATCCAAAGGATGCTACAAACTACCGATATGATGGATTGTAACCCTCAGTCGATGCCAATGGTTCCTGGACATAACTTGAATGATCCAGAATCCGAAAATTGTGATGAAACTTTGTACAGATCTCTTGTGGTAAAATTAATCTTCGCCAGTACCACTGGGCGTTCTGACATCGCGTTCTCAGTAACGTATCTCACAAGATTCTTGAGTTCACCAACAAAAGCTCATTTGACCGCCGCTAAACGGATTCTACGCTACTTGAAAGGAACTATGGATCAAGGGATCCATTATTCCAGCACAAATGACCTTGAGATTACGGGATACTCAGATTCCTCTTTTGCAGATGATCCGAAAACAAGAAAATCTACAGGCGGATATATATTCTTCCTAAGCGGAGGTCCTATTACTTGGTCATCTAAGAAACAAAAGATGATAACTCAGTCCTCCACCGAAGCTGAATATATCGGACTGGTAACTGCTGCAAAAGAAGCCCAATGGATCCGAAACATTCTCACAGATTTCATTTGATTTTGGATGAAAAATTACCATTTATGAAGACAATCAAAGTGTGATTAAAATTGCACAACACCATCTGTTCCACGATCGTACCAAACATTTTGATGTAAAGTACTATTATCTTCGTGATGAAGTCGCATCTAAGAGTATTTCCCTCGAAGAATGCAGAACTGATGATATGATCGCTGACACTTTGACTAAACCTTTACCCAAGGCTCAGTTTGTAAAATTAAGAAACCTCATGGGAATGAAGTGCTGCTAGAACACCAGAATGCATCCTGCCTCTTATTTCAAGAGAGGGTGTTAAAGTATTTGGGGATACAAGTCACGTGACCACCAAAATACTATCTGAGAAATGTCTTGGCTTCTGTCTAGTTTACCATACTTTTGGCAAAGATACAGATAGTGTGCCTGACCAGTCATCGATGAAAATTCTGATTCATATTCATATGATAGGTCAAGTTCAGTGGTAGCAGCAAGTACAAACTTCAGGGCTCATAACCTGTTGAATTGTTGAATCATTGATGCATTCTCTTCTAATGTAGACATATCAATTCAAGTACTTGCTGCTGATCTAAACTAGGTTCTATCATCCTTCTTTTATATCATTCACAATCAATGAGGGATGGCTGGACTAACAGAAACTTAGCCCCCTCCCCACCTAAATGGTGATAGATGGCTGGACTAACACCGGCTTATCTCCTAGACAAGGTTCTGTTAAAGTCAAGCCATTTCTCAAATAATATTTGTTTGTCACGTGACCTATATCCCCAAAATACTTTAACATAAATCATTAATGCATTCTCTTTTAATGTAGACATATTAATTCAACTACTTGCTGTCAATCTAAACTAGGCTCTATCATCCTTCTTTACTATTATTCAAATAGAGAGAGTTTGTTTATCTTCCAGACGAGGCTATGCTCAAGCCAAGACATCTCTCTCATAGTATTGGTCTGATCACGTGACCTATATCCCCAAATGCTTTAACAATAGTTGAGAAAAAGAAGATGCTCCTCCTTCATATGAGCTCCTAAAGAAAGTGAACCACACATATTGGTTTATAATTGCTCTTTTTTATACTATACTCATCTTTCTAATAGTGGATACTCTGTTTAAAAGCTATAGAGATCGCCCCTCTTGTATATCATCCCAATCTGGTGTGATACTCTTGGGAACTTTGGCCATTGAGAGAGAACTCTTTATCCTTGCAATCCTCTTGTATTTGTTAAGATATTTCAGGCAATTTTCAACTCTCCCTGTCCTGCCTTCCGGCAAAGATTCTCTATCTGTGCAATCCTTCTCCTGAAAATCATCTAACAATTCCACAAATTCTCTTCTTGAACTGATATCTGTTGGCAACGGTCTCTTGAGTGGCTCAAGAAGGCATCTTCTTTCTTTCATCTACTGGTAATACCTGTGTGCTCTTATTTTAAGGATAGCCGAACTTTTGTCCCTGTTTCACCACTTGCTACAGGGCCGATGGTGGATACTTACCTTGTCTCCATTAACGACCGGCCTCTCTACCGTCACATGTGGATCTGTACCTTTTTCAGCGCCTCCTTTGGTTCAGAGTAGCATCATTCAGTACCAAAAAGAGATTTTTTTCATCGTCACCAGGTTATATTCGGAACCAGTTAAAGACCAGAAAAACTCTCACAAATAATCTAACTTTGAAGTTGCCATGCAGTGCACATTGGAGACTATGACTCATGAACACTCAGGATTGGTTGTGTCAAACAGAACCAAAGAAGCAATCAATTAATAAAGGAGGACCTCCTCGTCTTATGCCAAAAAACTTGTTTTGGAGAATTGGTGATCGAGAAAAGAACATGACTTAAGTCTAACCTATAGAAATCATCCATCTTCCATATCATTTCAATATGGCGCGATATTTTAAAATGCTTTCGTCCTGCTGGACATGAATCTTGTCCTTTCAAACATCAACAGTCGAAGCTTCTTTCTTCAGTTATGGCAACAGTAGTACCATCCATATATCTCCACAAAGAATAGAGAAATACTGTATTATTTATTACCCTGGAGCACGCTGTCCAAAAATATACATACAATCGAATGGATACTAAATTATCTCAACA
The DNA here is from genome assembly GCA_030704985.1 of Nakazawaea laoshanensis. Lineage (NCBI taxonomy): Eukaryota > Fungi > Ascomycota > Pichiomycetes > Alaninales > Pachysolenaceae > Nakazawaea > Nakazawaea laoshanensis. Next base: position 192,428 of record JANIWE010000020.1, read on the forward strand.
AACAGTAATGATAATGATATTAAATAGGAATGATCTGCAAGGTTTAGTTAGACCAAGAAGCAAGTATCAATAAAAATATGTCTACAATCAAAGAAAAAAGCTTTTACAACTCAGCTGTATATAATTTTATAACTCAATTTGTAATTTTCAATAATCAAAAAACTTTCTTTCAAGTATTTGAACATTACAGAAGAGAGAACAATTATAGATCAACATTTTGACTGAAAATTTAGTACTGACATATTCGACATGGACAAATAATAATCAGCCAGGGTCGATATTTTTTAAGTGAAGTTAATGACTGTCCTTCCCAGATACAAGTGGGGCAAAATATAGTAAAGTCGCTTTTGATAGAACTACTGTTTGCCAAAGTCCAAAAGCAAATTAGAGGAGACGATCATTTCGAAACTAGATTTTGTTGAATTATATATTACTGCTCTTCCTTCTCTTCAACACAAGTAATTTTCACCTTATGCTGTCGATTTCCTCTAGACTAATTGTTCTCCTTTTATATCGTTTTAATATAGGGCCTTCTTTCACATAACTTACTCATTCTACATAAGCCCATCAAACCTTATTATGGTCTGGGTCATAGTTATATGCCAAAACCTTTTATTTGCTCTATCACTTGAATATTGTCAATTAATGTAATCTTTTCGAATTTATCATTTTTTGTTTTGATTTTTACAATAGGAGACATCCGAACATATCGTTTCTCAATCAAACATTGACCACTTATGAAATGCAGAGCAAGATTCGTGTTCCTCGATTAACATCACAGCCCAGGAATTATATGGTCATGTTTTTAAATTTTAAGAAATTACAGAGTCACTTGATTTGTTACTGATTTTGATCGTATTTTCTTCTCGTTTCTCATTCTTTCTAAAATTTGATGAAGAGTATCAATCCCTCATTCCCATATTGCAAGATATTACATAGGTTTTTCCTAAGTTCAGTGCTGAACGTAACGATCTCAGATATATCTCCCAAAATGGATGTTAAATATGTAGGGAAAGGCTTGCTCTGATCACTATTTATGATATCATTTATGTACTCACTCTTGCCTTCGATCTTGCTCTTTTGGTTGTTCTGGAGTTATATCCATGATAGCATCGTTGAAAATTAGTACCTTGAACTGTCGGGGCCAATCAATGCTTGAGCCGTGATAAACGCAGTTTCAAGGCTTGTTATAAGACCTGTCAAATTAATATCATTTTAAAACCACATCTGCCCCTCCTGTTGTCTAAAAGTATCCCTTGCAAATTAATCCGGAGATATACACCAATACAACTAGCCCTTCTGAAAGGTTGTTGTCAGTCAGGGAGCGACGTTTTGATATCCTCAAGAGTAAATAATACGGAAGGCTCCTAATGTGCGAAAGCATTTTTTCAGAATAAATTCCCATGAACGAGGGATGTTTTGTATCATTAAATAGATGGTGGAGTTGTCGCACTTTAAGAATAGGAAATAAAAGATGTTCATCGCTATTTATAATCTATTTAATATCATTTTTTTCATAATTGTTGCTCACAGTACTCTCTTCTCTATTTTCAAAACATAAATCATAGTCATTGAGTTGTGTCTCTTTACTGCTGTAGACAGACATATTGTTAATACTTCCTTGCTGTGTTTTCATGAAGAGAACACTTGTGGACTCAGATGGTCCTCTCTAGCAATATGCAGTAGTTCCTCGTTGGCACAGTTTGTGCTGCAGGTGAATGGTACTTCCCGATCCATAAGTAGGCCTTTTTTGAATTCTCTTGAAGTCCCAGATACTTTCTTCATGGGTTATTATGTCAAGACTCTGCTTTGCTCTCCTCGTCCCTAAAATGCTTCAGAAAACGACAGACCTAGAAACGAGTTCACAGTTCATCTAGACAAGCAGGATCTTTGCCATTCTTATTCAATTACTCATGTTTCATATGAATGAGATAACTTTTATGACTGTTTCTGAGAGAACAGTGACGTGCTATACTACCTGTTGCTAATCCTATGAGTAACGCTGCAGGTAACTTTCTGCTCAAAGCATGATTAACTGACTGTCTGGTGAAATATTTTTTAAGACTACAGTGCAATTTCATCTCATGATCACTTAGAGATGAACCTAGCAGTAGATTCAGCGAAGGCCGAATACAATGTGACGATTCAAAGTAACAATGACCTTTAAAAAAGTATTTTTATATCAACAAAGAGCCATGAACTAACTGTATTTGTCAAATGGAGATTTTTGTTATGATACCCACACTGTCATTGTTGTGTTATTCTTGCCAGATGAAGAAGTATATAATGATTGAGAGGACAAGAGACAGACAACAGTAATGGAAGCATTCTTCCTTCTACTGGGAGGTCCCTTAAATCAAAGGGGAGTGATTTGGAGAAGAGACTCCTCGTTTTATGAACAAGAATCATAGACAAATGTATCGATTACAGTGACCTGTAATTATATATCAACAAATTTTATATTGGAGTCTAACTAATTACTGCCATATACTGTGAGTATTTTGAGGGTTGTCGGCTCAACCAATGCAAAATGAATCGCCCTATATAATTCGTCAAATAATACCAGATACATAGACGAACGCACACAATAGTGCGAGGATCTATTTACATTCTGCTCACATATTTTCTATCATGAAACAACACCTTCAAACAAAAAAATAAAGTGTTGAGTAGCTTATGAGTATACCTCTTTCTGTTGTACAGATATTATTCGGAGTAGTTGCAGCTAGCTATATCTCTCATCTAAGCATGTCGTGCCTCTTCCATTTATAAATGTAGTCAAATACTATATTTGCAGATAGCATATGTTCAGATCGAGCATAATAAACTCAGGTAATCAAGCAAGCACCAGGTGGTACCTCATATTTTAAAAGTGATGCTTTTTAATCTTTTAAAAATACTATTTTTGAATATTAGAAGATAATGTTTATAGTGCTAGGTCTCTCCCTGTAACTACGAAGACCAAGGTAATAATTGAATGCTACGTGCGAATGAAATCAGATAATAGACAAAGAATTTGGATGTTCTATGAATTTTTCAATTATTATCACTAAAAATGTGAGTATTGCTTTTAGGTACCAAAAATGTCGGTAGGAAATCAGAGCGCCAAGACAAGGAGAGGTGAGAATATTGTTATGAAGGAGGATGAAAACAGAAGTAATAGTAAAAACTGTTAATGACAAGTCTACATCATTAGAAGGTATAATTGTAAAGCAACACCCCCTGGATTTTTACAATAGTAACAAAACATAGTTGATTATTGGTTTACTGATTAAGGCAAGAGGCAAAGCCGTGCTGGTGTAGGGTGCAACCAAATTATCAGGACAAAGTGAGAGATGAGATTGAAGAAACCCCCCCCCCCCCCCCCCCCC
>JANIWE010000021.1:0-188778 GCA_030704985.1 Nakazawaea laoshanensis
AAAAATTAGGGGCTGCCTGATTAGGTGTATGAAAAGTAGGTGTATGAAAAGTAGGTGCGTGAAAAATTAGGGGCTGCGTGATTAGGTGCATGAAAAGTAGGTGTATGAAAAGTAGGTGCGTGAAAAATTAGGGGCTGCCTGATTAGGTGTATGAAAAGTAGGTGTATGAAAAGTAGGTGCGTGAAAAATTAGGGGCTGCCAAATCAATCTCCCCAGAAAAAATTAATCTCGCCAGAAATGAACTGGGGCTGTCAATTCAATCTCGCCAGAAAAAATCAAAAAAAAGCAGGTGAAAAAAAAAGGAAATTTTGAAAAATTGTTGAAATTTCAAAAAGTAAAAAAAAACCCCAATCTGTGGCAATGATCTTCAGATTCAGCTCCAAAGATGGTAGATACCGTACTGAGGACTTTAATGCTAATGAATTAGATTTCTGTCAACTTATAGAATCTCAATTGATAGATAAATTACCTGAAGGAATAGTTTTTAACACTATAAAAGTGTCAAAAGGTAACATTTCGAATGAAATTAAACCGATCGAAGAATTCAAAGGCCAAAAATTGGATTCTTTTGGCTTCAAAAATGGTGAAATGTTTTATTTGGATTATGAAATTGCCGAAACTGTAGATGAAGAACATCATGATGATAAGCAAAAACAATCATCACTTGATGATGATTTGGATAAAGTTGAAGGATTGATCGAAAGGAAAAGATCCACATTTTGCCAACACGCCGATAAAGGTATGTGTGAATATTGTTCACCTCTACCACCTTACGACGAAAAATATCACGAAGAAAACAACATCAAACATATTTCGTATCATTCATACATCAGAATGTTGAACGATCAAACAAATCAAAAGGATTCGGCAACTTCTTATATTCCACCTTTAGAAGAAGTTTCGTATCAAAAGAAACCAAATTGTCCAAATCATGGACCAAGTCATGTGTGCTCCAAATGTCAACCTTCTGCCATTACTCTTCAACAACAGAAATTTAGAATGGTTGATCATGTCGAATTTGCAACTTCGGATTTGATGAACGATTTTATCAACGCTTGGAGAAAATCAGGTATGCAAAGAATTGGATTGATGATGGGACGCTATGAGAAATATGATAAAGTACCTCTTGGGATCAAACTGAGGGTGGAACTGATCTATGAATTGGCTCAAAGTGATGATATCGATGGGGTCATTTTGTCAAAAGACGAGGAAAATTTACAAAAACAGCAAGAAATGATCAAAGTGAGTGAATTTTTGGGTCTTGAACCTGTAGGGATCATTTTCACCGATTTGACAGATTCAGGTCTTGGAAATCAAACAGTTTTGTGTAAAAGGCACAAAGATTCCTTCTTTTTATCATCCATAGAGGTGATTTTTTCTGCCAAACAACAACAATTGCATCCAAATTTGACCAAATGGTGTGCCAGTGGGAAATTCTCTTCGAAATTTGTCACCTGTTGTATCACAGGTAATGATAAGGGAGAAATTGATATTTTCCTGTATCAAGTCAGTCATAGTGCTGAAAAATTGGTAGAGGCAGATTTAGTCACGGGATCCACACATCCTAATTGTGTTTTTATTAACAAAGAGACAGATGAAAAGGGGGATAAAATTAGATATGTTCCTGAAATTTTTTACAACAAGATCAATGAATATGGAAGACAGGTGAAACAAAATGCAAAGCCTTGGTTCCCTGTTGAATATTTGATTGTCAGTTTGACCCATGGATTTCCCGAAGATTCGTCTAATGTACTATTTCCAAGCTCATCGAACTTCCCAATTGAAAACAGAAGTTATATCAATGAATTACAAACTTTGGATAAATTATCGGCACTGTTGGGCATTGAAAATACAGGAGAATACGATTTACACATTTTAAAAGAGTCCATCAAGAAAAATTTCCACTTGATCTGCTATTTATTGTTTGAAAATGACATATTGAGTGACAATGCCAAAAATTTGGTATTATCGATTGCAAAAACTCAAGATGATCAATCGCTTTATAAATTATTAGAAGAAGAGTCTTGGAATAATATGTTGGCCATTTTAATGGCCCATTGATTATCATTAATAATTGTATATTCATTTCTCATTATAAAACGCTATCCACACACACACACATCCCCGAAAAGGGGGTTCGGCTAAAATGTGTCCCGAGCCGATCCACTCATCGTATCAAAACCGAAGATCCGAATCTGAAGGGCAAAAAAAAAGTTGTTCTGAATACTGCGGCAAAAAAATCATAAGTGGGCAAAAAAAAATTATGTGCGTAACCAACTGATAAGATGGGTCAAGATAACAGTTTCAAGTCTTCACTTAATTCGTATAATTCGTCTAAAAGGTCATCTCTAAAAGCCAGGAAATCTTGTAAATAGATCGATGAACATTGAGGTACATGTCTTGTCTTTGGTGAATCTAAAATGGTGATTTTTCTTCTTTTGGTGTGATCAAGGTTATTTTTAGATTTGGCAGATGTGGCTTTTGTAGAAATGGGCAGTTTGAATGTGTTATATGATTGTGAGTATGACGATAATGATGAAACGCTTTCTTTGTATTGTAAATCGCTATTAATCTTGAAATTGAATATCTTTTCAATATCTTCTATAGTTTTATCGAATATCTCCAGTTCAATTTTTTTAGACAAGGGGAGTTCGGAATCTTCTAAAGATCTCTTACGATCTTCATGATCTGTAATGAAATTCTCAATTAACATGTTGTGATATCATGGGAAAGAAGAGAAACTATTTAGCCTATATATGTTATCGCCCGTGTTTAAAAATGTTTATCGAGAAAAAGTTTCAGAACGGGGAATTTTTTTTTTTTCAGAACTCATCTGTCAGAACAAAAGATAGCGAACTTTAAGACCGACTTAAAAGAGTGATCAAACGGCATCTCACCCCTCATAAAGTGTTTAATATTACATTCTTTAAAACAATAGGCTATCAATTTCTAGGTTATTCTAATCCTAATTAGGACTCGTAAATTAGCAAGTCACTATTCAATCTACAATAAAAAACCTTCTAACCTCTTCCATGATAACAAACGTGTTAGCGGCTGAGTTTCCCGAAATTTTAATATGCATAGAATTCTAGATAAAACTTTACCCACTGCGTTAATTAATATATTCTCCACATTATCTTAAGAACAGAGATCGGAACGGATAACCCACAGAACTGCGGCTGTGGTCAATTTTTTTTTTTTTTCCTCCCAGCCCGATGAATGGCGTGGGCGATTAAGGCAAAAAAATAGATAAGGCATTTTTTTGATGTGTTTGATTGCGATAACGAAAAAAAGAACAATGCAGAAAGCGGAAATTATACAAATAGCATATATATGTGGTATTTACTTTTTCCAAAAAATGACAAGGCGCTAGGTGTGGCGTTTATTGACGGAGATCACCGAAGATCTTGGAGTTTCCCGATTAGGAAGGAGGAAGGACAAATTTCATCGATAAGATGTGTCAAATTTAGATTGCGAAGGAATTTTGATCTGAAATGTATGACGTTTTAATTTTTAGTGAAATTCAGAACACCGTTATCAATAAAACTCATTGCCCTTCGATAAAGATTTCCAAAATTCGTAAACATCTGGACCTAAAGCAAGGACAAAATTATCGTTATCGTTATCTTTATCTGTATTTGACATAAAAATTCTTTTCATGTCGTTGTTGTTATCTTCATTGTTGTTCCCATTTTGGAAGTTGTAAGACATTCTTTTCATCAAGAATATCCTTTGTTTTCTAATCTCATCGTATTGATACAATACCCAGTAATTTTTATAACTCTTAATCAATGATTCTGTACATTCTAATTGGGATTCTTCAAAAAGGCTTTGGTTGAAATTCCATATTGCCACATTCAAATCTTTGGCCAGATCCAGGCCAATTGTAGAGTAATAAGACTCAGAATCTAAAATGATGTAATCAAAATTTTTTGGTTCGGTCGTTTCATTTATGTCCGAGAGGTATTGGGTGTAAATCTCCTTGTCTATCAAATTAATCACCATGTCGAGATCTAGACTAGATTCCAGATAAGTGACAAATGTCATCACAAAAGACTCGCATTTGATCACCGATAATTTGAACCTCTTTCCATCGATATGTATGTATTTATTCTCAAAAATTGGTTCAATCAATGTTTCGGTCTGTATTACCGATGGATCTTCTTCTTGCGGTTGTGGATCCCAAAAATTCATCTTGGGAAGGTAATTACCGATACTATTTACAGTGGTATTGAGAGGATCTAAAACCAAAGTGTTGACTAAAGTGGTAGATGTAGATGGAGAAAGGGGTTCTGAGGTTGGTGGAGTCGAAGTTGATACAGATACGACCAAATGTTGATCATTTGTTAGAACTTCTTTTGTGAGTGATCCGTTATGGAAACTCAAGAATTGTAGGTACCGATGCAATGGCAGAAATCGCAGATCTGATTGAAAGACAAGTCCTAAATGAGAAAAGTCTGTTTGAGATTCTATCAGGATGCCAATATGGACAATATTCAGGTCAATTTTGGACGCCATTTCATCCATCTTGATCTTCAAATTCTCGTAGAGTCCAATTGGCATTTTTAAAGAGCTTTTCTTCACCGTATTTGGAGTCAAATAAGGAGCCACTCCATCAATTTTGATGTCGAATCCCTCTTTGAAAACCTGCAACAAGGTTTTGGTCCACCAAGACTCTAAATTCAACAAAGAAGTTCCATACAAAAGTTTATAGAAATCCAATGCCGAATGCATTAATCCTAAAATATAGTCCAATGGGGCAATTTTGGAATCTGTGAAATTCCCGTTCGAGTCCTGTCCAAGATTTATACATAGAAGTACGACATAGGTAGACTCTTTGAACGTATATTCACCTATTATGTATCTCTGCTTTGAAGTTTCGATTGTTTCGACTTGTTTTGAACCATCAAATTTACATGAAAACTCAATCAAACCCTTTATGAGTCCAATTTTGTTATCTATTAGTTCTTGACTGGTTTCTTCTGCTTCAAAATCATGGTAAAAAAGTGTTTCTATGTCATTGAAAATAGTAGTGAATGAAAGTGACAGTGGTCTAGAAATGGTGGGTACCATCAAATGATCTCTTTGGATCGTATTCCATATGTTCATTGAATGTTTAAACCACAAGATGGCTTTTGATATGTGGGAGTGTGTTTTTTCTCAAAAAGACAAAAGAGGAAATAACCCCTTAAAACTACAAAAGTGTAAAGATGGTAATATATGTATTAAAGAAATGTAAAGTTAGTCACTGGAACCATTCCTGATTTGGTCGGTTTGGTTTTGGCTACTTTAAATTTTTGTATTAGTTGAGATCTAATGTTATAATCTCTTGGTATTTTATCGGTGTCAATTTTGACAGGTTCTTGAAATTTGACTCTAGGACGTTCTTGTTTGAGGGAAGTAGAAGTTACAACCAGAGTTGGTTTGAGAATGGATTTCGGTAAAGGTTTTTGTGGAAAATGAGATTCAATATAATTTTCTATGGCTTTGAAAGCATCTGTTTGAATAAACGATAAAATTTTACAATCGATTTTTTCCACAGTGTGATATTTTCTGATCAAGTTCAGTAACAAAATGCTATAAACTTCATTAGAACTGACAGTTTTACAGTAAAGTTTGCTCAATCTACAGTATTCATTCCGTGTAGACAGATCCCAAGATAAAAAATCAGAAATTAAAGAAAATTTTTCTAAAGAAGAAGCCAAAAGATGTTTGGCATACGGATAGTTAATATCTTTTAAATAAATATCAAATCTCTTGGAAAAAAGGTTACTGCGAAGATTGTAAAGCTTATCTTTGAACACTTCAAAAGATATGTTGTCCTCGTATTTCCCCAAAAAGGGACTCAAATGAAGAATGTCCTGGTTGTTAGTAATCATTTTGATGGCTGAAAATTTTTTTGCGGATTTTTGCCTTTTTATATGATTTGAAATTTTCGTTTCTTTTTTTTTTGCGTCTAGCCCCTTTTTGACAGCATATGAAATGCACCCCCTTTTGCAAGATAATCAAGACAGTTATTAAAGATGGGCTGAGTCGCATGAATAAGGAGCTATGCAAGATTGAAATAGTCCGGCATAATTACTCTATTATTCAAAATTACCCAAAAGGGAAACTCGAGCCTATCCCTCAAGTGTCTCGAGACTACATTTAGTCTTCGAATGATGAGAGGGGTGCAAGTTTTGGTATAAAGAGAAGAAGAGTGAAAACTTTAAGCTAAGATGCGATATCAGTCAAATAACTATTTGAATGAACAAATCCTCAATAAAGTCTGTCGAATAGTCAATCAACATGATTTACTTTCGATAGTGAAAACTTGTAAAACTTGGAATGAATTTGGTACTCCGGTTCTATATAAACGTATTATAATTAATGGATCTCAATCTTTTGATAACCAAGGCTATATCTTGACAAAGATCCAATTCAATGAAAAAGAAGATTTGAAATTTGATAGTTGGTCGAATTCTAAAATTCCCATCAGTAATTTGATAAGGTTGTATCGAACTTTGACAGAGAACAAAGAATTGAACAACCATGTTGAACAACTAGAGATTATGGATTGTTATAAAACAGAATTGAGGTTTCATATCCTCAACATCCTCACCACCATCTTGATGAATAATAAAAAGTCTTTCAAGAACTTCAAATGCCATCACACAACATCCAATCAGTTTTATTATCAATGTCTCTGTTATCAAGATTTCCATGATGATTTGTTGAAATGGCTTGAAAATGACTCCAATCATAAACTAGAGAATCTATGTCTCAATTTCAACGATTTTATCAAGAAATTCATTTTGAACGATCTGGTTTCCATGGATCAAGTGGAAAGTTTCGAAATCATTATCAATTCGTACGAATTAAACAGATTTGAGTCAAAGATACTGAAACAATCAGATTTACAGATATTTAGCCAGCAGGTGAAAAAATTGATCCTTGTGAACAATTTCGAGATATTTGAGACCCATTTCAAAACATTTGACTTTCCCAAACTACAAGAATTAACTGTTTGTGTCAATTATATCAACGAGGAAACATTAGAGTTTTTTGATCACTTGACCAAATTGACAAAATTGAGTATCAATTTTTACGATGGAGATCGTTCGGGAGATAGTACTTTTGATGATCATTCGAAAGACGAGATGCCTGTTAAATTATTGAAGATCATCGAAAGAAACTTATCCAAAACGCTAAGAAAGTTGTCCATCAAATTGAACAATAGAGATATTTATCTGTGGGTTATCGACCATTTCCCAAATTTGAGTCATCTTTCCATATGTAATACGGAAATTGACCTATTAGAAAAACAATACGATAGAATGATGTCAAAGATGAAGAATTTGAAATATTTGCAATTGCAACATCCAATAAAAGTTGATTGGTTATTGGAGAGTCTCAAAGGTTGGAATCAATTAGTTGAACTTGAGAATTGCCGAACTTTGATCAAAATTTTCATAAATGAGATCATAGGTTTAGTATCGCCAAAACATGATTATAGATATTTAGATCAAGATATGAATCTTGATATGTATCCAGTGGGTAAAATTACCATTGATGTATTGGCCAAGATCAACCAGGATCATTCTGAAAAAAATTTGTTGAATATTGAAAAATGTCAGTTGATTATAGAATTTATCGAATCAGTTTTACGAGAAAAATTTTTATCAAAAAGATCCATTCCATATTTGACGATTGGTGGTATCATCTTCAGTTCCAATCAAAACTTAATAGCCAGTAGTAGTCAATAAAACAAAAAAAATTCGGTTGCTGAAAAAGAAAAGACCCTTAAATTGATTATATGCACACGATTCTTTTTACCCCGCATTTCTGCAGCAACAGAAACAAAAAATAATTGTAAAAATTCATTCGTTGGGTAAAAGGGTTGAACAAACGTGATTAGGAAAGAAATGGACACTAAATGACAAAAGAATCTACAGATTTATCATATATCCATACAGGTCTGAATATGAATGGTACCACACCTTCAGGAAAACCTAGATTGTTCGTTTGTAATACTTGTACTAGAGCATTTGCCAGACAAGAACACTTGAAACGCCATGAACGTTCTCACACACACGAAAAACCTTTTGTATGTGGTGTTTGTGAACGACTGTTCTCGAGAAGAGATTTATTATTAAGACACGCTCAAAAATTACATGCAGGATGTGCAGATGCCATTACAAGATTGAGAAAGAAGTCCACCAAAAGACGTCAATCAATCCCGCTGACTCTGCTGATTACAAAGCCTAATATTCCGTATAACAATTTTAAGATTGAAATTGGAAACGTGCAAAATTCTTATCCGGATCTTCCTGTTGATCTGATGTCATTTGCCAAACATGATCCGAAGAGAAGAGCTTCTTTTTCTGCTGTTTCTTCGGCAAATTATGCCATGCCAATTCCAAATGCTTCGTACGCGGAAAATGTCGAATTTTCCACTCCTTCTCTACAAGCTGTACAGTCCAATTGGCTCACCGGTTTTGACCTCGATTCGATTCCAGAGCTCAGCATTTATAATCAAGAGAACGATTCTCCATCGGAGTCTCAATCTCCAGTTAAGAAACAACTCCCCAACATCTCTGGTTATTCTTTTTATGACAATGATGACAATTTACCTGTAGTGGAGTCTTTGTTCAACAACCATCACTTGTTCAAAAGTTCTCAATCACACATCAAGAGAGAATTTGAATCTCCGGATGACGACAAATCCTCTCAAACCGAAAACATTGTCGACAAAAATTTGAATGAAATTGAAGAAATCACCGATTTGAACGTCTCAAAGATGTACGATGTTCCTGCTGGTTATTCCTTCTACGGAAATGATCCACAATCCACATCAACTTCGTCAAATCTGACTATCTCTCCTTCTCTCTTGGATCCCAACAACAACACTTCTCCACCCCAAAAGATTGTCATTCATACGGCCAACACTTTCAAGGCCATGATCAATTTCGATAAGTACTCAAGAGTGTTGTTATTCAGTCCAATTTTGAGATCTCACATAAATCACACTTTGAACAACTATCCATTTGTAGGTGTCAAGATCCCCAATTTACCGACAAATGACAAGTTAAATTTTTATACACAAAACTTCATCGATAGATTTGCCAATCATTACCCTTTTGTCCATAAGGCAATGTTGAACGAGTATTCTTTGATGAAAAATACACTTGGAGATTTACACCTGGATCCTGAACAGATGAATGAGAAAATTGAAATCGATAACATCAGAGCTTCTATCTCGTGTCTTCCTTTACTTGTTGCCACAATTGGAGCATTGTTGAGCGATGAGAAACAAGATGCAACTAGTTTATACGAAGTTTCCAGACGTTGTATCCATGTGTACCTCGATTCTAGAAAGAAGAAGAGTAATGAACAGAAAAAGTTTGTGGGATTTCAAAACAACTCTGCTTCTCCACTTTGGTTGATCCAATCTTTATTGTTGAGTGTAATTTATGGATTGTTTGCAGATAACGATGTCAGTATCAATGTGGTCATACGTCAAGTGAATGCCTTGACTGCTTTGATCAAATCTTCGGAAATGATCAAAGTTTCTTGGAATTATGACGATAAACTAGGTGCTGCTGATATCACCGAGAGCTATTTCTACGAATTCATCAAATATGAATCTCTGGTACGGACCATACATTCAATTTTCCAAGTGGTGACAATGTTGACCTCTTTGTACAATATTTCTCCATCTTTAAAGATTGAGGATTTGGATCTCGACTTGCCAAATTCTTCAATCATTTGGAACTGTTCCACTTTGAAAGAGTTCAAGAATTTTTACAATGGGTTTGCTTTTAAACCAAAGAATTACAAAAACTGTCTTGAAAGATTGATATCTTTGGATTTGACATCTTCCAACAGCGATTTGAACTTAACCGGTGGATTTTTGTTCCATAATCATATAAGTGATTTTGGTTTGGTATGTCTACAGAATGGTTTACATCAGTTGTTCTATTATGACAAACTCTATGGAAGTAGATTTGTGACGAGGCAAAACAGTGCTCTTGGTCTTCAAAAATTGAGCCAACCTGTTCAGGATCCTTTGAAGGGTAATTATATGAACATCTGTAAAGTGTGGAATTTGATGATTAGCCATTGCAAATTGTATTCCAACAGTTCAGAGTTGATAATTGATTGTAAAGTGGTTAATTATCATTTGTTGTTGAAGAATGAAGTGTTCAATTCCCAAGTGAAACTTGATATAAAACTTCATAAACTTAAAGAACAGGTTTGGTTGAAAGATTATGAAAAGATGTGTCAATTGTTTCAAGGAAGTGGTAAATTGACTGCTGGTTTCGTCAATGGTGATAACGCTTCAAATGCAATATACTATTGCATATTGATTCTCAAGGAGATTTTCTCTCCAAGAGTTGTTGAAGCTGCTGATTCAACAGTTGATGAATATTTCAATTCTTATGAAGACAACTTACATCACGAAGTGGCTAATGCAATGAGAGCTCTCGAAAATTCTGAATGTGATTTACAACATTTGTCAAGAGTCTGTTCACTTGAATTTCAAATCTTGTTCGATGTGTTTCTCGTTTTGATCAAGTTTGTCGTTAACCATGACTCAGATGGGGAATTGAGTAATTCTTTTGCATTTAAGAATGGTGACATGATGGAAGTTGACGTCCCACACCAACAATCAGAAGATGCTCCTACATATCAATTGATTGTCAAACTAGTTGCTTCTTTACAAAAATTCTTGAACAGGAATTTCCAATATTCTACAGATGGTACAGAAGAATTCTGGACGGATTTAACCGAAGAAGGAGACGAAGAAATATTCAATGGATTCAGTTCTCATCATGTACCTGTGGACAAACAGCTGTTGTTGAAGAGTTTATTCAAAACGGCAGATTTCATATTCGATTACTTGATATTTCAAAAATTGAAGTTCAAATTTGGTTGTTTCAAAAACTTGAACTGTGCATTGATCAAATTAAACTTCAATATGACAAAAGATTCCGATGCTATGAGTGACGATTAGATGATGATAATGATGCCCACCTCTATTTTAATTTAAACTTATTTATTTTATCTACTTTAAAGACTTAAATTATAAAGATACACTTTGTTGTAATGAATGAGCTGATGAAAAGCGAATGATCATGAACGATGGATCTAAAAATCATAACGATGATACCAATTCAACAAAGATTCATCCAATTCTTTGGTTTTGGTATCCAATTTTTGTAAAATGTCTTTATAAAAATCCCAAGGATCTTTTCTAAAGATGGGTAACTCGTTAACTTTCCTCAAATCGTAGTCGATTTGATGATCAGGGTCAATGTTGAGTTCGTTGTGTCTCTTGGCACATTCATGAATGATTTTGTATTCATCTTGAAGAATTGGATGCATGCAAGCACCAACAAGTGTTAGTTCAGATTGGTCTTGATCTTTAAATCTTGAAGATTCTGTTGTTGTTTCTGGAAACTCTTCATTGGTTGGTGTTGGCATGGCTGTGGATGTAGCAGACGATACAAGAGGAGAACTTTCGCACACCAGGTCTGGAACCCACATTTGGATGTCCTGTTGATAATTATGATCATGGTAGTTCAACTTGGTGGTGTAAGAATCGGCTCCGTATTTTCTCCTCAAGATTCTAGAGACATTATGAGGAATATACACAGAAGAACCTTCAAAGTAAGATTGTCTGATGGGCAAAAGTTCATCCAATGCATGGAAGTTATAATTTTTACAATTGACTGGAATGGCATTGTTGGCATTTTCTTCTGTTTCATAATCTTTGTAAAAAGACAGTGGTGGTTTGAAATTTGTGTGTGATAGAGCAGTTATGTCGATATAGAGCCCAGAATTGATCTCGATGAATCTTGCATCGATGAAATTCTTACCATTTCCTTGTCTGATATAAGTTGGGGATATTGTCAAGAAATATTTAGCATTTCCGTAACGTGGATCTTCAACAATCAAGGTGTTATTCCAAGTCTGTGCCATTTGGTGGAAGTATGCAATTGGAATTTGGATATCAATATCTGTGTCCCAAGGCATGTTGACTCCATTGTATGCCCAACCCAACAATGAACCATAGTTAACCCAACTTGGAATATGGGACAGTTCTGCAAATTTAAACCACGAACGAATCATATGCTGAATAACACTTTGTCTCTCTCTGTCAGGAGTGTATCTACGGAAGAAAGGATAGGCGAAATGATGCGAATGACCCGAAATGAAATCAGAAATGATCCAAGGGTATTTGAAGAACTGTGGCAGTTTGTCGACATAGTTATTGGCATGGACCAAAGCTTGAAGTTTCCCTAAATCTTGTTCTCCTTGCTGATCTTTCAATTTGGCAATTTCAACAACCGGGTCAAAAATGAAATCTTCAACATCTAAATCAACTTCTTTCTTCATTTTTTTGTAAGGAACAAAACTTTGAGATCTCTTGTTGTTCAAGATCTCTAATTGGGATAAAACATCTTTTTCGGTGATGTTCAACTTAAAATCTTGAAATCCAATTCTCTTTTTTTCGATAACCGGAACAGTTAAATACCCTCTATCAACAGAAGGTACCAATATCCGTTCTGGAATCTGGTACAAAGCATAAATGTTGGCCATTCCCCTTTTGATTTTTTTGTTATATGTCTCTGGATAATAAGGATCTACACTTGCATAACTTATTAATTTCTTTGCCGTTTTAATACCTGTTGGGTCTTTCTTTCTATATTTGTCGATTATTTTATCACCTGCAGTTAAATCCATCCAATCATCCCAATGGAAATAAACACCTGATTCATTTCCAAGTTTACTACCGACACGATCAAAATTTATGTAGTTATAAATCTCAAAGACAGTATCTCTTGGATTGAAATTTGAAACTTGATGGTATTTGATCAGTTCTTGTTCCAACTTCAACTGTTCTGGATCGTTTAAAAATTGCTTTTTAACTTGTAAAACTGGTGAATGGGCAAACTTCTGTTGATAGTTGTATGTATTTGAAGTATAGAGAAAAGTGATCAAGGCCACAAAGGTTAGTATACAATGTTTCAACCTTTTATTGTACAACTTGGGTAATAACATTATACATCAGCTCTTTCTAAAATTTTCAACTTTATCAAAGATTTGAGGTTGTTATATTTAAACAATATTGTAATCACAGCCTCTTTTAATAAATGAAATGTTTTTCACTTGCCCGCGCACAAGACTGAAAAAGCAAGGGGCAGAATATGCATAAGCTGCATACAATAGGCTGGCGCAACTAAAAAGAAACCCGAGAATAGTGCATTAAAACTTTTTTTTCTTTACTAAAAACAAAAAAAAGAAAACAAGGCTGAGCAAAAATCAAAGAATGAGCCATCCAGATCTTGGATAGTTAAAAAGAAAAAAAAAACAAAATTTTAAGCGCTGAGATTGCGAAATATTATTTAGATAATTCAGGTACCCTTTTCTCCCAATGTATGACGGCAGGATCCATTGGAAGTGTCACCATACTTGTATAGTCTACACCTGGGACTTTACCTGACCATTTGAAATTTAAAACGTAGTGAACTAAAATAGTACCTAATTGACAATAGGCAAATTGTTCTCCAACGCATCTATGTCTACCTCCTCCAAATGGTAAATATGGGGAAGAAACACCTTTTGAAATCAGACCAAATCCGTAGTCAACAGTTTCTTGGTTTGAATTTGTAGTTGTAGGTTCGTTCCAACGGTGTGGATTGAATTGATTCAGATTTGGGAAATATAATTCTGACGTCATTGCAAACCCAGGCGAAACCAATACGTAGTGTCCCTTTGGAACAATTTTCTTCCCGTGATTTGGCACCACTAAATCATGCATAACTTTACGGAAAATAGAGTGCAACGGCATGTGCATTCTCAAAGTTTCTCTGATGACATTATTGACTAATGTCATTTTAGATAAATGTTCGTATTGGAGTGATTCGCCTTGTAAGACTTGGGTAATTTCGTCATATAATTGTTGTTGTAAATCTGGTCTTTCAGAGAGATGTAAAAGGAACCACAGACTTGTACTCAGTGATGTATGTTGTCCTCCCATCAAAACTCCAATCAACAAATTGGCAATTTCTTGATCCGTCATTCTACTGCCATCTTTATAAGTGGAATTTTTCATCAAAGTGTCAACCAAATCACGGTCTTTGATGTCATTGTTATCTCTTCTCTCCTTGATAATCGACATATAAGTCTGGGAAATGATCTGTTGCAGTTCATCTCTTTTCTTATAAGAAGGAACAAATGGCAAATTTGGGAACACAAAATTGATAGGTTTAAAACCTTTGTCTAAATCAGAGTATAACTCTGCAAATGAAGAATCTAATTTATCTCTAATGGCTTTTCCCAATAAGGATCTAGACAGAGTGAAAATAGTCATTTCTGGTTGACTCTTCATCACATTCATCGATCCACTCTCACCATGAAAATTCTCTTCAAAATATTTCAAAACTTCTCCTTTAATCAATGGAACATATTTTTGAAAACTTTCTTTTGTCAAGGCACCTTTTGAAAATTTCTTTTGATCCATCAATTTCCAATTTGGACAATCATAAACGACACCATGTCCAAACACAGGAGTGGTCAAATGTTTATACAGATCTTCAGCACTGACATCGTTCAACTTGGCATTTAAGACAAATTCATGTCCTTTTGGACCCAAGTAAACGGTGAACACTTTACCCAATAACAAAAAAGAAAAGCAATCTCCATATTTCTGTCTGCATTGTTCAAAAAATTCATATGGTTGCATTCCATAAGGAACCAGAGATCCCATCCAAGGAATCCAGTAAAAAACGAGAGGAATACGATCCGATCTGAGTGAAAAGAGCAACTGCCACGTGATGGAATAGAGGAAAGGAAGCGAGATGATGAGTAAAACTTGTTGGAATCCACTCAACGAAGACAACACATCTTTCAAATGTGTGACTCCATACTGAAGTTGTGGAATAACCTGCTCTTCAAGTACTCCCATTTCAATTTCTAACGAGTCGAAATCTGAAGTCGTTTTTTAAATTAAGATTTTATTTTTGTCGTATATAAAATTTGGAGTTCTCGTGCACGACTTTTAGACGAATCAGATGGGGTTTATATGAAATAGGTAGAAAGCATTTTGAAAGAGTGCGAGTACTGGAAAAAGGTATTGGTGGAGATTTTGGTAGATTTGGATGATAATCAAGTGGGAATTTTTCATGTTCTGGTGCTGCAGAATGGATTATATCATGGTCGTGTATATTGGTCTATATTTCCCAAAGTGGAAATATTTAACCTTTGATGCTATTGAACTGGAATGTGCTAATTCAGCCCTTAATAACACTAAAATGTCTATTCAACCATCATCAGAAACATTAGTATATACTTCTATAACCATGCACTAAAATTTCTCATCACTTTTCTCCACTTTGGCAAAATCTCACCAAAAGGGGGTTAGTCTACATCAGATTTATAACTTATATCTTATCTATAGAATGCTATGCTATAAGAAAAATTGTGGTTTTTCAACGGCTGGCGTTGCAGCAATGGTTTCCAATTGAGGGTTGAATCCCCCATCGGCATCAGGAAGATCAATCAGACCCAGATTCCATTCATCCAATTCCAATTGATGTTCTCTTTCGATGGCGTACTTAACGGCATCCAAAACGTTGTCGACAATCAGTTTAGGCTTGTATTTAGGCTCAGATCCCTCTTGATACACCCCAGTCTTGACAAGAATACTGTGCCAGTTCTCGTCATGTGTATTGGCAAATCTGATGTCCGATTCAGGGGTGTCTCCCACAAAATAAACGGTAGAAGGAGGAGGCAAGTCTAGTTTGATTTCTGAAATTTTTTGAAGATTCAAACCTTCCTCTTCTTCACTTTCATCTTCACTCTCGGAATCAGAAAACAACAGAGGTCTGTTTTGCAGAAATTGTTCCTCTTCTTCCAGTTCTTGCAGTTTGACATGCTTATCAAGAATATCTTTTCTCCAACTGGTCAAAACTTTGGTCAGATATCTAAAAGTACCACGTTGAGGTTTACCAAATCTTGTAACCACCAACTCTTTACCAGTATGTTCTCTGTACAAAGCAGCAATGGAAACTTGTAAAGCCCCCATTCCATATCTGGACAACTTGTAATTGGTGGCCCAGACAAAATCGGAATGTGCAAAATAGAGACCAGGACCTTCGTCAAAAGTCTCAGAGATGGTTCCCATACGACCTTTCTTACTCAAGAGAAGTTCCAAGATGATCTGTTGATCGGCAGCCCAATTTCTGGAGTCGGCAAACACCAAAATGGCATCGATATCAACTTGGCTGAAATCGACATCTTTGCGGGCAATTTCCTTCTCTTCCTCGGACAAATCGTGATACGGACTCACACTTGGATTCCAATACATGATGTCGATCGGAATATACACGTTTTTGAAACCATAACCTTCGGCAACTTTACGACAAGTGTCTCCAACACCTCCAACGACAAGGACATTTTCATGAACATCGACCAAATCTTTCATCGGGGTATGGCCTTGAATCACCTGATCGGTGTCGACTTGAACACCCAACTTGGCACTCAAATCTTTGGCTCTCTTCTCTTCTGGTCTTCCACCTCCATTTGTGACAAAGATGTACGGAATTTTGATGTTGTATCTGTTTTCACCGTTCAACAACTTCATCAGTTCTCTCAGCTCGGGAATCACCTCTGGACCACGTACAATGACTCCATCAATGTCAAAGGCAAAGGCATAAGAAGCCACTCTTTCATGGTCAATGATCGATTTCTTGGGTCTCATGGTCAATGAAGGTCTTCTGGAAGATCTATTGGACAGAGAATGCATCGACAGTCTCGAAGAACTCTTCTTCAAATTAGTCGATGACGACTTGTTCGAATTCATCCCGGTCAACAGGAGATTCGAATTCCATTGATCAGAAAGAGAAAGTGATGAAACTCTCTTCTTTCTAGTCATCGGCTGCATCTGATCTATGCCGTCATTGTTCAAATATGAATATCCGGGCTGTGAAGGATCATTCTTCTTCTCTTTCTCAACATCACTCATATTCAATGATGGATTCGTATGTGAAATCTTCAATTCCTCACTCTGAGGATTAACTGCATTATTCGTATTAACTTCGCTGGTAAAACCTGACATTTTTTTAATTTTTCACCATTAAACTTGGCATAGAGCCATTTTATATACCACCAGTTAAGTATGATGTAATGCAATTTTTAAACTGGTGCAGTTCATGCATGTGATATTATAACTAAAAAAAAAATAAGAACACTATATTTGCAACTGAACAACTGTTGTCAATAGTGTTAAAAAACATAATTTAGAAATTGGCTACAGTTTTCTATTGTTTCTATTGTCTTGGTATTTCATTTGATCCAGTCTTTTTACTCTTAATACACTATACTCTATTTTTTTGAGGTTTGTCCAAAATGACGTCATATAGCAAGCAATTTTTTTCATGCATGGTTTTAAATTACGGGTCAATAGAACCGAATGTAGTTTGTACGTCGAACGCAATAGAAAAAAACGTGTGGCTAGTGCAAAAAAAGCTTATTGTTGTTCCCCGATCTTTTTTGGGTGAAAAGTGCACGACTTTCGAAAAAAATCTGGAGTCGGCTAAAGCCGACAGCTTATTTAAATCAATCGACAGAGAGATAAGTTGTTTGTATTAAGATGAAGGTGGAACAAGTTGATTTGGTGAAATTTCAAGAGGAAATAGTTCTCAACTATACGGATGTTGTTGGGGCTAAATTGGGTGGCTCAATCGTGTCATTTTCAGACGAATGGTTTGCAGAACTGTCAAATTTGATCCAGCCAAAGGCTCCGATTAGAGATCTGACTAAATTTGTATTTTCGGGAGCTTGGTATGATGGTTGGGAAACTAGAAGGCACAATACTGAGCCATTTGACTGGGTCATCATCAAGATGGGTGTGGCAAGTGCTACAATCAGAGCTGTGGAAATTGACACTGCCTTCTTCAACGGTAACCATGCTCCATTTATCAGTGTTGAACTGAGTGAAGACATGCAAAGTTGGGATGAAGTAATTCCAAAAGTTGAATGTGGTCCTTCTCAACGTCATTTCTTCATCAGAGACCTGGAAACCACAAAGAGCTACCAATACGTCAGATTGAAACAGTATCCAGATGGTGGTATTGCCAGATTTAGATGTTATGGAACTGTGATTCCAGTGTTTGCCAAAGATGTGAATCAAGTGTTGGATGTTGCTAGTGTCCTCAATGGTGGTGTAGCAGTAGCCTTTTCTGACCAACATTTCGGTACAGCCGATAATTTATTACTTCCTGGCCGTGGCCATGACATGAGTGATGGATGGGAAACCAAACGGTCTAGAACCCCAGGTCATGTCGATTGGGTCATTATTAAGTTGGGTCTGCCTCTGCAAGTATCTAAAGTTGTTGTTGACACTGCCCATTTTAGAGGAAATTTCCCACAATCCATCAAAATTGAAGGTTGTTTCGATATGTCCCATCAAGTACCAGAGACAAAAGAATGGACTCAATTGGTTCTGCAAACCAAAACTACAGCTGATAAAGAACATGAATTTGATGTACAGACTACAGGAAAGTTTACTCATGTCAAATTGACCATCATTCCTGACGGTGGTGTGAAAAGAATCAGAGTCTTTGGTAACATTGTGTAGTAACCCCCCGGAGATAAATTCGTAAAATGCTATTTGGTTTTTGTAAAATGCTCTGAAAAATTTATGCGATGAGCTTTTCAAACGAGCTTGTTGAAACGAAATGGATCAATTTATAACGTATTTGAAACAGAGAGTTCCCATCAAATTTTTGGAATTACCCTCAGATTTGAATGTAGTTTCTAATCAGCAAATTTTATTGGATTTTTTATACACAAATATTGGATCTAATCCGTCATATTTCAAAAAAGTGGTTCAACAAATTCTCAAATTGCAAGAGACAAATTCAGATATTGAGCTTTTAGACGAATTTTATGAGATATATATAAGTGACTTGATTCATTCAGAGGAAAATCTGTTTAATAGCGATGTCTTGGAATATCAAATTACAAAGGATATAGGTATTAAAATCAAAGAAACCCCCAAAATCATAAGTGGGATGAACACCACTGGTCTTAGAACTTGGGAACTGTCTGTTTATTTAAGTCATTGGATCTCTCTTAACCAACAACAATTCAACTCAATTCTAGAACTAGGAACAGGAACAGGTCTTGTTGGACTTTTTTTAAACAAGTTTTATCCCAATAAATCAATTTATTTGACAGATGGAGATTCTCAATTGATTGAAAATTTATCAAAAAATTTTCAACTCAATCAACTTGACTTGAGTCTTGATTCATGTTTCCAGTACATTTGGGGTGAACCTTTACCATCAGATTTACAAATTGATATCTGTGTTGGTGCAGATATCACTTATGACATTTCGGTTCTCGATAGTCTAATTGACACTTTCAAAAAACTCATCAACAATCATGGATGTCATAAAATCATCATTGCATGTACAGTGAGAAATGAAGCTACTTTAAATGCATTCAAGGAAAAATTGTCAAATGAACAAATCTTGAAATTTGAATTATTACCAATTGTCAAAATAGATTCGGCAAAATTATTCATCAACCCACAAAGTCAATTCCAACTCTACGAAATCACCCCTTCATAACCCCCCTTTCTTCAAACACCCCCTTAAAAAAAGGTCGTGTACCGAAACTACCAATTAAAATCGAGCATTGAAAAAAAAAAAAGTCATAAAAAAATTTGGACAACGGGTTTTAAAATACAACTTATACAAAGAACAAGATGGCTTTACAAAGATTTCCAACAGCTATTTTCAAGAACTATTACCATTTCTTCATTGGAGCTGGTGTTACATACTGGTTAGTTGGTGCTGGAGCTAAGGCTTCGATGAACTCTGATGAGTTTATCAACGATCCAAGACATCCAAGATTTGCCAATGGAGGTAAACCAGTGGAGTTGAAACAATAAATATTATAAATTCAATTGATTCATACTCAATTGAGTTGAGTTATGTCGGAAAAAATAGACGAATATGATTATTTTTAGTAGAAATATGGTTGGGGTATTATTATCCTATTTGGGTAATTGATATTCAATCGTCAAATGGCTGAGTCATTTTAAAAGTTTCTTTTAAATTTCTTCTTTTCAAGTAGTTTTTGATGACTTATTGTGATGTAGCTCTACAATTTTCCTTTTGAAATTAATGCTATATAAATTTTACAATAAATCATCAACAATTTCGTCATTCATCACATCCCCATCTTCATCTACATCAACATCCACACCCCTAATCCACTATAACCTTTTTAATTAATCCCCGCTTTTTGATCCGCTTTGAAATTTAAATTTGAAAAAAAAAATTGAAAAATTCAAACTCTTCATAAGAAAAATGGTTGGTACACCGGTGAGTCAAGAGATTGGGGCTCCAATTCCAAATCATACTCCACATGCAGTATCTGTTACACTTCCAACATGGGAAGCCAATGTTGGATATGAAGAAGGACAAGATTGGGTGGTCAACAAGATGAACTCGGGATATCCTCGATTCTTCATCCATAAATCGATTCAATATCTATGTGAACTTCTTGAATTGAACTACGGTAAAGAAGATGAAAAACTGATGGTATTTCCAACTTATAGAATAGCCAAGAGTTGCCGTAAATTCATCCAACTGAAAACCAATCTCACCAAATGTCGGGTCCGTATTCTTCAACTTTCTACACCGGATCCAAAGAATCTGGAAGAAGAGTCAATTCGTATTGGAATCACATTCAGTGTGGTTTTCTATCCACTGTCTGAATTCCCATTGATGAAGAATTATTGGCAACACACAGGTGAAGGTATTTCATCCCGTAGAGCTGACTACATCTTGAGTGAACTCAAATCTAAACTATTGCAAAATGCCGAGATAAAGGCCAAAGAATTACAACTGAAGTTAAAGGCCAAAGTTCGTAATCCCAAGAGAACTCCTGTTTCCATGAATAGATCTTCTTCAACCTCTTCTCAACAATTAGAAAAGGAATACGCTCTTTTCATTGAAGAAAGATTCGGCCGTAATTTAGATTTGAGATTCGCCAAAGAAGCAAGATCCATTTTGAAACATAGAATTGCCAAACAGATCAACAAAGCTGGAAATTCTGTCGATGATGATGATGTTTACTTGTATCCCACGGGAATGACTTCTATATTTCATGCCCATCAACTGGTTTTGAACGTTTGGCCCGAAAGAGCACAAGTCGAGAAATCAACCTGTTTTGGATTCCCGTACGTCGACACTTTGAACATTCTTCGTAAATGGGGGTTGGGGGTCGATTTCTTTGGATTTGGAGACGACAAATCCATTGAAGAATTGGAAGCAAAGTTGAAACTGGGTCAAAGATACATTCTGTTGTTATGTGAATGTCCTTCTAATCCTCTTTTGAAGACTCCGAATTTGATCAAGTTGAAACTGTTATCGGATGAATATGGTTTCATGATAGCCGTTGACGACACGGTGGGGAATTTCTCCAACATTAATGTCTTACCATATTGTGACATGTCAGTAAGTTCATTGACCAAAGTTTTCAGTGGAGATTCTAACGTCATGGGAGGTTCTTTAGTCTTGAACCCTCAGGGCAAATATTACAACCAATTAAAGGCATGGTTCAACCAAGCATATGAACCTGAAATTTATTGGGCAGAGGACATAATCTATTTGGAAAGAAACTCTCGTGATTTTGTTCAAAGATCTCACAAAACCAACACCAATACAGCAGAAATCCTCGATTTGTTCATCAACAGTGAACTAGTTGAAAGTATTTACTATCCTACACTTTCTCCATCCAAAATTTATTACGATCTGTTGAAAACATCAGAAGGAGGTTATGGAGGATTGTTCTCTCTCAAATTCAAAGACGAAGCCGATGCAAGATGCTTCTTCAATGAAGTGAAACTTTCAAAAGGACCTTCTCTCGGTACTAACTTCACTTTGATCTGTCCTTATCTGATTTTACTGCATTTTGCTGAATTAGACGAAGTAGAAAGTTGGGGAGTAGACAGAAATTTGATCAGAATCAGTATAGGACTCGAAGAAACAGAAGAATTGAAAACTACAATCAAAGAAGGACTCTCAATTGCCCAAGAACAGCACGATGCCATCTATGGGAACTGAGCAAATTATCACATTTGATTTTTTTTATATACACATCTAAAAAATTGAAACCTTTAAAAAAGCTTGTTCATTTATGAGTGGTTATCCATTTAACAGAGGCCCGAGCATTGGGAATAATTGGAAACCAAAACCTTCATCTGTGGCATTACCTCTATACAAGGATAAACCTGCGAATTTCAAAAGTGATAAATTACCTGTAAAACCTCATAAACTCATCCAAATGTTGCTCAAAGCCAGTGTTGCACTATGTCTATTTTATTTGGTATATGAACTTGGCCAAAATTATAAAGGAGACGAATTGATAGTTGATAATTGGGAAACCCGAAAAAATGAGGTCAAGAATGCATTTTTGGATAGTTGGCACGACTACGAAAAAAATGGTTATGGATTTGATGTGTATGCTCCAATTAGCCATAAAGCCAAAAATATGGGACCTCAACCTTTGGGTTGGATGATTGTCGATAGTTTGGATACCTTGATGATAATGAAATGTGATGAAGAATTGATAGGAGCTCGTGAATGGGTGAAACTGTTGGATTATAATTTTAATTATGAAGTCAACGTCTTTGAAACCACTATCCGTATGTTGGGAGGTTTATTGAGTGCATATTATCTATCGGAAGATGATATGTATCTTGACAAAGCTGTAGGTTTAGGGAATCGAATCATGCAAGGTTTTGAATCTGGAACAGGTATACCTTATGCCTCTGTCAATTTGGCAACTGGTAAAGGGGTTAAAAGTCATGCAGATGGTGGTGCTTCTTCAACTGCCGAAGTTGCAACACTTCAATTAGAATTCAAATATCTTGCAAAATTGACAGGAGAATCCATGTATTGGGAAAAAGTTGAAAAGATCATGGAAATTTTGGATTCCAATAGACCCAAAGATGGACTTCTGCCTATTTTTGTCCATCCAAGTACCGGAAAATATCAAGGTGATTTGATCAGATTGGGTTCAAGAGGTGATAGTTATTACGAATATCTTCTCAAGCAGTATCTTCAAACGGGTGAAAATGTGTACAGAGAGATGTACGATGAAGCCGTCAAAGGTATTAAAAAGCATATGGTTGCCAAGAGTAAACCCAATGGTTATACCTACATTGGAGAGTTACCAAATGGAATTGGAGGTAATTTAGATCCTAAAATGGATCATTTGGTTTGTTTTATGGGTGGTCTTTTAGCACTTGGACTGACCGATGGTCAACTTTTGACCGAAGCTCGTAAATCTGGCCGGTGGACTTCGACTCGTGAAGCCGATATGATGCTTGCCAAAGAACTCACCCACACCTGTTATAAGATGTATCACGATGTAGAAGGTACTGGATTACTGCCTGAGATTGTGGTGTTCAACCAAGATCAAAAATCCATCCATGATTTCCACATCAAACCTCTGGACAGACATAATTTGCAAAGACCCGAAACTGTGGAAAGTTTGTACTATCTTTGGAAGATCACCAGGGATCCGATGTATAGAGAGTGGGGTTATGAAATTTTCAAGAATTTCTTGAAACATACCAAAGTTACAGATGAAGACGGTTCAAACGTTCGATACACATCTCTCGATAACGTTGTTAGTGGGAAGAAAAGGGATAACATGGAAAGTTTTTGGTTGGCAGAAACTTTGAAATATCTTTATCTTTTGTTCGATGATGACGATTCCATTGATTTGAGTAAAGTGGTGTTCAACACCGAAGCCCATCCGTTACCTGTGTTCGACATGGAACCCTTGTTGAAAACAGGTTGGATCAGAGGAGAACCGGTGAAATTAGAAGCCAAAGAAGAACCGGCTCAAGAGCCTGCCAAACCTGTCAGAGGTAACATTGTGGCCATCAAAAATGTCCAACAACAACAACAACCACCGTCCAATGATATAGATCCAGTCATCCAAGTACCCCTGAAACCCAAAGTACAAGCTGAGAAATTTGAAGGCCAAAAACCAGCTAAAAAAATTGAAGAACAGATCCTGGATCTCAATCTTCCAAAAGAACCTCAAACACCTCGAGATCCAAATCAGATCAACGAGAAAATCGAAGAATTGATCCAACAAGCCGGTGTATAGCGTTCCAATAACAGGGGCTGTGGAAATTGCCAAAAAAAAAATCGTCAATTTTTTTTCACCTTTTTTCAAAACTGAGTTTTAAAGAAGAACACGTTTAAAAATGGTGACGGTTACTGTGGACCAAAAGGGATCAATTGTGGTTCCTAGAACAGTTTTACAGTTGTTTAAAGGGCTTCTAGTGATATGTATCTTTGTCAGCATTTCGTTTGCCGCTGTTTCGTCCCGTTTGTTCAGTGTCATAAGATTCGAATCCATCATCCACGAATTCGATCCTTGGTTCAATTATAGAGCCACAAAATACCTTATAGAGAATGGGTTTTCGAAATTTTTGAATTGGTTCGATGATAAGACTTGGTATCCCTTGGGAAGAGTCACCGGAGGCACTCTATACCCTGGATTGATGGTGACTTCTGGTTTGATCCATACCGTCTTGAAAGCCGTGGGACTCCCAATTGATATAAGAAACATCTGTGTCTTGTTGGCACCTCTGTTTTCTTCTCTCACGTCTTTGTTCATCTTCTTTTTGACCAAAGAAATCACAAATGGTAACATGACTGCCTCCTTTTTCAGTGCCATATTTATGGGAATCACCCCTGGTTATATCTCGAGATCTGTTCTGGGTTCATACGACAACGAACTGATCGCCATCACCTTATTGATGCTGACCTTCTATTTCTGGATCAAAGCCATCAAATTGGGCTCCATGTTTTGGGCTTCCTTGACCTCTTTCTCCTATTTTTACATGGTGAGTGCTTGGGGAGGTTATGTCTTCATCACCAACTTGATTCCGTTACATGTGTTTGTCTTGCTTCTCATGGGTAGATTTTCCTATAAGATCTATGTCTCTTATTCCACTTGGTACGTTTTGGGGACTTTGATGTCGATGCAGATTCCATTTGTGGGTTTTTTACCCATCAAATCCAACGATCATATGGCCAGTTTTGGTGTTTTTGGACTTTTACAATTGGTACTTCTGGCCTCTTATTTCAAAGAAACTCTCAGTGCCAAGGGGTTCCGGAAGTTGATGATTGCATTCTCGGTTCTCATTGGAGTCTTGGGTATTACCGGTTTGGTTCTGGCCACAAAATTGGGACTCATAGCTCCTTGGACAGGTCGTTTTTACTCTCTTTGGGACACAAACTATGCCAAAATCCATATTCCAATCATTGCCTCTGTCAGTGAACATCAACCAACACCTTGGTCTGCTTTCTTTTTCGATCTCAACTTCTTGATCTGGTTGTTCCCTGTAGGAGTATGGCTCTGTTTCAACGACCTCCGTGATGAAAGTGTCTTTGTCATCATCTATTCGGTATTACTGAGTTATTTTGCCGGTGTAATGATCAGATTGATGTTGACTTTGGCTCCAATTGTATGTGTATGTGGTGGTATTGCAGTGGGTAAAATATTTGAATTGTACTTGGATTTCAAAGACTTAGTCGTTATCAAACACAAAAGAGATCAGGTGTTCAGTTTACTGAGTAAAATGGTGGTTGTTTTGAGTTTTGTATATTATTTGTACTTCTACGTACAACACTGTACATGGGTGACGTCGAATGCCTATTCGAGTCCCTCTGTGGTGCTTGCATCGTCCAATCCAGATGGTTCTCAGCACATCATTGATGATTACAGAGAGGCCTATTATTGGCTCAGAATGAACACTGCTGAAGATCTGAAGGTGATGGCTTGGTGGGATTATGGATATCAAATTAGAGGCATGCTGGACAGAACCACACTTGTCGACAACAACACTTGGAACAACACCCATATAGCCACCGTTGGACGTGCCATGGCCACCTCTGAAGAGAAATCTGAAGAAATCATGCGTCTGTTGGATGTCGACTACATCTTGATCATCTTTGGAGGTGTCCTTGGGTTCAGTGGAGATGACTTGAACAAGTTCTTGTGGATGGTGAGGATCTCAGAAGGTATATGGCCCGAAGAAATCAGTGAACGTTCTTTCTTCACCGATAGAGGTGAATACAAGATTGACGACCAAGCGGCTCTTCTGATGCAAAATTCTTTGTTGTACAAGATGTCTTATTACAGATTTGGAGAATTGTTCGGTCCTCAAGGTGCCACTGACAGAGTTCGTAATCAAAGACTCTCTCAAAAATACGCCAAAGCCATCACTGTCAATTCTGTAGAGGAAGTTTTCACCTCTGAAAATTGGATCGTGCGTATCTACAAGTTGAAAGACAAGGACAACTTTGCCCGTGAATTGAAACTGGCCGGTGAGTTCGACCGTGTCATGTCAGATGATTCCATTGGTAAAAGGACAAAAAAGAAATTGACCGCAAAGGCTAGTCCTGGCTTCAGAGAGTGAAAAGTTACCCCCTTTTTCCCCCAACAGTTCTCCGCGCAATTGGGCGGATGGAAAATTTTTTCTCCGTCCAATCAGGCGGAGATGGGCGGAGACAACCACATCATCCCCTTTATCCTTCAATATCATTATTTCCATGTCTCTGTAGACCTTTATTATAGAATCCAACCTCCAATTGAACCTACTAGTCATCTTTTCAACGCTGGTTGGGAACTCATTTTTGCCCATTATGCCCTACTTTTCGTGCCCTTGCCCCGGCCAATGATCAAATTTTTGCGTGAAAAATTGGACAAAGACAGCTAAAGCACCAGGTTTAACCGTAGACACTGGCCGCTGTATGAATAGTAGAGACTTGTAACTCTACATTGAACTTCTGCATATCCATGGCATCACACAACTCTCTTTCCGGTAACGATTCTGTTGCTTCTTCGTCGTCTTCGCAACTTCACTCGTTGAGCTCGGATCAGCTCAAGACCCCTGTGAAACAGCGTTCTTATGGCTTGAATTCCAACTCCAGCATGTTCTTCGGTGACGGAGACACCTCTTTGAGCTCTGCTCCTGCCACAGCACCTCCTTTTGTACAAGAATCCTCGATTCTCCGTACAGAAACCCCGGATTTGGACATTGATCTCCTGTTGGGAGATTTGAACTTGGATGATTATCAAGACTTTTTGGGACTGAAAACAGCGTTGACCCCACAACCTCCCAGTACTCCTAGTTGGCCATCTGTGGTTCAAATGCCACAAACTCTGCCTCCTTATCACCATACCCCATCTTCATCGGACTTCTTACACAAGATCAAAAATTTTCAATTACCAGATAACGATCCAAGAGATGCTCCAAAACAATTCGGTGGATCTTTGTTGAACTCTTTACCAACATTCGAACCTTTTGTCGATTATCAGCACATGTTTAAGCCTGCTAAACCTCAATACAAAAAACAACCCCATGGAGGTGTCAATGTGCATCGTAATAAGCTCAAAAGAAGAGGAGAAGATGCTGCAAAATTTGCCAATGCTACTTTGATGGAATTCGAAGGAGATATCTACTCTCTTTGTAGAGATCAACATGGTTGTAGATTCTTACAGAGACAATTGGATGAAGATGACGATCGTAAAATTGCATCCATTTTTGAAGAAACCGCTCTGCACGTTGTGGATTTGATGATCGATCCATTTGGAAATTATTTGGTACAAAAATTGGTTGAAAAATGTACAGATGGCCAAAGATTGGAGTTGATCCATATTGCAGCTCCTCATTTCTTCAAAGTTTCCACCAATCCACATGGAACAAGAGCTTTACAAAAATTGATCGAATGCGTTCAATTGGAAGAAGAAGCAGTTGCAATTGTTTCTAGTTTATCACCACATGTAGTGACACTTTCCCGTGATTTGAACGGGAACCATGTCATCCAAAAATGTCTTGCAAAACTTGATCCTAAACACACTCAATTCATCTTTGACATTGCTTCAAATCATTGCCTTGAAATTGCAACCCATCGTCATGGATGTTGTGTTTTACAAAGATGTTTGGATTATGGATCTTTGGAACAATGCCAACAATTGGGTAATGTCTTGAGCGACAACGTATTGACCTTGAGTCTTGATCCATTTGGTAATTACGTGATCCAATACATCTTGAACAATTCTCAATTGGTTGAAAAGAGACATGAATCGATTCTAAAGATTTTACAAGATGTGAATCTACATTTCATCCAATTGTCATTACATAAATTTGGATCCAATGTGATTGAGAAGATCCTCAGATTGTCCAAATTGAACAATTCAATGATTAAATTGATTTTGAACGATTTGTCGATCAAAGATTTCAATCGGTTGTTGAATGATTCTTATGGAAATTACGTTTTACAAACTTGTTTGGACGTTTCATCCAGTGAAAATTTCGATAAATTGAAACAAACTTTGATTCCAATCTTACCAAGTGTTAAAAATACCCCTCATGGTAGAAGAATTAGTGCCCGTTTGGGTATTAATTTAAATTTATTGGATAAAGATGATTTAAAAATTGTCCATGTAAATTAGTTGTATAGTTAAATTTAACATTTAAGAAATGATCAAACAGGTTGACCAGGATGGAAATGAGGTATATGAAGATGGAATTGATGTAGATTCGGATGAATTTGGATCTTTCGATGAAGCTTCGTTGAATGAATCTCGTTTGGACTCGATTTTTGACAAAGATTCAAATGTCATTGAGCTGTTCATTAGACAAAAATTGGACGACATTTTACAAGATGTGGAATTTGAAGGAGATTTAAAAGATGATAATGATGTTTTGAATGATCGATCTAAAGAGATCTTATCAAGATTGGTTTGTGAATCTGTTAATAAACCAGTAATTAATACAACTTGGTGGAAGAGAAGCCAAATACGAAGAGAGTTATCATTGAGGATGGGAATTCCAATAGATTTAGATGAATTGAAAAGTCATAAACATAGTCAAATTGTTGCTGAAGAAGTGGAGTTACCTAATTTACAAGATTTGGATGTAGATGATTCGATTATGACGAATACAAAGCTGTTTATTGAATCTTTGAACATTCAACAAGAGATTTTTTATAAGAGTCTTGGAATTGAAAAATTGGAAGAAGTTAAGAGGGATTTAGAAGGTGTAAGAACAGAGTTACAAAAACATCAAGTTGTGTGGGATAAGAAGTTGGTGGAGATAACAAATGAGAATGAATTATTTCAGAGTTATATTGAGAATATGGTTGGTAATGAGCTTAAATTTAGGAATGAACGATTACTGAGGAAAAAGAGTGAAAAGAGGTATTAGAGATGGGTGTATATGGAGTAAAATAGTATACTTTCATCTTCATTCATAGTTATATTCATATCTATGTTCATACTCATATTTATGTCATACTCATATTTATGTCATACTCATATTTATGTTCATACTCATAATTATATTAATCTACATTTTCATACTTGTATAACATAACCTTCGTACTTTTACATTCATTTTTTCATATATTTATACATCAGACATTTGATTTATAGGATTCTATCTTTGGTGATTGTTACATAGTTTTATAGATTCATATCTTTCGTAGTCAATTCTTTTTGTCTAATTTATATACTTAATACTCATTCTTAACTTTTCATACTAATTTTCATACTAATTTTTATACTAATTTTCATACTCCCCCACTTTTCATAGTTATTTTTCATGTTTAATGGCAATACTTAACAATCACACTTATTATTCATACTTGATTTTCAACTTTATTTCCTTGCTTGGACTTTTATGTTGAATTTTTCATAGTTACTTATTTCAATAGTTAATTCCCCATACTTATTTTCATACTTAATTCCCCATACTTAATTCCATACTTAATTTTCACACTAAATTTTCATACTAATTTTCATACTAATTTTCACACTAAATTTTCATACTTAATTTTTATACTAAATTCTCACACTTAATATTCATACTAAATATTCATACATATTCATACATACTCATACTCAATCTTCATACTCAATCTGCATTAGTTGTCATTCTTCATCTCCATACCTTTTACATACTTTATTCCATACTTTTTCCATACTTTTTCCATATTTTATCCCATCTTTTATCCCCCTTTCATACACAATTTCCATACTTAATTTTCTCAAATTAATTTTCACACCAATTTTCACCAACTCTTAATCAATGGTGAAGGCCACAACAAGCCAATTCTTCATCTATGACCTTGTAGTTTGGATCTTCAGTGTCGCCTTCGATTGCTTCTTCCGGGAAATCCGTACAAGAGGCCTGTTCAAGATCCCCAGAAACCCAAATCAAGCCATCATCTTTGTCGGTGCTCCCCATTCTAATCAATTCGTAGATGGTCTATTGTTGGCTGATATCGTGAAAAAGGAGAGCTTTAGAAGAATCTCCTTCTTAGTAGCTACCAAGTCGTATAAAGACAAGATCATAGGATTCTTACTGCGATCAATCATGTCGATTCCAGTTGCCAGAGCTCAAGATAACTTGACTTGGGCCACCGGGAAAATTAGATACGATCCTCATTTTGACCCTGAAAATAACTTGACCATCTTGGGAGAAGGCACAATGTTCACCAAAGAATGTCAAGAAAGAGGTTTGATCTCTTTACCCAACAATATGGGAACCACAGAGATCGTCTCCGTCATCAACGATACCGTCTTGACCGTGAAGGGAGATTTCCGAGTTTCAAACCCAAAATTCGTAGAAAAGCTGCAAGAACTGTTGCACGGAGGAACAACGTTCAAAGTTGCTTCTCGAATCGATCAATCCGAAGTTTATTCCAAGGTCTTTGAACATCTAAGTGCCGGTGGTTCCCTTGGAATCTTTCCTGAAGGTGGTAGTCATGATAGACCTCATTTGCTTCCTTTGAAGCTGGGAGTCCTGATCATGGCTTTAGGTGCTGTTCTGAACGATCCAAACTGTAATGTCAAGATAGTTCCTTGTGGAATGAACTACTTCAATCCTCATAAGTTCAGATCCAGAGCCGTTGTGGAGTTTGGTAATCCAATCGACATTGAACCCAGACTTGTCGAGATGTATAAGACACCTGAACATTCTAAAGACGCTGTCAGAGAACTTTTGGATGAAATCAAGAACGGTTTAAAACTGGTCACAGTCACTTGTCCCGATTTCGAAACTTTGATATGTGTTCAAGCTGCTCGTCGTCTCTATTCCAACAATTTCTCTTCTCGTTTGAGTCTTCTGTTAGTCGTGGAGATGAACAGGAGATTGGTGAAAGGTTATACCCATTTCGAGAACGAACCCCGTCTTCAACTGTTGAAAAAGAAGATCTTGAAATACAACGATTTGTTGAAGATTTATCGCATTCCGGACCATGACGTTGAAAAATGTAGACCCAGATTACCAATTGTGACTCTGGCATTGTTGTGTTTCAACGCCTTGCATGTTCTTTTCTTACTGGTGCTCTGTGTTCCTGGTTTCTTACTCTTCACTCCTGTGTTCGTTGCTTCCAAAAGAATCAGTACTTCAAAGTCCAAAGCTGCTTTGGCAGCCTCCACGGTGAAAATTAAAGCCATAGATGTGATTGCAACTTGGAAGATCTTGGTTGCAATGGGGTTACTGCCTTTGTTGTACACTTTTTATTCGATGATAGGCACTTGGTTCATCTGGTACAAATATTCAATTTCTGGATTACAAAACTTGATTGTCATTTTTATGGTTTGTTATTCGTGTTGTTCCATGATCACTTATGCTGCTTTGGTGGTTGGTGATAAAGGAATGGATTATTTCAAATCTTTAAGACCATTATATTTGACCTTGATCAACGAACACAGTATTTTGGAATTGAAACAACTACGTAGAGATTTGACTTTGGAAATCACCGAATTGGTCAATGAATGGGGGCCTCAGTTGTTCCCAGATTTTAACTTGTTAGAACTGCAGGAGAAATTGAACAAGAAGAAGAAGAACAAGAAGAAACAACTCACAGATGAGGAAGAAGATGAAAAGACTCGTAGATTACAACTGAGAAAGGCTCGTAGACAACAGTTGAAAGATGAGATGAGTGGAATCAATAACCTTGGTTCAAACTACGACTTATCAAGTGTTCCAATCTTTTCAACGGACAAGAGCAGTGATGCCACAAGTGTTTCATCTTTTAGTGCTACTACAAGTGATGTAACCACCACAGATGGAGAAGAACAAGAAGAAGATCCTCAAGTTTCAATGAAGATCAGAGAAAGACTCATCAGAGATCATAGAAAACAAAACGACGAATTCAATTAATCTATAATATCAATTTACCACTCTCATTAAACTTTAAAGTACAGAGTTCTATGGCTTTTAAAAGATCGTCTTCAGGGATTTGATGCATCAAAGTGGTGTCGACTCGAAGAGCCTTATTCTGCGACTTCACATTGCCCAGAATCATCTGCATCTTACTCCAGCATCTTATCACATTTTGTAATATTATGTACTCTTTGTTATAATCTTGTAAGCATACAGCATTGTTTGTGAACAAAAGGCTGTTGAAACATCTCTCCATTACTGTTTCTTGTTCTGGGAACTTCATATTGAACAGCAATAACCTTTTTTCATAGTTCTGTTGGAATCTATGTCGCACAAACAGTTTATAAGCCTGTTGATAATGAGAGACATGTGAATAGTATCTACTTAGACGTATAAAGTTTCGATATAGACAACTGTACATATCGGTTGAATTACTGAACTTAGAACCAAAATCTTTGAAAGTCATGTTTTTATCAATGTTGAGAACAGGTTCATGTCGTATCTGAAAACCTGGCTTCATTATAACCCTCTGTAAACTCAACCTACAACTCCTCATCACTATACATTTTAATTTGAATTTGAATTTTTTTAAATTTTTACGCTTTTTTACAAAACTGATCAAAAGTTCTTTATTGGTATCATTATTATACCCAACCCAAGGAGTTGTGTTGCTCGACTGGTTGGGATATAGTCGGTATATACGAGTCCACTTGGCTCGTTCTTCTAGAAGAGCCGATTCTAGAGGATCTAGAGTTAGATCCTGGATAAGAGTAGATCGCCGTGTTGGTGTTTGAGGTGGAGTTTGATTGGGAAAAAGCTGGAGCTTTAGACACTTGAGACATTTGAGGAGTGTACGAGCCAATTGATGAGACAGGAGTCTCATCTGTCAAGTTGATACTTCTCTTGGTTTTCCAATATCTATAGGCCAACAAAGTCAATGCCAAATAGACACAGGCTCCTACAACGGCACCGATGACTATTCCGGCAATCTTTTTAGCGGTTTTTTTGCTCACTCCACTCAGATCGGTGGAGGTCTCATAGGTGTCTCCTATTGAACCCAATTCAGCACTCGAAACACTCGAATCGCTGTCTGAAGAGTCATCAGAATCATCAGAATCATCTCCGGACTGCTTACTAGATGTAGATCCGTCTCCGGAATTGATGGTATCGAGTAATCCAGTCAATGGAACTCTTGAGTCCACCAATGCAGCCAATGCGGCCTGAGAAGAATCATCATTACCGTAGAATGTAGAAGAAGAGTTCTTCACCAAAGCTTGAAGATATTCAACTTCGTCACTTGGATAGTACACTTCGGCCACAGTGATGATGTAGTCCAAGCCAGAGGCAGTGTAAGGCACTAATTGTCTGACAAAAATGTCCTTGTCTTCGTACTGGTCGTCAGACAATGGGAATTTGATGGCTCCAGGCAAGTACTCGAAAATTTGAGCAGTTGCCAAGGAGTTTGAAACGATAAAGTTGTAATTCAAACCTTCTTTGAATCCCACAGTGATCAATTCGTAGTCATCACCTGGAACATACGTCTCTTCCGGAGCAATCAGTTTGGGTAAAGCACTTGACTGAATAGCAGTTGTTTGTGAAGCAGTGGCAGAACCAGTGGTTTGGGCTGCACTTTGGGTCAATATAGTTGCCGGTAACCAATTTGTGCCTGTCAGTTCCGAAGTGTAAGCTGGTTCTGGTGTATACACGGAAGTGGATACTGGTTCAACTGCAGAAACAGCAGATTCACTGGTTAAGACAGTTTGTGCTGGAGAGGGTTCGATTGCAACAGAAGAAGAAATTGAGGATTCCGAAGAAGGAACAACAGAAGATTCCGGAGTGGAAGTGACAACAGAAGACACTGGAGTGGAAGGGAATACAATTTCAGTAGTTGGCACGAAAACTGATTCAGATTCGCTCGATGTGACTGGTTCAGAGATTACTGGAGCAGAAGTCACCAGTTCAGAAGTTACTGAGGTGGTATCTGAGGTCACTGGAAGAGGTACCGAGGTCACATAAGCTGAGGTCACACTGGTATCAGTTTCGGATGTTGGCAATGGAACAGAAGATACCACAGGAGTGACGGTTTCGATGGACGAGACTGGAACAGAGGAGACAATTGGAGTGGAAGTTTCCAATGGCACAGTCAGGGAATCCAGTTCTGTTGAAGTTGGCACGACAGATACCAATGGAGAAGAGGTGATAACTGCAGCCGATGTCACTGGAGAAGAGGTGACAGGAGCAGAAGTTGTGATGTAATCATCTGAATAAGATCCGTAATCGTTGTCATCGTACGAGAGTGTCGAGGAGGTCGAAGCAATTGGAGTGGAGGATGTTTCCACGTACAGATTACTTGTGGTGGAGGAATCTTCATCTGGATATGAGTACGACAACTCCGAGGAAGTTGAAGGAGCAATTAGTGATGAAGATGAAGATGATGACGATGACGTGGATACTGTTGAGACGATGTATGCAGCAGTTGGAGAGGTACTGGAACTGCTGCTGGTGGTGGTATCGGTACTGGTATCGGTACTACTGGTGCTGGTACTACTAGTGCTGCTGGTACTGGTGCTGCTAGTGCTGCTAGTGCTAGTGCTACTGGTACTACTACTACTACTGGAAGTCGTCAGAATCTCAGTTTCTTCTGGATCAGAGTAAGTGTATGACACGTCCGAGTACAGAGAAGTGAAGTCATTATCATCCAACGACAAAGTGGAGGTTGAAAATGATGACGAAGTCAGAGCATCGGCATAAGAGACAGTAGATGAAGCATCCAGAGCATCGTATGAATAGTCACTAGTCAGAGAAGTGGTCAGAGAAGTGCTGGAACTTGTAGTTGTGGCTTCTGTGGAGTCTGCAGAAGTGGATGAAGACTCTGAAGTGGTGAGAACTACGGCCACTGGGGAATTGGTTTTTGAACTTGAAGTTGTGGAGTCCAGAGTGGTAGCATCCAGGGTAGTTGTAGCATCTGCAGATGTAGTATCCAGAGTAGTCTCCAGAGTGGTCTCCAGAGTTGTGTCCAGAGTGGAATCTGTGGATGTGGCAGCTGTAGTTTCTTCTGTGGATGTAGCTTCTGTCGTCTCTGAAGTACTGCTAACTGATGTGCTGGTCTCCGATGTGGTTTCTGATGTTTCCGAAGTCTCTGTCGAAGAAACAGAACTCTCAGAAGTCAAAGTCACACTCGACCAATAAGAACTATACACAGAAGTATGCTCGGATTTATGCCACGAAGTCGTATCTGTGCTGGTCTCATTTCTATAGTCATCTTTGCCCGACTGGAAAACGTTTCTCTTTTCCAAAAGTTTGGATAAATTGTTGTTAAACTTTTTTATGACACCGTTATTGTTGTTGTTGTTATTAGATCTCAAGGACAAGACATTTGGTATCACCAAAGCATGTGTCAATGTGATGAACAACAAGATATGGATGATTAATCTGTTTAACATGTTGAATATATTAACGAATGATTGATGAGAAACTGAATTTTGAGGGCGGTTAAATGAAGGACTATAGTTGGACTAATAAGTTTGTTTTGTTTTCTGGATATGAAATGTATGGATGAAAGTGAAACTCTAATGGTGAATGAGATCACTTGGAGTAGATGATATCGATTTGATATCTAAACGATGGTCTAATCAAAGATTGATTTAGGTCCAGCAATAAACCGGAATGTTGTTTATTTTTATTGGCTTGAGAATTTTTTTTGAAATGCGAATTTTTTGGACAATTTTTTGAAACGCAAGGCGAAGAAAAAGAAATTTCTATTGTTTAAAAAAATGATCCCAGAACTGTGTTTAGCCGAATTAGGAAGGTGATATGTAACGTGATAACAGGGGATTTTTGGGGGGTGGATGAAAAGTTGTGTTGTGGGAAATAGGGGGAGAAAATGTGTATTGGTGAAGATGGGGATAAGAGTTGGGGTGCAGAAAGATCATGAATTGGATCAAGATCTCATTTTTATACGCCATTAGAAAGGTCCGGATGCACCTCGTTCCCCCCTGGAACGCGAATCGTTTCCTGAAAAGGTGTTTTTGTGTATATGTACACGACCATATGTAACCCCCCAATTAGGAAATTTAATGACATTGACCTGCATCAGAAGCCTAGAACATTGAAGGAGTAATTGCCCAAAAGGGATCTGTTTTCAGGTACACACCTGCAGCCATAGTTTGTTCACAAATAATTCTGCATCTTCGTCCAAAGTTTCAGCCAACAGATCGATCACCAGTTTCGAATTAAAGGGATAATTCTCATCCAATAGACCCAAAATGTAATCTTGTAACGATTCGTCTTGAATTCCAACAAACTCCATCACCAAGTCGTCAATCACCTTTCTAA
Organism: Nakazawaea laoshanensis; assembly: GCA_030704985.1. NCBI lineage: Eukaryota > Fungi > Ascomycota > Pichiomycetes > Alaninales > Pachysolenaceae > Nakazawaea > Nakazawaea laoshanensis. Next base: position 36,605 of record JANIWE010000021.1, read on the forward strand.
TCTCATCAGGTCCTTGATCTTTTTTCTCCTCTTTATCTCTAACAGGTTCTCTGAATTTAAGATAATTGGCATGCACCAAATAGAAATTACGATTTTTGTCAACTTTGTTCTCAGATTCACTCACTTGGACAAAATCTTTGTAAAATTTGGCCCTTTTCATCTCTTTGTCGGATTCGTACTTGGAAAGTGTTTCAAAAGTCTCCAAAAGACGTTTTCTCTGTAAATCTTGATTTTCGATGATTCGTTTCTTCGAATCAAATTCTCGTTGTACTCGTTCTTCTATCAGTGATAATCTTTGTTCTTCCAACTCATCATCATCAACGTCTTGTCCTTTGTTGAAATCTTCTTCTTTATCTTCGTATTCATCAAAAACATTCTCTTTTTTGTACAACTTCTTCAACTTCATATGCAGTTTCCTCTTGTCTAATTGGGCATCTTTCTCTCTCTTGTGTTTCTCAATCTTGAGTACTTTTAATCTGAACTCTACAACATCATTCTTGACACTTTCAATCAATTCTGGAGGTACTTCATTCAACTCTTTCATGTCCACTTTATATTCCATTTCATCTGTCTTAAGTCGACGATGGTGTCCATGGGTTTTAATCGATTCAAACTTGTCATCGAGTTCTGTTACATCCAACTCTAATTCTATTTTAGATTCTTCATCCTCATATAATTGTTGAACATTCTCATCCAAATGAACATAGCCGTATTTTTCATTCTCCAATGACGTTTTATAAGCCTTGATAAATTTGACCAATTCAAGAGGTTGATAAAATCTCATAAAAATGGGTTTCCAGTCCAAATCTTCTTTTAAGGTAGACCATTGGAAGTCTTTGATTTCTAGTAGAGAACAGATCTCAATTAAAATTGATTCCATCTGAGTCAAAACTGAACTTATATCATGGTCCATATTGCATATCGTCACTGTCAATAGTTGGCTATCTAATCCTAACGATTGTAAAGGTATGTATTTAACGAGGTTTGCCTCTTCATCAACATCTGTTTCTCCGAGATACCCGAAATGTTGATCTATGACTTCATTTCCATTACGTCTAGATGATTTCGTACCTTGTCTTTTGAAATCCTGCAACAATTTTAACTGATACTTTTCATATTCATCTTTAGACAACACCAATTCAGGAAGTGAAGGTTTATCGAATATTTTAGGGAAAGTTTTAGTACTTTCTTCTGTTTCTTCGATTCCTAAATCATTTCCCTCTGCTAGTAATTTAAAACTCATCTCCTTCAATGCTTAAATTTGACTTTTTGACTTGAATTTTTCATGGATTATGTAAGCAGCTTTGAAGATGTAAAAAATTATAGAGAGAGATTATGTAAGCAGAGATGTATTAATTGAGAAAAGAAGAAAGGACTGAAGGTTTGAAAAATTGACGGTTTGAAAAATTGAAGGGATCACAAAAAGATGAAGGACAAAAGAGTGTTAAACTAGATATGATTAGATATTAAACAAAAAAACTTTGTAATTTCATATAACTGGAATTCAAAAAAAGGGGGTGTTTACCCCCTTTTTTTTACTAGATTCACAAGATGTCATCCAAAGTCACATTCAGATCCACTTTCAGAGCCTCTTTCCAAAACTTTGATAAATGTCTTGACCCATTATCACACAGAATGATCAAAATCTTGCTTCCCAGTTTGGCATCTCTTGCCGTCTTGACAGCAGCGACAGCATTGATGCAACTACTGGATCCCCAGAAAAAGCCATCATGGATCGATAAAAACTTCAGCATCTTGATCAGTTGATCATCTGTCACTCTGATACTGTCATCTATATACTTCTCCAGTTTACTGAAATTATAGGTTAGTCTTGTCAATCCAATCCCTTCTATAATCGTATCCACTTGGTGTCTACGTCTTGTACCTTCTCTTTCTACTCTATCGTACATGACTCCATATTTGACACGATTATACAACCCTGAACCTTGTGGATCTGCCAAAATCACTTCAACATTTCTCAACTTCTCTTTCAAATATCTAGAACAACCTGCTATTGTACCTCCTGTTCCGCTCCCCAGGATGAAAAAATCGAGGCTGTGATTCAATTGTCTGTAAATTTCAGGCAGTGTGGTGTTGTAGTGGATGTTCCAATTGGCATCGTTCTCAAACTGGTCCAGAAATACCCCAACTCTGTCTGTATCGTCATTGGTCAACTCTGCCAGTAGTTTTTTGGCTGCATTTACATATTGACTTGGATCTACAATTGACAGAGGTTTGACTTTGGTGATTTGTGCTCCGAGAGATTCCAAAAGTTGTAACTTTTCTTGAGAAGTATCATCTGGTAAACATATATGGGCAGTGTAACCCATAGCATTACAAAGCATCAGAATTGAGATCCCCGTCGAGCCTGAAGTTCCTTCAAATACCACATCTCCATGTCCAGGTCTAATTTTACCCTCAGATTCATATTTCTTAATAATCAGAAGTGCCACTCTGTCCTTGGCAGATCCAGCAGGATTGTTCATCTCTAATTTGGCATATATCTCACATCCAGTCAGCTCCGATAAAGACTTGATCTTCACCATTGGAGTGTTTCCAATGAGATCTTCGAGTCCTTCTTTAATTTCTCCCTTAGATCTATTAGTAGATCTATAAATGGCATAAATGGACACCACAGAAACCGCTCCAGCTATAAATGCTCTCCATTCTAGTCCCATCTCGACCCAACTTGACTAGTGATGAGCTTAAAAATGATATTTTGCTCTGGAAAGGTGAAAATTTAATTTTCGTATTTTACTCTCATATTTCAAAAGGGATGCAAGTTGATTCAGAAGCCATTTGTTTCGAAAGAGATGAAGAATTGATCAAATCTTGGTATATGTTGGTTGTTGATTCATGGGAAGTTGATATATTGTTTCCAAGTCCTTCTTTGGTAAGTTCTTGAATTATATATTTTATAAATCTAATTAAAGGTATTCGAGTTAAAGATCGAATTGAATGGAGAAATCGTGAAGGGGAGAATAAAAGATCAAATACAACATGGATTATTAAACTCAAAGGTATGTGGAACCCAAAAACAGGATATCTAACAACAGTATTTACATCAATTGGATTATGAGATGGAGTTGATGACAGATCTCAAGTTCAGACTCAAATGTCGTTTATTCAACTTTGAGACCCAGTTGAAATTCCAAAGAAGAGATGAAATCACTTGTGGAACTTTGGAGAATATTACAGTAAACTTACAAGTGATCTCTGAAACCCCTGAATCAATTATTGATCATATTGACTATTGTCTTGCATCGGTCTTTCTCTCCTTAGAAACACATATTCCATTTTGCATTTCGTATCATGCTCGTCAGGTTCGTATATACACCATTCTATTCAACACTAACATCAGCTTTTCAAGACGAATTTGACCCAGATGATGTCAATTTCGTCCACATTGACCGGATCATCAGACAAGTTAATGGCCAAATTTTTGAAACAGATGCAAAACCATGTCATCCATAACGACAACTTGAAACTCCGGTTTCAACAAAACAGGACAACATCCTCAAAACTTAAATTTAACAACTTCATTTCTCATTCAGATTCGAAAAAAGAGATCCTCGAATGATCAAGCCTCTTTATACCCATACTTAAGCTTTTCAAGGGCTTCAAGTTCACGTTCTAGATCTTGATCATTGTTCAAGATGTAGAGACCTATACAATTGAGAAAAGGCACCACATAAACCAAATCCAACACTTGGAAATCATGGATTTTGATCAAGATTATCACCATTGAAATCATCATCGACATGATCCATAAAGACTTGATTGACAATGGGATTTGAAATCTCTCATGTTTCAAAATGGCGTAGTCTAGTAAAGATGACAAAACAGATAACAAGCTCAAGATTCCGTTGAGTCCTTTCTTATAGTATGGAACTGTCAAAAGGAATAAATTAATCATCACCACCATGATAACGACAGAATTGACAAAACGAGGAGATGGGGTTCTAGATTTTTCTAAAGATGAACGGAGTTCTAGAACAATGTCATCTTGTACTGAAGAGTCAAGTAACTCTGTTTCAGGCTCTGAATTGTATTTCTGAACTGCTTTTCTCAATCTTGACATTCCGATGAGATAGTTTCAATTACTATTCCTAAAAGGGGAAAAGCAAAACATGTCTCATTTAACCGAAATGGAAATTGAAAAGAGAAAGAAGTTCAATGTCACAATGTCGAGGAGTGACAAAGAGAGGAGACAGATGTAAGATCAAGGTTCAAGGAGAACAATTCTGTAGGTACCATTTGAGACAGAGTTTTAATTTTTCAACGATGACTTTTGTGCAAAGACCTTTAAAGACATCCACCAAGACATCTGGATACATCTATTTATACACACTTGAGCATCTCTTGGATCCCAAACCCAGTAAACAACCTTGGCTTATGACGAGAAATCATACCGACACAAAACTGAAAGTTTTCAATCCCAAAACACAGATCTTGGTCAAGATTGGATCCACCACGAAAAGTGTCCCCCATAGAATACGACAATGGGAACAACAATGTCGTCACAAGATCAGGCTCATAAACCCGTATAACACTGTAGAAGTACTAGATCCCATGAGTTTGTTGTTGAACAAATTCTTGAAGTTCAACCTTCAAAACACCCCCAAATTCCACAACTTTGCATTTGACCAATTGGGATTCAAATGTCTGGATAAATTACTCCCACTTGAGGCCAAGATCCATGAACTTCTAAGAGCCAAGTACGGATATGGAACAGTTCTTTGTGGAGGTTGCAGCACCAGTGACAAAACCAAGATCCATGTGGAATGGTTTCTCATCCCCCGTAAAGACATCGATTTGGTGTTTCAACAGATCGATCGAGTGATTGAAATAAACAAGTGATTTTTAAAATAAAACTACATAGAACTTCAGAAAGTTTCAACTTTGCATGTAGGTAGAAGCATCGACACCTTCTTCTGGGAATTCGGCAACCTTGACGTCGAATCTCGATTGGATCTCTTCCAAGATTTTGTCATCTTCTTCACTTGAGACAAAAGAGATGGACAAACCTTTGGTTCCAAATCTACCAGCTCTACCGACTCTGTGTAAATACTGATCAGCTTCAGAAGGCATATCATAGTTGATTGCCAAGTTGATTCTTTCGACATCGATACCTCTACCAAAGACATCGGTGGCCACACAAATTCTGGCTTTAAAGTCTTTGAACAGTTTATAATTCTCGGTTCTCTTTTCTTGAGGTAAATCGGAGTGTACAGCAATGGTTGGGAATCCACATTTGGACAAAATCTTGTTCAATTCGTTACAACGTCTGGTTGATTTGACAAAGATGATCACCTGGTTGAACAGTAAGTTATCCAACAAATCTGATAACTTTCTGTTCTTCTCTTCGGCAGATAACTTGATATAATACTGTTGTAAACCATGAAGAGTCAATTTGGATTCATCATCGATGAACAATTCCAAAGGAGATTTCATGAACTTTCTACAAATAGGTCTAATTTCTTGGGACAAAGTGGCAGAGAACATCATGACTTGTTTCTCATGAGGAGTGGCACGGAACACCTGTTGAACATCTGCACGCATATCTAATTGTTAGTAACTTTTAATCAAGTTTTTTGTCTTGTTTTTTACTCACCAACTGTCTCCAAAACTTTATCACATTCGTCAATGACAAAAGTTTTGACTTCGTTCAAACGGATGTGTTTTTCTCTTACCAAAGCATTCAATCTACCTGGAGTGGCCACCACGATGTTTGGACAAGTCTCCTTGTTCTTCAAAGTTTCAACATTCTTGGTGATTGGTACACCTCCGTAGAAGACTTCGGTGATCACGTTTGGCATGTATTTTGAGAATCTTGCGTATTCGTTTCTGATTTGATAAGCCAATTCTCTTGTGTGGCATATGACTACCACAGAGACTTCACCTGGAGTTGGGTCCAATCTGTTTAAAGTTGACAAGACGAAAACAGCGGTTTTACCCAAACCAGATTTGGCTTGGCACAAAACGTCTGTACCGGTAAGGGATTGAGGGATACAGACTTGTTGGACTATGGGGTTAGTTGTTGGAGGTATGGGATGAAGTCTACGCACCTTCGGAAGGGTGTTCAAAACCGCAATCAGCAATCGCTCTTAACAATTCTGCCTTCAACATAAAATCGTTGAAAGAGGTAGCATGGACGCCGATATAGGAACCTTTCTTATCATCTGTGGCTTCAGTTTTGGTTTGAGTTTGTAAAGATGGTTCTTCGGAATCGGAGTAATCCAACAATTCTTCTTCGTTTTCGTGGGACATGACGTTTGGAGTTAGTTTGAAGTTTGCAACGTTGTTGGATGAAAAGTTTGTCGAATTGTGTGCACGATCAAAACGGGGGCGGTAAAAAATTGAACTTTGTGCACGACTGCCAGCGGCAGTCGCCAATAAAAAATGGATGTTTGTGCACGACTAAAACTAAGGCTGCCGACACGCCTTTCGCGTTTTGTTATGCTATCGATGTCAAACATGCAATTGGACAATTTGGAGACGATGAGCATAACGGGAAAGAGAGTCGAAACAGACGACGACGAAGAAGAAGACGTCAAGATCCTCTTACAGAACAAAAAATTGAAACAAAACGATTTAACGGCCATTGATGAAGAAGCAGAACAAATACTCATAGATCTACGGAATTGTGTCAAGACAAATTCAGAATCACCACCTTCTAAACAAGTGGTCCATGAACTCATAACAATGCTAGAGAAACTGGAATCGTTGATTTTGAAGTTGAATCTTGGGAAAAACCTCTTCAAATTTCAAATAACGAGCGAATTGGAACAAAACGACATCGAAAAGCAAATTTTACTAAGAAACTTGGAAACTTATCAAAAAAATGTGAGCAGTCTCATCCAAGAGAATCAAGACCTATATACAAAGAACCAGAAGTTGATTAAGTACTACAAAAACTTGAAATATGGCAAGTTCAAAGAACTCAAACTGCGGAATTCAAAACTCGCCAAAGAGTTGGACCGTTTGAGAAACGGCGGTAGCAATTCGAGTTCCGGAAGAAGCTCGGTAACAGGACCCAATATGCTCAACACCCTTGGGATGCTTCTGAGCCAGGTTCTAGCCAACGAAGACGATCTTCCGCCGACTTTTGGCCGGTCCCATAGTGACGATTGAATGCATGTTTTGGAATTTCCTAATTAGGCAATTTTCCAGATCCGGGGTGATGAGATAAACAAAAGCCTGGAGTTGTGATTGCAATGAGATGAGTGAGTCTTCGGAGTACTACTCGGTGTCTTCTCTGCCACAGAGCGAGACCTCGTTGCAAGAGGTGGTGGATCTGTACTTGAAGAATCCCAGGAGGCACAAATTGAACACTATACGTCATTCGGTGATGAGCGATGCAGCCTCAGAAGGGTATGTGGGTGAACTGGAGCTGGTGGAGATATCCAAGGTGCGGCATACTTCATCCATGCCAGAGCTGGAGCTATATGACAACGAGTCCGACTATTTGAAGGACATGGAGAAACAGCAGGATCCAAGACGATTTGAATGTCCTAAAAAGTTGTCCATGTGGATCTTGGTGTGTTCGGTGTTTGTTCCACCTTTTTACTTGGTGGTGGCTTTTGGTTTGTTGGATTACCGATTGGGGGTGATATGCCGTAGACATAAGATAGTGGCCCTTGTGATGGGGCTCTGGACAGTTGTGTTGGTGGTTTTTCTGGTGCTGCTTGCCTTTGGGTATGGCTTGAGCCACGAGTGACGTGTAGCATAATAGACATACCTGTAAATTAAGAGCGGACTGTTGGGCCATCACACTATGTAGTTGTCCGCTGTTCCTGCTGAGCTCCGTCTAGCCCCGCCCAGCTCCGCCCAGCTCTGCCGCCGAGCCCCGCCCAGTCCCCCCGCTCAGCTCCGCCTATTTTTTTCTCCCCGTCCGTTTTTTCGCCCCGCCCATATTTTTTTCCCGCCCACCCGGCCTCCGCCCATCTTCCACCCGGCCCGCCCGTTTTCAACCGCAGCAACTTTTCACCACCACCAATGGGAAACACACCGACTAAAGAAGACGTCCAAAGAGCCACACCGTCACTTGCAGCATTGGGACAGCCCGCAGCATTGGCCCGCAAGATCAAGAAAGACCGTGATCGTGAAAAAACCAAAGAAGAACATGCCTGGAACTTGGTCGTTCGACATGACGAGACGGTGGACGGAGGATATTTGGCACCCTACGGGACGTATGCGGCTCCGGATTATCGGGCAGATATAGTCCGGAGATTGATAGTGGCGCGCCAGTTGGCTCCTTTTTACACCCCGTTGCAAGATTACGACGAATCATGGTCCGATGACGAGCTCGTTTCCCGGGTCATGCTGGTACCTCTCCACGCTGCTGTGCCCGCCAGTGCAGACGAAGAAGACCCGGAAAATCATCGTTTGCACAGATCCGCGCATTCGCTGCGCAGGGCCGAAAGCCGCAAGTTTAAAGAACGGCTTCGGCTTCGGCAATTACATTGGCAAGCCGAGGCCGAAACTCAAAGAGGAATTGCGTCACAATGGACTCCGAGCCGTGAATTGATCTTGACGTTGTACCGCAACGCTTTGGAGTGTCCTATCTGCTTCGTGTACTACCCGGATCACTTGAACGTGAGCAGGTGCTGTGTACAGATGATCTGTTCCGAATGCTTTGTTCTGATCAAAAGATCCGAACCGCATCCTCCACATGAAGGAGACGAAGACCCGGAGTCTTTACAATCCGAACCTGCGAAATGTCCGTTCTGCGCGAGCCCGGAGTTTGGCGTCGTGTACTATGCCCCGGAGTTTCGGGTGGGGATCGATGGCATGCCTCCTGCACAGTTCAAAGGCACCTCCGGGATCAAAAAGGTGCTGAGACACAGACAAGGTTCTTTACCTCCTTCTGCCCCTGGAGTTGTCACCAGTGACAGCATCAGACCCGATTGGGAGACAAAGTTGAAGAATGCCCGTCTTCGAATGCTGCGACGCAGTGCTGCTGCCAGTGCCATCCATGCATCGTCTCTCATCTACGATCGGGGGCTGTTGAGACAGCGAAATGATAGTGCTGATTTGGAAGAACGGATGGTCCTGGAGGCTATGAGGTTGTCTTTGTTGGAGAGTGACAGGTGAGAACCGAAACGACTGGATCGTGTAGTGAATCATAGAAATGTGGATTTGGATGAGGATGATGTAGATTGGAGAGGAGAATTATGATTGGGGTCTAGTACATAATTGGTCTTGTCTTAATGACTTGTTTTTATAGTTAATATAACTACATCATATATGTTTTATCTGGATTATGATCGGTCATGTAACATTATCTGGATTATGATATATGATATAAGTTATATGAAGTAATGATGTATATAGAAGTTTTATCAGATTATGATCAGTCATATAAGGTCTTATCTACAGTGATGATGTATATACTAGTTTTATCTGAATTATGATCAGTCATATAACACATCTGGGTTTATGATCAATCATATAAGTTCTTCTCTGGAGTGATGATTTATATATAAAGTTTTATCTGATTATGATCAGTCATATAAGTTCTTATCTACAGTGATGATGTATATACATATTTTATCTGGATTATGATCAGTGTATTCTTATCTGAATTATGATCAGTCACATTTTATCCGAACTATGATCAATCATATAATATTATCTAAATTACGATCAGTCATACATTTTCTTATCAGTTTATCTTTCTCTGACAAAATCTTTTGAACCTTCACATTTTGAACAACATTCAATTTCATGACCAGCTCTTATCTTCATACTAGCACTGAATATATCAATCAATCAATCAAAGTCCTGTAATAACCCCCTTTTACATCTACATAAATTATCAATATAAAACACCAAAAACCTTCAAAAATTAGTACTTAACTACTTCTACACACATAAAATCAACACACATTACACATATAAAGCCAAATTCAACTGTTTCCTCACCTTCCTTCACTTCATCATCTCATCACCCCTTTTATGGTTATGAGCACACGTTTGGAAAAATGTCGAAAAATTTCAAACTCATCCTCAACGAACAGTTTATGACTCATTGGGTCTATAAAAAAGCTTATCATTTAATAAATCTTTCATATAGAACTCCTAGAGCCACTTTATACATCCAAAGACCTTTCAGTTTGGTAAGTTTGCAAATAATAACAGAGACATGTGGTGTCTTTTTAACTACTGAAATCATTTCATTGGCGGTTTCCGTCTGAAAAGTTTTTTTCCCGCCCAACTCTCCGCCCGGCCTCCGCCCGACCCCGCCTGCGTTCCGCCCATTTTTTTTCAAAGAATCAACTAACCAAAGTCCAAAATGACCTCTGAAGCACCAAAGACTCCAAAACAATTGGAAAAAGAACGTAAACAGGCCGAGAAGTTGGCCAAGTTCGAAGCCAAAAAGAAGAAACAAGCAGAGTTGGCTGCTGCCCAACTGGCAAATGCCTCCAAAAAGAAAGCCACCAAGAAGGAAACAGAAGTCATTCCTGATTTTATAGATAAAACCGTGCTGGGAGAGAAGAAAATTTTGACCTCTTTAGAAGATCCAGCTCTCAAGGCATACAATCCGAAGAACATCGAGTCCTCATGGTACGAATGGTGGGTCAAAGAAGGGTTTTTCGAGCCCCAATTCACCGAAGAAGGTGATATCAAACCTCTGGGTTCTTTTGTCATCCCAGCTCCTCCTCCAAACGTCACAGGTGCTCTACATATAGGACATGCCTTAACCGTGGCCATCCAAGATGCCTTGGTAAGATACTACCGTATGAAGGGCAAGACCACACTTTTCGTCCCGGGTTTTGACCATGCCGGTATTGCTACTCAATCCGTCGTTGAGAAGAATGTGTGGGCCAAAGAGAAGAAGACAAGGCACGACTATGGAAGAGAAGAGTTTGTCAAGAAAGTGTGGGACTGGAAGGAGGTGTATCACAACAAGATCAAGTCTCAATTCCAGATGATGGGTGCCTCTTATGATTGGAACAGAGAACTGTTCACCTTGGATCCTCCTCGTTATAAAGCTGTCGTAGAACTGTTTGTCACCTTACATGAGAAAGGTGTCATCTACAGAGCTTCTAGATTGATCAATTGGTCTGTGGCCTTGAACACGGCTTTGTCCAATTTAGAAGTCGACAACAAGACAGTTCCTGGTAAAACTTTACTCTCGGTTCCAGGTTATGACGAGAAGGTGGAATTCGGTGTCTTGACCTCCTTTGCCTACCCTGTTGTGGGCTCAGATGAAAAATTGGTCGTTGCCACGACTCGTCCCGAGACCATCTTTGGTGATACAGGTGTTGCAGTTCATCCAGAAGATCCTCGTTACAAACATTTGCACGGTAAATTTGTCCAACATCCATTTTTGGACAAACAGATTCCTATTGTGACCGATCTGGAGGCCGTAGACATGGAATTTGGTACCGGTGCCGTCAAGATCACACCTGGTCATGACAACAACGATTACAACACCGGTAAGAGACAGAAGTTAGAGTTCGTCAACATCTTAACCGATGATGGGTTGTTGAACGAGAACTGTGGACCTGAATGGCAAGGCGTCAAACGGTTTGATGCTCGTAAGTTGGTGATTGCCAAGTTGGCCGAAAAAGGTTTATTGGTTGGACAGCAGGACAATGAGATGACGATTCCGATCTGTTCAAGATCCGGCGACGTCATTGAACCGTATCTCAAACCTCAATGGTGGGTTGCCCAAAGCGAGGCTGCCAAAGAAGGTATCCGTGTCGTGAAGGAAGGTAAGATCAAGATCAGTCCAAAGAGTTCCGAGGCAGAATACTTCCGTTGGTTGGAGAACATCCAAGATTGGTGTATATCGAGACAGTTGTGGTGGGGGCACAGATGTCCTGTGTACTTTGTAGACATTGAAGGACAGCAGAACGACGAGAACGATGGTGAATTTTGGGTCAGTGGCCGTACTTTAGAAGAGGCCCAACTGAAGGCTGAGACAAAGTTTGCAGGTTTGAAGTTCACTTTAAAACAGGATGAAGACGTCTTGGACACCTGGTTTTCAAGTGGATTGTGGCCCTTCAGCACTTTGGGATGGCCAGAAAAGACCCCAGATATGAAGCAGTTCTACCCAATGAGTATGTTGGAGACCGGATGGGACATTTTGTTCTTCTGGGTCACCCGTATGATCTTGATGGGATTACAATTGACAGGAGATGTTCCTTTTAAGGAAGTTTTCTGCCATTCTTTGGTCAGAGATGCTCAAGGTAGAAAGATGTCCAAGTCATTGGGTAACGTTGTTGATCCTACAGATGTCATCACCGGTATTCCATTGGAAGAATTACACAAGAAATTGTACCAAGGTAATCTTGATCCAAGAGAGATTGAGAAACTGAAAGATGGACAGAGACAGTCGTATCCAAATGGTATTCCAGAATGTGGTACCGATGCCTTGAGATTTGCCTTGTGTGCCTATACGACAGGTGGTAGAGATATCAACTTGGACATTTTGCGTGTCGAAGGTTACAGAAAGTTCTGTAACAAGATTTACCAACTGACCAAATTTGCCTTGATGAGACTTGGAGACGATTACCAACCACCTAGTGAATTCAAGACCTTGACCGGTAAAGAATCTCTTGTGGAGAAGTGGATCTTGCACAAGTTGACCACCACCACACAGAGATTGAACGAAGGAATCGAATCAAGAGACTTCTTCGAAGCCACAAATTCCATCTATCAATTCTGGTACGATTTGTGTGATGTTTACATCGAGAACTCCAAATATTTGATCTTGGAAGGTACCGAAGATGAACAGAGAAGTGCCAGAGACACTTTATACACCTGTGTCGATCAACTGTTGAAGATGATTCACCCATTTATGCCATTCATCACCGAAGAGATGTGGCAGAGATTACCTAGACGTGCAGGAGATGAGACCAAATCGATCGTCATTGCCGAATACCCAGAATACAATTCTAATTGGGACAACGAATCTGCTTTACAAGAGTACGAGTTGGTTTTGGAAATCACCAAAGGTCTTAGATCTCTTTTGTCCCAATACAACATTCTCAAGAATGCCACTGTTTTCGTCGAGACTGGAAATCAAAGCATGTTCGATATTGCTACACAACAGGAGAAATTCATCATTTCTTTGATCAAGTCTGTCAACGAGATTGGTATTGTCAAATCAAGTGGTGAAGTTCCACAAGGATGTGCTTTACTGTCGATCAATCCGGATTGTAACGTTCATGTCTTGGTCAAAGGACATGTGGACATCGAACTGGAAATCACAAAGACTCAAAGCAAAATTGCCAAGCTGGAAAAAGTCAAAGCAGGATTGGAAAAGACTGTCAATGCTCCAGGTTACTCTGACAAAGCCAGTGCTGAAGTTCAAAAAACCAACAAGGACAAATTGGAAAAGAACCAAGCAGAAATTGAAGGTTTGATGGCTACAATTGCCAATCTTGAGAAATTGAAGTTATAAGTTTTTTATTTCCATACATAGTCGTCGACCAATTTGGTCTCTAGAGTCTTTCTAATGAACTGATTGAGCTCATTTACATCAATCTTGGCCTGTTTAATTGCCAAAAGTATCTCATCTTGGTTCAAGTTGTGAGAATCGAAATATATCAAGTTTTCACTCTGTTGATTCGTCAAGTCGTAGACGGCAAGGAATCCGTTGTGATCATTAGGACCAAACTTGAGAGTTTGATCGTCAAAATAACCACATGATGCTAAAAATGACGAGTTTAAAGAAATACCAGAGTCTATAAGGGCCAAATATGTACAATTGATGAGATATTTCAAATGTTCGAAACGGCAGTCGTTATTTGTCTTAAGAAGTTGTAGTACAATTTGGATGGTTTGACGAGGATATTGATAAGTGTTGATCATCTTACGTAAGATTTGTTTGATCACTTCTTCCATGGCTTTTTCTTTGGTCAGTGAAGGACCAACCAGAGGTACGATTACGAGTTCTATTGAGGCTTGTTGAGGTAGTTCTTGTCTTGATTTTGATTCCAAAGGACCTGAAACTGAGCAAACAACATCGACATCATGATCTTTGATCATACATGATCCATCTACCTTGTCTAAAACCGATAATTTGATGGACATATTTCAAGCTGATGAGAATTTTTAAAGTGAAAAATTGAGATTAAAATTGAGCAAATTACGAATTTTCACTCATCCCCGAAGTCGGATCATCCAGATTAGAACATTTCACCATAATATAATAACCATAACTGATGATCTATCACTTATCCATACACGACCATTTAAAACTACCAACTCCGCCCAAAATTGATAATTTTACGATTTCTTATCTCGTATATCTGATTACATAATCCATGCAGCCAAGCCAATTTTTTTCCACTTATCTTCATATATAAAGAACGGCTAGGTCCGAAATTGGAAAAAGAAGAGAAAGATGCCACTGGAACAGGTTGAAAATCCTTTAGAAGTTGTTGATATTTCTCGTGTTGATAGAGAAACTGCAGATAAGCTTTTCAATGCTGCATCTAAACAAGGATTTCTCATGATTGAAGGGCATGGATTTCAACAAGAGGAGATCGAACAGTTGTTTCAAATGGGGATAGATTTCTTCAAATTACCCAAAGAAGAGAAGATTAAATACAAGATTGGAGAAGACAATTGTGGTTACAGTGATTTTGGATCTGAGAATTTAGACGAACTGAATCCAGATAAACCCCAAGGAGATCCAAAAGAGGGCTTCAATTTTGCCCAATTGAACCTCGAAACGGGAGAAGCGAAACAAGAGATTCCAAGGTTTTTCACCGAGACGCCTAAGAATTATGAATTGGTGAAGTCTACCATTGTTAAACTTCAACAAAATGTTCATAGAATGCTCTTGTTATTGGCAATGGCCCTTGATATCGATGAGAAAGAAGGTGGAGCCAACTGGTTTATAAATAGACACAGAAACAGTGAAAAGTCGGGTTCAGCTTTCAGATTTTTACATTATCCATCTTCTCAATCTTTTAACCCACAAGAAGTGATCAGAGCTGGAGCTCATACAGATTATGGAGGTGTTACTTTATTGTTTCAACATTTGGAACTCCAATCCAAAGGTTTGGAAATTTTATCACCAGTCACCAAAAAATGGACCGCCTTACCTTATGTGGGACCTTCTCCAAAATATGTAGCTGAAGGAGCTGCTGCTCCTTTGGTTGTTAACATTGCCGATCAATTGAGTTACTGGACAAATGGAATTTTGAAGTCAACCATTCACAGGGTCAAATTTCCAAAAGATTTCCAAGAATCCGGTCTGAGTAGATACAGCATAGTGTTTTTTTCTCATCCTGAACATCTGACTCAGTTGTTACCTGTTCCATCTGAGAAAACAAGAGCAATTAAAGGTCGTGGTGCTTCAAAAGATCTGGAATCCAATGATACAATTACTGCTGGTGAACATTTGAGAAGAAGATTAGAAAAAACATATTACGGATATACCAAATAATTTAATTTAATATTTTTATAGCTTATTCGATTCAAGTATGAAATTTGATATGATTTATAACATAATTTGTGATCTGACAAGTGACAAGACTTTAAATGTGATCTATAATTATGATCTGTATCCCTTTTCCATATGGGTAGTTTTGAGCAAAATATGAAATTCGTGAAAAGTTGGAGAAAAAAAAAACTAAAAAAAAAAAAAAACTCCCAGTGAAAATTCATTCATTTTGACAAGATGGATCTTTATCACCAGATACTCGATCCTACACAGGTATCACGATCTGTTGTATGTAATTTTATCAATATTGAAACTCCGCATTTGATAGTAAGCAAAAGTTCTGTTATCCAAATCTTCCAAATTGTCAATTCAAAGCTCAAATTGATCACCGAATACCGCCTACAAGGTTCGATTCTTGACATCAAACCAGTGAAGACAAATGATTCAAAGTTGGACTATCTTCTAGTGTCGTTCAAGACGATCAAGGCAGTACTAGTCAAATGGAACAATGTCAAATTTGCCGTGGAACCCGTCAGTTTACACTACTACGAGAAGGCAGCTCTACAATTCTCAACAGATGATGGTACAGAGTTCAATTCTGTGTTGAAAACAGATCCAAACTCTCAATGTGCTGTCATTGCATACAGAGATTTACTTTGCTTCTTACCTTTCCACCAAGAAGATGACGTAATGACCGACGATGACGTCAAAACTGATAGTTTGAAACAGATCACTTTTGAATCCTTTGTCGTTCCAGCTTCCAAATTGGACTCCCAAATTGTCAACATAGTGGACATAGCCTTCTTGCACAACTACAATGAACCAACACTTCTGGTGTTGTTCCAACCACAACCGACTTGGAGTGGTTCTTTTAAACTCAGAAAAGACACTTGTCGTCTTTTGGTTTTGTCTTTAAACCTTTTAAATCAAACTTCCACTTCGATCATCGATATAGATGGACTTCCGTATGATTTGCATACCATCAAGGACTTGAAAAGTCCAATTGATGGAATGCTTTTGGTGGGTTGTAACGAATTGATCCATGTGAATTCAAATGGTGGTGCCAATGGTGTTGGTGTCAACAATTACTTCAAAGATTGTTCTGATTTCAGACTCGACGATATGTCCTCTTTGAATTTACAATTAGAAGACTGTTACATCAGTGATTTCGTTCTGGATCGTTTGTTAATGTTTGAGAAATTGGGAAATAAAGTGTTCACTTTGAGAATTTCAGCTGGTCGGAAACGTCCAATTGAGTTCCAAGAATTGAACCATGATTTGATTCTCAACAAGGTGAACACTGTCACTCTCTTACCTGACAATTTGATGTTCATTGGATGTGATGGTGCAGATAGTTTACTCGTCAAATATGAAGCTCAGAGTTCAACAGACAACGAAACCAAGCCAAAAGAAGTCGATGAAGACGATTTGTATGCAGATGCTTCAGATAATCTGGTTTTACAAGACATACAAACTTTACAACTATCGGTAAAAGATACGTTACCCAACTATGGTCCAATCACCAACTTCACAATTGCCCAACCTTCTGCCAATGCCAAAGTTTTAGGGTTACCAAATCCAAATTATAAAGAAAATTGTATCGTGGCAAGTACAGGATACTTGAAAGGTTCTTCTATTTCCATCTTTAGACCTACCATTGAACCTTTGGTGAAGTTTTGTCTCAAGTTTTCCAGTGTCAATAGAATTTGGACCATAAGTGATGATAACCAAAAGAGTAATTATCTTGTCACGACAAATTTCGACAACTTTAAAACAGAAATCTTCAAAATCAATGACAAATATTCCAAAGTTTATACCAAAGATTTCAAAGGTAATGAGATGACGTTGTTTGTGACCAAATTTAACAGGGACAAGATTTTACAAATCACAACCACAGCAATAAAACTTTACGATTATGAATTCAATCTTTTGAATTCTCATGAGTTCGACATTAAAATCGTCTTTGGTTACTCTTTCAATGATTTGATATTGGTCACTTTTGAAGATGGTGAAGTGGCAGCTTTTGAAGTCAAAGAAAATGATGTCTTGAAGGCTTTACGAGAGTTTAAGAAACTTGAAGTTGAACTCAAAAACAAAAAGGGTAAAGAGGCTAAGAAAGAATTGGACTTGAAACGTAAACAAGTTCGAGCCATAAAGAAGTTTGAACTTGTCAAGATCCAGTTACCAAAGTTGTTGAACGATTTGATCATTACCACGGGTACAATTGTGGTGTCCAGTTTATTGAACAATGTAAGATTTGGCCTTGAGCCGGAAGATCCAAAGACAAAGACTCCGTTATTTGTCTTGATCACAGCCGATAACCGAATCTTGATCTTTCAAAAGACCCATGGTGAGAAGATATTTGAATTGCACGGGGCATCTAAAACGACTCCTTCTCTCAGAATCGGTCTTATGATTGCAAATAAAGACGGAATTCCAGATCCTCAATTCAAAAGTATCACCATCTGTGATTTGGGAGATCAATATGACAAAGAAGAGTATTTGACCATCTTGACTGTTGGTGGACAAATTTTGATGTACAAACTTTATGACAATGGAGAGACAAACACTTTCTTGAAAGTCAACGAATTGGCTGCTTTGACCATGACTGGTGCTCCTGATAATGCTTACTCTTCAGGTACTAAGATTGAAAGAAATTTCGTCCACATGGACAACTTCAATGGTATGAAATGTATTCTCATCACCGGTGTCAAAACTTATTGTATCGTCAAGACTCGTAAATCTTTACCAAAGATCCATCAATTCACCAACTTGAATTCTGTATCAATGGCAAGTTTTAACAACGATTCCGTCAATAACGGATTGATGTTCATCGATGACCAAAAAAGTGCAAGAATCGTGGAATTGGATGCAAATGAAGACTTATCCAACAGACTTCCAATCAGGAAATATTCCAATTTGATCGGTGAAGATGAAAGTGTCAAGTCTATTGATTACCACAAAAATTCTAGCACTTTTGTCATCTCATGTTTCAAAGAGATCGATTATAAAGCTGTAGACGAAGATGACGTTCCAATTCCCGGCTTAGATGCATCCAAGAAGATGAGTGGTAAAACTTTCAAGGGATCTGTGAAATTGGTGTCTCCAATCAATTGGTCGGTGATTGACGAAGTTGAACTTGAAGACAACGAGATCCTGTTGAATGTCAAATCAATGAACTTGGATACCTCTACTTTACATATTGGCCTTCGTAAGGAATTCATTTTGATGGGCACCACCAAAGTGAGAACAGAAGATTTACCGTCAACAGGTGGGTTCAAGATATTTGAAATCATCGACATCATACCGGAACCAGGTAAACCACAAACAAATCATAAATTCAAAAAAGTCTTTGAAGAAAACACCAAAGGTGGTGTCACGCAAATAGCCGAAGTGAGTGGTCGGTTTCTCACACTGCAACAGTCAAAAATCTTGATCAGAGATTTACAAGATGACAATACGGTGATGCCAGTTGCCTTCTACGACACATCCTCATTTGTGACAGATGTCAAGGTGTTTGAGAATTTGATAGTTTTGGGAGATGCACAAGAAAGTGCCTGGTTACTCGGGTTCGATGCAGAACCTTATAGAATGATCATGTTGGGTAAAGATTTACTTAAATTAGACGTCCAATGTCTTGACTATATCATCTACGACAAACAATTGATGATTTTGGTAGTTGATAGTGATAATGTGCTACACCTCTTACAGTACGACCCTGATGATCCAACGTCCCAACTTGGTCAACGATTGATCAGAAAATCCATTTTCAAGTTGAATTCCAAAACCACAACGATGAAAAGGTTGCCAAAGAAAGAAGAGTTTGGAAAGAACATTGGCCAAGACAAATTTCAATGTATCGGAGCCAATCTAGATGGTTCACTTTATAAAGTGACACCAATTGCAGAATCCACATATAGAAATTTCTACATCATTCAACAACAAATGATTGATAAAGAAGAAGCCGTATTTGGATTGAATCCAAAATTGAACAGATTCGGAGAGTTACCGACTCATTTACAAAACTGTTTGCTTTCCACCTCAACAGCTATGATCTCAAGACCTATCTTAGATTTTGATGTGATCAAAGGGTTTTTGAATCTCAACGACGACAAGAGAGCAAATATCTTGAAGAGAATAGGTAAAAACATGAATGTGGAGGTTTACAGAGATTTCATAGATCTCGAAAGCACATTATAGTTATTTAAATACAATTTGCCAATCTTCGGTTAATCCAACATTAGGTCTTCTCATAACAGAGTCATGGTCATTGGTTACAAGATCATGTGAATTTGCCGTTTGATAAGACAGGCCCACTACAACAACTCTTTCAAAGAATATGTCTTGTAAATCAGATGAAATCTTTGTACCGCCATGTTCGACAGTGGAAGTCAAAACGTTGTCTTTGAAGGAAAAGTTCAAGAGAAGATACTCCCCCTTTTGATAATCAAAAGATTCACCATCATCCACGTACAACGTTCCTGAAGCTTCTCCTTCTTTATCCAAGTAGATGGTCAACGTGTATGGGTCAAATCTTTGCAACTTAGATGACCTTCTGTGTCTTTCCTTTGTGGCAATGATGTGACCACCTTTGACGTATACAGGAATTGAAGATAGATCAACTGGAATTTCGAGATTTTGTCTTTCTGAGGAGACAAGTTCATGATTGAAGTAATCATAGTACAATCCGTCGTCAGGGAAGAAGATTGATACTGATTTTGCATCTTCGTCAGTGACAGGTTTCACCAATAATCCGGTATTTGCAACGAAAAACTGGTCATTGATTGTGTACAGTTCTTCTGAAGGAGCTTCGTAGAAGACAGGTTTCATGAAAGGTATACCACTAATGCTGTGGTCGAAGAACAGTGTATAGATACTAGGCAACAATTTGTATCTCAAATCAATACTATCTCTAATGATTGAAGTGTAAGGTTCTCCTGGGATCCAAGGCTCTCTTCTTCTGGCATCGATATGAGCATGACCTCTGAAGAATGGATACCAAATACCAGTTTGATACCACCTGGTCAATAATTCTTTGGATGGGTTGCCAAAGAATCCACCAACATCACTACCACTGAAGATATAGTTTACCAAACCTTGGTTAATGTTCATTGGGATTGAAAGTTTCAAGTATTCCCATTTAGATTGGTTATCACCTGTCCACATAGCGGCAGTTCTTTGGGATCCCGTATAGAAAGATCTGGTCAAGACAAAAGGTCTCTTGTTTGGAGATCTCTTGATCAAAGCTTTATATGTGGCTTCGTGGAAGGTCAAACCGTAGATGTTATGAACAGATCTATGTTCCCAGCCTCCATAATGGATCAAGTCCTTTGGTGCAGAAGTTTCTGGACCGTTGAAGACAGAAGGCTCATTCATGTCGTTCCAAAGATGTAAATTTGTTGAAGTTCCTATGAATTTGTTTGAAGGAGAGTCTTCGAACAAAGTTGACCAATATTCCACAGCCAGAGGATTAAAAGTGTCGATCCAAACACTTTCACCGGGCCAACAGTGACCATGGTACAGATTAGAGTCTGAGTTTTGAACCAGAAGATTTTTTGAGACGAGCAGATCACTCACCTCATAGCCAGTTTTGATATGAGGATCAATGATGGCAATTAAGTTCCTTCCAGTTGCATCCAATTCATCCAACATCTCAAGAGGATCAGGAAACAACTCTTCTTTCCATGTGAAATACTTCTTGGCATCTGTGTACTCGATATCCAACCAAATAGAATCATAACTGATGTTATGGATGTCGAATTTAGAATGGATATCAAGCACATCTTGTTGGTCGTTATAGTTCCAACGGCATTGATGATAACCCAAGCTGAACAACAGGGGTAACAGAGAATTCCCGACTAAATCTCCATATTTTTTGTTGATCAGCAGTGGAGTCTTATCGACCATTAAAACGATGTCAAGAACACCATTTTCAGATATCCAATGGGTGTTCACTTTAGAAGTCTTTGACAACATCTGTGAATTCTCCAGCTGATTGTTTTTACGGATATCTATATAAGTATCAGCGGCATTCAACCACATTACAGCAGCACTGTATTGATCAGAAACCCCTAAAATGAAAGGAATAGATCCATACATCGGATATTGACTCTCAGGTTCGTATTCAAAGATATCAACGTTGTACAACCTATAAGGATCAATTTGAGAGGTATCATGGAGCTCCAAATCCAAAGAACTGTGTTCACTGAGACCGTATACATGGTCAATACCCAAAAATGACACATCCAAAGCCACACTTTCAGGACCAAAAGGTTTGGAATCATGTTTCGAGTCTTTAAAAGAGTCTGAAAACATGTCAAAATTCGATTCAAAGGGGGAAACATTGACGGTATCGTTTTCGATCTGCGGTCTCCAATGTTCAAAATTAAATAAATTTTCGTCATTTAAAGCCAAAATTGGTTCTCTTTCTAGAGCCAAAGTCAATTGGAAAGGTTTATAGGACAATACAAGTTCATATTCAAGATCTCTACCGTAATTGATGATGGTTTTATCTTCGAATTTCTCGAATTTCAACTCGACATCATCATCTAAAAACTTGAATCCATCTTTTAAAGCATATTTCCATGCCTCATCGAATCTTCTTTTGGTCAATTTATCGTTTGATAATTCGATTACGTCATTCAACCTCTTCAACTCATCGATTTTTAAACGAACGTTGTTGTCCTTTAAAACGGTGATTTCAAAGGGTAAAATTACATTCGATCCATCATTCAACGTCTTGAGTATATCACCTTTAAAACTTGACCTGATCAAATCGAATTTGATCGATTTTTCATCGATCGAATACGGAGATTTAAAATCTGATGATGTAATTGACTCTTTATAATGCCTATTTCTATGGCAAAAAGACGAATCCAGACATTTCTTGAACAAATAATCCTTCACAGCCAAAGTCTGATGTGTCAAACATATCAATAATACCAAATATCGACACCAATTGTTCATCGTCAACTCGTTTCAAAAGGGCTTTGAAGTCAAAGAGCACTTTACAAATAATAGAATATCAGTATTGAAAAGGTACATAGTTTAGCCAGTAAACATTATATAATAACCATAAGATAGAATTGGAGAGGTTATAAAGAGATGACACCTGGAATTGAGCCAAAAGTGTTTTCACCGCTGTATAAGACGTATAAAAATCCATCTTTGTCTTTATGTTCTTCATAGATACTCGACATCAAAGCAGCAGTTGGAGGTAATATGTCGTTGACAAAGATGAAGATAGCCTTTTCACTTGGTAATCTGATTCTTTTTCTGATGACATATACGAATTGGCCCACTGTTAAATCGGAAGGAACCAAATACTTACGTTTGTCAATCTCCGGGATGTCACTCTTCTCCACTTTTTCACAGATGACCGGAATACGATCACCGAACTTGGCTCTAATTCTCAGGGATTCTTCTTTTCTTTTCTCGAATGAGTGTTCGTCTTTGAACTCAGATCTCATTTCTGGCGGTTAGTAAAGGTGGCGGGGTGGCTAGGATTAACACGTGAATTTCTTGTATTAGATAGAGAGTTATGATTCAAAATGTTTGATATATAGTTGAATGATGACCAAATCAATCTTTAAAACTACAATTCACGATGGATTGACTTTACTTACTCCTTGTTTAATCGTTATTGATTGTGTAGTTGTATAAACAAGATTAAAAGATAAGCAATTAATCTGTTAGTGAGTACACGACCTTTTTCGGTTTTTTTGGGTTTCAATTTAGACTTTGGTACACGACCAAGATCGGCGGTTTGCCAAAAAAACACCCCACGAATTTTTTCTCCATATATAAAAAAGCAGAATTTTAAGAGCGTGGGGTAAAAAAAAAGAGAAGATGGTTTCTACGAAGAAGAGCGACAAATTGATCAAATTGAACACTGGAGAGTCTATTCCTGCTTTAGGATTTGGAACTTGGCAATCCACAGACCAACAGGCCTATGATGCAGTATTGGCAGCTTTGAAATGTGGTTATAGACATATCGATACGGCTTGGATTTATGGTAATGAAGAGTTTGTCGGAAAGGCAATTAAAGATTCAAAAGTTGCAAGAAGTGAAATTTTTTTGACGACAAAGTTATGGTGCACAAATCATACTGATCCCGAAAAGGCAATTAAGAGGTCTTTGGAACTTTTACAAACCGATTATTTGGATTTGTATTTGATGCATTGGCCCGTCCCATTGAACCCTGAGGGCAATGATGCAAAATTCCCAACTAAGCCGGATGGTTCTAGAGATATTTTAGAAAATTGGGATTTTGTCAAATCTTATGAATTGATGCAGTCTTTAGTTGCAAAAGGTTATACCAAGGCAATTGGTGTCAGTAACTTCTCCATCAAGAATTTGACCACTCTTTTAAATCTGCCTTCCACCAAAATTATTCCACTGGCAAATCAAGTGGAAATTCATCCTTATCTTCCACAGAAAAAATTGATTGAATTTTGCCATTCCAAAGGAATTGCCGTGGAAGCTTATTCTCCATTGGGTTCTACAAATTCTCCTTTGTTCAAAGATGAAACTTTGGTTGCTTTGGCTGAAAAATACAACGTTAGCACTGCTACAATCATGATTTCTTGGGCAATTGCAAGAGACACTATTGTTTTGCCTAAATCTGTCACTGCAAGTAGAATTGAAGCTAATTTTCAAATTGTAGACTTGGCAAAGGAAGACATTGACGCCATTGACAATATCAGTGTTCAAAAGGGTGTTTCAAGGTTCTGTAAACCCAATTGGGGGGTTCCTGTCTTCAACGACGACGATGCATAATTTTGACAGCCCCTGTTCCGGTTTTTGTGTATCCCTTTTTTTATTTTAATGCGATTGACATCCCTAAAAAAGCTGTAAATGACTGGATTCAGGCACCGTGTGTCGTTTGGAATGCTGAGACTGAAGATCGAGTATCATCATCGTAGAAGTTCTTTAGACCATGATCCAAGAGTCATTAAAGTAAAACCTCTGGATGAACCTTTGATCAGTTTGCGAACCCCTTTGAATTTGGATTTGGAGAGTGTTTTCAGTGCTGAAGAAGTTGAGGAAGAGCTAGAAATTTCGGATTGTGACCATGAATCGATGAAAGAAGAATGTTCCAAATGTAAAAAAGTTCCAAAGAAATCCAAATGGAGACAATTAATGGCTAAAGTTAAAGGTAGAGAAGAAGAACTAGTTGATAAGATGGAACCTGTTTTGATCGATGTACAAATCCCTAAAGAACCACCGAAGAGAAATTTTACAAAACCATTGAATGTGAGAAAGAAATTGCCTCATATTGAATCTCGAAACTGTCAATGTTTGAACTGTAGATTGAAAAAGGCAAGTACCATCCCAGAAAGGCCCACCAGTAATGCTTGTTCATTACAGGCAGCTTTGATATCAACTGGTAACGGAGAACTTGTAGGTTTTCATAATGGAATTAGAATGGGATCAAGAATAACTCATTCTATACCTGAACCTCCCCAAGAAGCAGAAGTTGGCACAGTACAGACTAATGGCACAATCGATAATCTCATAGGTGATTTGACAGGTTGGATGGAAGAATCAGATGAAAATGGACATGATGAAAATATCATCACTGTTTTGAATGCACAAATTGTACAGCATGGATTTGGTTCAGGTGATACGTTGTTCGAAGCTCCTGGTTTGTCAAAAGAGCTCCCAGGTCAAGAAATCACTAGGGGTCTTTTAGCGGAATCCGATATTGTGAATGGGAAACGTATCGACATCGATGCCTTGTTGTTTGGTCAGAAGATGCTGACTGTTCCATATCCAGAGGAGCTGTTATTGTTCAACGCTTCAAAAAGCAGTTTGGTTGATGACTTTTCTGATTTTAATTTAAATGATGAACATCTGCAAAAGGAATTGGAATCCAGAATTTTGCAAGAACTCGAAGATGAAAAGAAGTTCACCAATAGACCGATACAGAGGAAAGAACCAACTACAAATCCCAGAGATCTTTATCAAGAATGGCTATGCATCAAAGAAATCAGAGAGGCAAGAAAGATATACAGGCAGCTGGTTAGGCAAGAAGAGGATGAAGCCATAAAAGGGGTTATCGATTTCCAATTCAACAAAAATCCATTTCTTTGGCCTCAAAACGAACCAAATACTTCGAAAAAGAGAAAACATAAAGGAAAACAAGGAGAAGCTTCAGATTCTTCTGATGATGAACCTGATAACGTTGTTGGAGATTCATTAAGGTTTCAACTTGAAAGCTTGGATTTAGAAGGTGAGATGATTGATTTTGATTCTGTATTCAACGAGTACTATCTGCAACTCCAAGAAGATACTCCTGGAAAAAGGACATTTTTGAGACAACAAGCTCTCAAAAAAGCAGCCAAAGAACAAGAAATGATGTCTGCAAACACTCCGTTGAAAAGAAAATCTTCGTTTCTCCCTTTTTCGGGACCCAAATCTTCTCATCTAGGTTTTGCACCAAAGAAAAAAGCAACAGCTTACACCTCTTTGAAATTGGCAAACATAGAAACGAGCCCAGAACCATAATGTCTAGACATATTTCAATTTCATTCTTCAATAACCCCCTTTCTCAACTTTCCCTTTTGGGAATTTTCTATGCACGAACTTAAAAAAAAACATAAATTCAACTTTTACCACACGATAAGATTGATTTGACATGGAGGAAACACCTGATATAATAGAAGAAGAGAGTTATAAACTACGAGAGCAGACTTTCCAGAAGAAATTGAAAGAGAATATCTCTTTAAAACAAAAATTTCTTGAAACTGGACGTCAAAATTTGGATGAATTTGATTCTCAAATTGAATCGGACCCTTTGATAAATTTGAAGAAAGAAACTGTTGCATTGTACGAGTCATTAAAAACAATACCATTCCAACCAGAAAGAGATGATCTTATAGGAGTTGTACTAGCCAATGATAAAGCTCAGAAACATGCTGAATCTTTGGATCTGTCCATAGCAGAATTACAAAAATACAACTTTGATCTCAAACAAAAGAACGCGTATATGAAATCACTTTTGTTCAACATGAGACTTTTAAATAAAAAAACTGTTGAACAATCAGACAAAGAGATGTCGAATGATCATGATTTGGACTCGGTCATAAGTGATTTGGAACAAAGGGAACGGTATTTGTTGAAAAAAACCAAGCAAATCATTTTCGAAAGACTAGTTGATCCCAATTTGGAAAGACATCAGGCTTCACTTAAGAAGGCCAAATATTTAAGATTAATAGAAGACTTGTTGAATAATCTTACCGATGGTGATGAAGACTCTTATATAGAGGTACCAGAAGAGTTTTTGACTAATGAAACAGGAGATGCTGCAATGTTGAGAAGGTTATTACTTGGTAATGTTATAGTACAAAAGAATGATCTTCGATTTATCAGATTGAACAATTTTGGATTATCATAATTAAAGTGTAGTTAGTTTTAATGAAACAGACCGTAATGAGTTCCCTATCAGTAACTTTGCCCTTTGGGTTTTTTCAATTTGATCAACTTTGACCAAAACCAAAGCCTGTGATTCTGGTTCCAAAGATTCAGAGGAGCGTTTTTGGAAAGATACAGTTTCAAGCTCCTGTTTGAGTTCTTTCAATTGGGCATAATGGAACTTACTAAGACTGTTGAATCTTGTGGTAACTGCATCGATCAACGAAGTATCAAAAGTGTCAGAACAAGATGCCAATGAGAAGAAAAACTTGTATACAAACAACTTTGACTCGGTGGATCTAATTTTGTCTTCAAGATTTTGCAATTTCTTGATAATTGAAGTTCTCACGGTTTTGGTTGGCAGAGACAATTGTCTTTGTGCCATTAAAGAGTTGGCTTTTCCTAGATGATTGACACTTTTCACCAGTTCTGAAACTTTGGCCAATTTTTCGTTGGATTCCACCAAAGAATCAAGCAAAGATGTAGATTTGGAATCAATTGCATTGACTTCGGAAGACAATTGTCGTGTTTGTTGTATTGTATCTTGGAGAAAAGATGCAATTGTTTCCGCTTCATTCAATCTCCAAAACTCAGGATGACTGAGAGACACTTTGGTATGTCTTATGGCATCTTTCCTGTCATGACCTTCGATGAACTTACCTAATTTCGAAAGGTTGCCATTCAAATTCATGATATTGGCCTCAACGAGGTAATAAAGCTGTTGAATGTTTTGTTCAATAGGACCAGCATTACTATGGTCAGGTTGGTCGATGTTACCCAAGAGAACATAAGGTTCAAGAGACGGAGGTATTTCGAATTGACTCAAATAGGTTTCATCGTCTTCCTCTTCTGGTGAATCGACATAATTGTCTACATATACAGCATCATTTGTCTGCAGAGAAGAGTTAACAACCGAAACTTCTTCAGAGAGTAAAGATCCCAATTTTTCAAGGAGTTTTGTTTTGGAAGTTTCGTCCTTGAGAGATAATGCTTTTGTGAGTGATAACAAGGTTTGTTGTTCAGATGTCAAGTTTGTCAGATCATCCAGGCTGAAGTTCAATATTCTGGTGAGAAGGGAAGAAATGTCGTCAGATTCTTCCAGATCTGAGTGTTCAACTTGAACAAACGATGCGGAGCTTTCGTTTGATTTAGAGTCTGAATCTTGAAGATCTTTTTCTGGTTGGTTCTCTTGCAATGATTGTTCTGGTTCAATGGATTCTGGTTCAATGGATTCTGGTTCAATGGATTCTGGTTCAATGGATTTTGGATCAATGGATTCTGGTTCTTCAACGGGTTCAGACTCTTCAAAAGATTCAGATTTTTCAATAGATTCTGGTTCAATATTTGATTCCGGTTCCTCAATTGGTTCCTCAGATTCTTCCAGTTCTTCAGAACCTAATTCCTCAGATTTTTCCAACTCCTCAGATTCAGAACGTACATCTGATTCTCCCAACTCAGGTGAATCTTCCAACTCAACACGTTCTTCAATTGAGTCTTCAGCTGAGTCCTCCATTTCTTCTTCATCTTGAAGTTCTCCTAAACTTGTCTCTTCTTCAAATACCTCTTCTTGTGTCTCTGTGGACTCTTCAACAGGACTATCTGCAATAGAAACATCTCCCGGTTCCGGAGTTGATTTCTCAAATACATTCTGAGATTTTAAAGTAGATCCGAATGCTCCAGAATTTGACAGAAATGCTCCAAAACCAGAACTTAAAGTGGAAGAAGGTTTAGGTGTATCAACAGAAGAACCAAAAGTTGAACTCGAGGCACCAAAGGCAGAGGATCCAAAAGCTGGAGCACCAAAAGTGGAAGATCCAAAAGAAGAATTACCAAAAGATGATTGACCAAATCCGAAACCTGGTTTAGAATCCCCAAAAGATGTCGGGCCCAGACTCTTCAAGTCTCCAAAAGATGTGGGACCCAGAGTTTTCAAATCTCCAAAAGGTTTAGAATCTCCAAAAGACGTTGGTCCACTAAATGCTGGTTTAGAAGTCTGTTCTCTATCAGAATCAGAATCAGAGTCGGAGTCAATCTTGTCACTCTCAGAGTCTTCTATAGTCGGTTCAGTAGCTACTCCAGAAGGATCCAACTGTTTCAATGACAGGAAAGGATCAGATTTGGGTCCAGAACTTGAAGCCGATTGAAATGCACTAAAAGGACTGCTGGATTGAAAAGTTGATTTCGATTCACCAAAAACAGAACTCGTTTTGAAAGGATCTGTTTTGGTAGCAAAAGGATTAACAATTGGTTCTTCGAGTTCCAAAGTCAACAGTGACAGATTCAGCTTCTTCTTCAATTTCGCCAAAGGTGTCAATGCATCGTTTAATATACCTTCTATCTCAAAGATGTTCCAGACACAGATCTTACCATCATGAGTCAAGGCTACTAAACGAGGAAGGGGATTTACTTTTGATGCCTCTATCTTCTTTGAGATCTCAGATTGAATCGGTTCTGTGTTGGATAAATCAATGGCAATACCCAAAGGAATGGAGTCGGTATAAGTCTCTGGATCTAAAGGTAACAGAGCTCTATCTGTATCGTTGAGTTCCTCGACCAAAGCTTCAGTACTAATTGTGACTAAATCAGAAGACAAAGAAGATGCTAGTATGGTCAAAGATGGATATTTTTCACACCAACCATCGAGATGAGCAATATAATAGAATAGATCACGTTGGATGTCCGTAACGGCAGGTAAAATGTCTAAAATTTCATCAATTTGATCATTTTGGACTATGAAATGTCTGGAAAATTGTTCTTCATCTGCAAAAACTAGTAAATATTTGTCATTTTCAATGGTTTTGACATGTTTTAGGCTCATCTCTTCTTCGATTTCGGGAAGTTTCAACTCTGACGAAGACAAATCAGGAGTTTTGAAAAGTTTTACTTTGCTGGAAACAACCAGAACAACATTCTCAGAGTCCCAATCAAAAGAAATAACCTCTTCAGAAACTTTTATCTGCTTAGAACCAATGTTATGGAGGTACAAAACGTCTCCTGCTAATACCAGGATTGTTTGACCGTGTACAAGATTGGGTTTGATTGTTTTGATATCTGAGTCATATTCTGCAATCTCTTCGAGGTCTAAAGTATCAAAGTCTTCAATTTTGTACAATTTTGAGCCTGAAACCACCAACAATGTTGAATAATCAGAGGTGAAAGAAACCTGTGTAATGTTGGACAATTGTACTGTTTTGACTATAGAAAGTGAGTCAATTGGTTCTTCTGTGGACTCTGATATCAATGATGTAGGCAGAAGTATCAATTTTTCATTATCAGCATATGCAAATCTCGAATTAATATTGTCCCAAGCCAAAAGATTTAAAAAGAGAGGGAAATCATCTTCTTGAAAAGTCGAATTCGTCAGGGTAAGAGTTGTGGAAACTCTGAATCCGAAATTCTAATGTTAGTGAGAAATTCATTAAGAGTTAATAAGAGAGATAAACTTACTTCAGTGGTCTCAACGGTCAATTCATTGGACATTTCGTTGATTTGAAGAGAGAATTAAAAAAAAAAAAAAAAAAAAAGATCAAGACAAAAAAAAGTTCAAAAATAACTGGAAAAAATCAACTAAAAAAGATTGAAAAAGTTCATTTCATTGGGGGGTTAGTGAAGAATTAATGACGATATTATGGGGTTTATGGAATATTTATGAGACAAATATAATGACATATCAATAATACATCTCATAGAACTTATGCAAGCCTGCTTGACATGAAAATGCACAACATTTCTTGATATTGAGCACAGGTTCACCATTGTCATACACATCGTACTCTTCACCACTCAACTTGTCCACCACCACCTTGATTTTCTTACGTTTATGACCAGATCTCCGGAAGAGTTGTATACAGCGGCCACAGTACACATGGCCACAGTTTTTCGAATAGAACACTTTTTTAGAGTTCAAAAGTTCTGTTTCTGTGAAATCGTCAAAGAACTGGAAGGGAGCCGGAACTTTGTGCTGAACGATGAGTTCTTTGAGTGGTTGATCACTTTTTTTGTGATCCAGAGGAACACCTTCACCTAGTTCAACTCCACATTGTACACATACGGGGATTTTGGACTCATCCACCGTGTTTTGGAACCCCGATTGTAATTGTGGACCAGACACCATCTTTTGGAGTAAACGCTTTCGTACGTTTTCACTGTACTTCATTCTTTTGTTGACTCTATCTTCATTCTCCTGTGCCTCTAGCTGTTGTACTCTGTTGATCCAGAACTGAGTTTCACGTTCTTCAGTCTGAGAATCATAATCCGGATCATTTTCCTCAGACTCGGATCGAAACATGCCTCCACCGAAGAAAAAAGTGCCTAAACCCAATCCGAAATCTCTGGGGATCATCTCTAGTAGAGTTCTACCCATTGAGTTGTTTTGGGGATAAAATCTTCTACGTATTTCTGATGCCCTTCTTCTTTCTTCTAAACGTCTCTGTTGATAACTGTCTTCCATTTCTCGTCTTGATCGTATCCTTACTGTTCCTGTTGGCAGTCTCAGATTAGCCAAAGACCTTGTTGGGATCCTGTACATGGATCCTAAAGCTGGGAAAGTTCTTCCTGGAGCATGGATCACCGGTTCTGGGTCTCGGGCATTGGATGGAGGCGGTCCGGGAGGTGGGGGAAGAGGCGTCAGTCTTCTTACTTCTACGATCTGTATATCATTATCGGACTCCTCGTCTTCGATATTGACCACATGGGGTACTCGACGTCTATGCCGTGTTACTCTATCTTCAGATATGATCTCTATATCATCATCTGACATTGTTCAAATCTTGGATTGATAATTGAAATTAAAATTTAAAAATTGAAATAAAAACTTCAAAAAAAAAAAAAAGTCTTCACAAATTCGTAATTTGCTCCCACGAAGAATGATAACTCTCTACCTGCATTATGACAACCTAAATAGTACACTACAAACCCGATCTCATATAACGGCCAATGACAATACAATGGTCTCTCTCATAAGGTTCCAAAGTTAATTGTTCCAAAGGTTTGATTCTCTCTTCTCTCAATTTTTGTACTTCTCTTGCAAAAACGGTTTCGGCATCCACCGTAGAATCGATACAGTTGGCTTTGATGGAAATTACAACACCTCCTTGATCTTTCAAAAACAAATGGGAGTTCAAGGCGATGATTCTGGCTTGATCTGGTTGAGCAACATCTGCAAAAACTGCATCCACCATACCAATTAACATTCTGTATTTTTGTGGGTGTCTGGCATCTTCAATGATAGGAATCACATTTGGTCTCTTCTTTGCCATACCAATTAATTCTCTACCTGGTCTATGAGAAAATTCAACTGCATAGACCAAACCTTCTGGTCCGACAACATCAGCAACGTGAGAAACTGAAGTACCGGAAGCGGCTCCCAAATATAAAACTTTTTTACCAGGTGCGATGAACAACTCGTCTAAACCACCCATGATACCGGCAGCCAATTTGGATCTGAACGGATTCCAGACTCTGTATTCAACTTTGGTGGCTGGTACACTTGGATCTTGAGAAGGTTCTTCAACAGAAATTCTCTTTTCACCATAGACACTTTCACCTGGGGCACTGTTCTTGGTCACAAGAAGATCTTCTTTACCACGGGCAATGAAGACACCGGCATGTCTGTGGGGTTCAATAACCACTTTGGCACCTCCACGGGCACCTCCTCTGGCACCTCCTCTACCTCCACGGGAACCTCCTCTGGCTCCTCCACGAGGTCCGCCACGAGATCCTCCTCTAGCACCTCCTCTGGCTCCTCCACGGGCACCACCACGGGCACCTCCACGGGAACTTCCTCCAAATCCTCCTCTAGCACCGCCACGGGCACCTCCACGGGCACCGCCTCTGAATCCACCTCTTGGAGCTCCAAATGCCATCTTTATGTATTTATCTTGTTATTTGTTAAAGGTCCAAGTGTTTTAACTCTTCTCTTAGTTTTAAAATTTTTCACTTTAAAAAAAAAAAAATTTTTTTTGTGAAAAATCTGCAGAGCCAAAGAGGGAAATTACTGTATTTGGAAGGTGACTGTAAATGGAAACTGCCTAAAGGGGAAGCTTCTTAAAGGGGAAATTGCGATTTTTCAAAACTGCATCTTTTGTACGATGTCGCATTGCTGATCATGGGGTTGAATCAGAGATATGTTAGAGCTTTAGAAAAAAGACCTTTGTTGGTGAAAAGTATCACGGCGGGTGTTTTGCTGCTGTTGAACGAGCAAATAGCCTCATTAATATCCAAAGATCCTAATTATAGAGCCATTTTGAACAAGACATTTTTGATGATGATTTATGGAGGTGGTATCAGTGCTCCAATTTCGCATTATGCATATAAAATATTGAACAAGATTGTTCAACCGACAACTAGGAGCAAGAAATTGATTCAATTATGTCTACAATTGATCACAATAGCTCCATTATTATCTACAGTGATGATCTCTTATATAACCTTGATCAATAATTTACATCAAAATGGGAAATGGGATAAAATCAAACAAAGTGTCAAGAACAATTTATGGAAGATTTTGAAATCTAGTTGGTCGTTGAATATTTTGAATTTAGTAGTGGCTCAAAACTTCATCAAACAAGAACTTTGGGTGGTTTTCTTCAATTTCACATTCTTCATCTTGGGCACATACCAAAATACTTTACTTAAACTTGGTACTAGAAAATAGAGATAAATTTTATAAGTATAAAATAATATTCAAGCATTCCATTTATCATAACTCCAGCTAAATTCAGATCCACTAAAATTTTCTTCTTTCTAGTTTCTAACCCCTCTTGTTCCTCTATTTCCCCTTTTGTTCTCCGTTTTTTTACCCCTGAAACTTGCATGAAATAATCGCGTTTTTTTGCAGCGAAGGAAAAAAAATTAAATACCGAAATCAGAATCTGGATCTGGAAATCATCAAACCGTATTCAATGAAGCAAAAAGAAACCGTAGGGGAATCTTTGAAGACACGATCTTCATCTTTGACGTCGTCTTCGTCTAATTCCGTCATAATATCATCGGGTCATCATACAAAATCCAGTCCATTTTTACCCAATTCAATTACAACTCTTGAAGAGAAAATCTACAAACAAAGACTCGAACAAGTCGACGAAGATACTTCGAATTTCTTAGAAATTGACTCTGATAATGAAGAACTGGAACTGATTCTTGATAATCTACCTCCTTCTCCTCCTTCTTCTCCTCCCAGAGAATTGTTGCCTGATAGATTATATGCCCTATACGATTTCGAAGGACCGGATCCAAATCATTTAAAATTGTGTAGAAATGATCCGGTTGAGTTGTTGAACGACGAAGATAACTATTGGTGGTTAGTGAAACATATGCAGAACTTTGAAGTGGGGTTTGTCCCACTGGAATATTTGGAAAATTACGAAGAAAGACTTGCAAGACTCAACTGTTGGAAGAACGAACAATACGAGAAATCGAGTAAACAGGATTTAATCGATGGTTTAGACGTAAAAGAGCTATTGGAAGTCAACGGTGAGAAGTTCATCGATTTCAACAAACCCTCAACCATAACACCAACAACACAAACGACTCCAAAAGTCTCTTTCGAATTGGAAGATCAAGGCACAGAAATTTTATCGGATATCTATTCCGATTATACACCTTTGGTGATCAACAAAAAAGAATCTTTGTTATCACAGCAGAACTTCTTGATCAAGAGCTTAGATGACTATGAACCTCCTGTGCTAGTCAAAAATTTGGTAAAAGAAGATTCGATTGGAAGTTTCAGTAGTGACACCACAGCAGATTCTCCTAAACAATTGGATAATTCGATCCAATTATTGGATGAGTACATCAATGAGCAAACCAAGGATGCAGATGACACATTAAGAGATAGTACATCGAGTTTGAATTCTCTACATAACGATTTAACCACTCCATTGACTAGTGAAAGCTACCTCAACGATAACGTCAAATATCATCCATTTGTCCATGAATTATTCGATGATTTGGTCAAAGAAATCGAAGATTTGACTCAGCTTCTACAATCAGTCACCAATTCCTAATCTTTGCATCTACATACTTAATTAACGAGCTCTTTTCCCATTTCGATCTACTCCGGTTATCTCCTTCAAACTCCCACTTTTCTCCCTTTTTTTTTCAGGTTGATTTGAACAAAAAAAATTTTTCAGCTCATCTTTCAAAAAAATTCAAAAAAAAAAAAATTCAAAAAAAAAATTTAAAAAGAGCTTCAAAAAGAGCTTAAAAACTGACTAATGGATCTTGAACTTGTGGGGCAGTTGGGGAGGATTCTCCAAGGTACATTATCACCGGATTATAAGCAGAGGACAGAGGCTCAAAATGCATTAGAACATGCAAAACAACAGCCCAATTTGAACGACTATCTTCTTTACATTTTAGTCGAATTCGATTGTGAGGCCGAAATAAAAGCCAGTGCTGGATTGTATTTGAAGAATAATTTGACGAGGAAGAATTTGATCAGTCCCGAATTGTTGAAAGGACTTGTTAAGGGATGTCTTGATCCTAATCTGTTAGTCAGAGGTATTACAGGGAACGTAATCACCCATATATTTAGCATTGTGGGACATTCCAATTGGCCGGATTTAATCCCCCAATTACTCGAATTGAGTAGTCAGGGAGCAGAAGGTGCTATGGGAGCTTTGGAAAAAATATGTGAAGACTCCAGTTACAAACTTGACAAAGAACCAGGACAACCTTTGAAGTTATTGGTTCCACATTTGATCGAATTGATGTCGTCTCCAGTTACGAGAATTAAAGCAGATTCCATCTTGTGTCTCAACCAATTTTTCAAACTCATGTCTCAGGACTTCTTGGTCCATTTAGACACTTTTATGGAACGTTTGTTTGGCTTGGTTCAAGATCCAAGTCCTTTGGTGAGGAAGAATTTGTGTACTTCGTTTGCCTTGGTCTTGGAGACAAGACCGGATAAAATTGCACCACATGTAGACGGGATCATTAACTATTGTGTCCACTGTATAAACAACGATTCCGAAGATGAAGTGGCTTTAGAACTGTGTGAGTTCTTACTCTCTTTGGCCGGTTCTGAATTAGAAGTTGTCTCAAGACTTCCGATGATCATCGAGACTCTTTTGAACAAGATGGTTTATTCTGATATGGAGATTTTCTTGATCGAAGAGATGGATCTGAAGCTGGATGCCCATGAAGAAGACAAAGACACAGATATCAAACCTACAATAGTGAAGAGCAGTACACATACAGCATCGAAGCAACAAGACGATGAAGATGACAGTGACGATGAGGACCAAGATTTGTCTGAATGGAACTTGAGGAAATGTTCTGCTGCCACTTTAGACGTGTTTGCATCGATTCATGCCTCGGAGGTTGTCGATCTCGTGTTGCCTCTGTTGAAACCTCGTATTCTCAGTGATCTGTGGCCCATTAGAGAACTGGCCATCTTACTGTTCGGAGCCATTCTGGAAGGATGTTTGGAATTGAACCAACAAAGTCTTCCCGAATTGGTTCCTTTTTTGTGTGAAAGACTTTTGGACAAAGAACCTCGAGTCAGACAGATCACCTGTTGGACTTTGGGTAGATACTCCAGTTGGATCTGTTCTCAACTGTACCAAGGAACCAATAGGGCATATTTCGAGACTCTGTTACAAAGAATCATGTCTTGTGCTTTAGGGGATCAAAAGATCGTTCAAGAACTGGCCTGTTCTTCAGTAGCCAGTTTCATCGAGAACTGTGAATTCGAACTTGTGGCAGAACTCTGTGAGTCTCTTTTGGACTTTTTCAATGCCTGTTTTGTAAAATATCAGCGTAAAAACTTGGTCATTCTCTACGATGCCATTCAAACTTTTGTCGAGAAGGTTGGAGAACTTTTGGCTACTCAACAGACGTATATTGCCAAGTTGTTACCTCCTTTGATAGCCAAATGGCAGCTGTTGGACGACAACGATAAAGATTTGTGGCCTCTTTTGGAATGTATGTCTTCTGTGGCTCTGTCTCTCGGTGAACTGTTTGCTCCATTTGCCGTGGATGTCTATCTGAGACTGGTGGGTATCTTGGCCATGTGTATAGAACAAGATAGGCTGTTCCAATTGCAACCTACTCTGATTGACAGCCCTGAGAAAGATTTCATGGTGACTTCTTTGGACTTGATCGATGGGTTGGTGCAAGGTTTGAAAGGACATGTGACTGATTTGATAGGACAACATGATGCCAAGCTGAAGTTTTCGTTGATGCAGTTACTTTTAAACTGTTTCGAAGACCCTGTGGATGATGTCAGACAATCCGCTTATCTGTTACTCGGAGATCTTGCCATTTTTGCAATTGGCGTGGTGAAACCGTATCTACATCTTGTACTCATCACGGTGGGGAGTGAGATAAACAACCGTAACTTCAACAGTTCTCCTGTTGTGAACAATGCAGTATGGGCTCTTGGAGAGTTGGCCTTGAGATTGACACCTCAAGATTTAGAACCCTACTTTGCCAATCTCATGGGGGTCTTGATTCCTCTTTTACACAGCACCGATGTTCAAGTTACTGTCTTGGAGAATTGTGCCATCACTTTGGGTAGACTTCTGGTGCCCATGCCTGAGCAAATAGGAGTCCATGTTCCAGAGTTCTTGATACTCTGGAGCACACATATGAAGTATTTAGAAGAGAACGAGGAGAAAGAGACTGCATTTAAAGGCATGAGTTTGGCCTTGATGACCAAAGTGGTCAACTTACAAGATATCAGCATCAAAAGAGCATTGGGGAAGTTTATTGAATGCATAGGATACTATTCATACCCAGGAGAAGAGTTGGGAGCCACATTTCTGGAGTTGTTGAATGGGTACAGATTACTGGGACCTGTGTTTGAAGAGGTGTTGTCCCATGTGGATCAAGGGGCCAGACAGGTTCTCCAACTCAATTATGGCATCTAGGAGTTAAAAGAAGATCTCCATATGGGATCCGACTACAACCTTTACCCAAGGCATACACACTTTGACCTCTGAGCATTGTCTCCACCACTCTGCCTCTCATTTTTCTACCATGGTAAGGGGTGAACTTGTTCTTGAAGTAGGTGTTGTCGTTCTCCACACAATACGTCATATCGGCATCAAAAATCGCAAAGTCGGCGTCGTGGCCCAGTTTTATATAACCTTTAAAAGATGCCAACCCGGCCAATTCTGCAGTCTGTGCACAGCACCAACGTACAATATCACAGATCGTGACCCCATGTCTCTTGGATTCTGTGTGGAGAATGGACAATCCCAATCCAAGAGATGAGATTCCACCCCAGGCTTCAAAGAAATCTCCGGATCCAAAACTCTTGAGTTCTGCCACACATGGAGAATGATCACTCACCACGGTGGAGATGATGCCTTCTTTGAGCAGATCCCAGAGAAGATCCATGTTCAGACTAGTTCTGATTGGTGGACAGCATTTGAACTGTGTCTCACCACTGGAGATTCCCTCTGCCGTTAGTGAAAGGTAGTGGAAACAAGTCTCTGCAGAGATGGGTAAGCCATGTTCTAGAGCTGTGCGAATCAAAGGCACAGCCTCGTTTGTGGCCAAGTGCACAATGTGCAATGGAACAGTAGGTTCTTTGACAGAACATGCAATGAGCTCTGCGATCAGAGTCGTTTCAAAAGAGTCCGGTCTGGAAGCCAAGAAGGATTCGTACAGAGTTGGATCTACGTCTTTCAAGGCGTCGTTGTGACTTACGGCTGTGGCGAACGGAGAAGGACCAGCGTCGTGGTGGTTGGCCAAAGCTGCTGCAGGACCTGTCGTTGGTTCTGCAGCTCGGAGCTCTGGAGAACGGGAAAGGGCTGCCAGTTGTGCCGTCGTGACACCGTCAATTTTTGGCAGTTCAAAACGCTTTTGGGTGCGTAAAAACTTGCCCATTGGGTTGTAACGGGACATGCCGAGCTCCAACTCCTCGATTTCTGGTTCTGGCGAGCTCGGGGGTGAGACAGGGATGGTCTCCTTTGGGCGGTGGGTGCAGGCGGGGCTTCCGCCCAAGGCTGCGCAGAGGTCTCCGCCCGCGCGAGGGAGCTGAGGACCGGGCGAGACGGGCGGCTGCATCTCGGCATGGAACATCAAGACAGTGTCGTGGCCTTTTACAGTGGCCATCAGACGTTGGATGTGGCGCGGGGTGACCAGTGGGAACTCATCGACTCCGGACTCGATCAAAAATCCTTTGAATCCACGGACTCCAGCTTGGATCAACGGGACCAAATGGTCAACATTATCAGGGACGAGGCCGCCCCAAAAGCCTACGTCACACCACACTTGACCTTCGGCCAGCTCGAGTTTGCACTCAAAGTTCTCCAAAGTTGTGGTTGGGGGGATCAGATTCAACGGCATGTCGATCACCGTTGTGACTCCGCCGGCTATAGCCGACTGGGTACCGGTTGCAAATCCTTCCCATTCGGTTCTTCCGGGCTCGTTCAAATGCACGTGTGCGTCTACTAGTCCAGGTAGAATGTACAAAGGAGACACATCACGGAAATTTTTCACTCCGTAGAGCCCAAGGAGCGGTGCATCTTTTGTCAAGATTTTGGGGATAACTTGTACTATTTTACCCGATTTTACAGAATATACAATCGTGGAAGGTTGAACCTTGTCATCTATAACACAGTGGGTTGACAGGATAGCTCTGAACATCTTTTAATCCACACGAAAACAGCTGTCTACAACTTTTTTAAAGGTTTTCATGCATCGAAGCCCCGATAAGGAAAAAACCGTTTGTCGGACATCTCCGAAAGTTTACGTAAGCACGTCCGTTTTAGGCAATTTTGGCGACAGATAACACCGTTGAGAGAGATCTGATTGAGTATGCATTGATTAGACTGTTTGTACTATATAGTTTGAGTTCCAGATTCGGAAGAGGTTTTTGAGGTTGTTCAGATCTTCTGAAGAGAGAATGTATCTTGTTGAGCTCTCCAGTTTGAACAATTGATTGTTACAGTACAGAGTGGGTTCCCATAGATCGGGTTTAACTCTGCTGTTGAAACTGATGGTATTTTCGTAAAAACTTCGTAGAGTGCCTTCATCTTTCAGATCTTTGAGGGGTCGTGGTTTGTGTTTGTCTTTTTGTAATTTAAAGATTTCTTTGGCGTAGTCGATTTTTTCGTCACATTCCGTTATCCCCTTTGAGAGATAGATGTAATTATCATCTTTCAATTGAACAAGATGTGTGGAGTAATAGAGTTGTTTGTCTTCTTCCATTAGGTTTTCTTCTGAATTTGCTAGTATTTGTGGTAAATCTTTGTGGAATTTGACGGTCAATCCGTTCAATTCTTGACCTAGCCAGAACAAATCCAGAACTGGAATGTTGGATGAGAATTGTAAATGTAATGAATTCAAAAGCCCTTTGAGAGCAAATTCCTTGTTGACTACTACGATATCATCTGTAACTGTGGTGAGTCCTTCTTGGAAATAGAAAGAGTTTCTTGGTTTCACCAGGGCACTTTGTCCAAAGACTTTATTTTCAAGGTTGGAAGGGAACAATGACATTATAAGAGTTCCGAAATCTTGTTTCAAATCTCTTTTCACGTTTCTGGATCTGAACATGAACAATCCGGTATCTTTGACTTCTTCTAATAAGAATTGTAAATTGGACAAGACCAAAGTTGAAGGTTTAATCACAATACAACTCTGGAAAGAGTTAAAAATGGATGCCATTACACTGAGGTCATCAATTGTATGGAATTGATCTGTCAAGCTGGTTGAAACGTCTATAAACCATATTTCTTGCTTATTATTTGAAATGCTCTCACCATTTTGAAGTGTGATGACATTTCGACTCAATTCTACCAACTCATGTTCTTGGTCTTGGTTTAAATCAAAGACAAAACTGTTATAAACGATTTGAATGGGTAAAATGTTGTTGAATTTTCTTAACATCTTGATCAAATTGACGGTCTTTGTGAAATCATCCAGGTTAGAGATTGGAATTGCAATACCTGAACCCATGAAAACACCAGCATTATCAGAGAAATAACTGTTCAAAGAGACCGTTTCAGGTTTAAAAGAGACCTGTATGCCTTTATTACCCATTTTTAAATTAGGGATTCCTTTCAGCACTGTTCCATCCCATCTCTTGAAAGTTGGAAAGCTGAAACTGAACCAAGGATAAATGTAAGGTTCTAAATCGTGGATATAACTCGATGGGCACATTGAATGTGCTCTGAGAACTGAAATGGAATCCACCAAGGAACTTTTCATGTATTGGTTTGTGGATTCTTGAGAGGAGATCTTCTTCAAAAGAGATCTTGTGTCAATATCCTTGGGATCTTTACTCA
Organism: Nakazawaea laoshanensis; assembly: GCA_030704985.1. Classification (NCBI taxonomy): domain Eukaryota; kingdom Fungi; phylum Ascomycota; class Pichiomycetes; order Alaninales; family Pachysolenaceae; genus Nakazawaea; species Nakazawaea laoshanensis. The sequence goes on from JANIWE010000021.1 coordinate 77,669, forward strand.
GCAGCTCGAAATCCTGTTTCAATTGTGTCACTTGAAATTCAAACAGTTCAAACGTCTTCATGTGGTCTAAAGTGGGATCGTAGAAAAGGGATAACACTTGTGAAGGAATGATGGAGTAATTATGGAATTGGCTCAATTGGTTAAAATACTCGTCACATGTGTTTTTAAGATGGTTATTGATCAATGTCTTTAAAATTTGAAAATGATAGCTCGTGGATTCTGATTGCAATTGTAGCATTGTGCTTGGTTCGATCTCTTTATGGATGTGTATCTTGAAGAAATGGTATAAGTAGTTCATGAATAGTATTTGGATCAGGACCAAAACCGATATGACGGTCACTTTGGTTTTCGAACGGGGCGTGAAAAGTTTCATGCTCACTCTACAAATCGATCAAGTCTTTTTAAGTACGTAGTGATGAAGTTAGTCCCATGCATACTGCAGCACGTGCTCTTATTAGATAAGAACAATAGTTCTTCCCAATTTGGTTAATTTGAAGATAGGAATTAAAAAAAAAATCGGTGGTGTAGTGATGAGAAAAGAATTGATTGATCTTGTATAATTGTATAAGGGGGTTAATTCTTGGTTATATCGATTAAAGGGGTTAGTATTGAAGGAAAGGTGATAAGATATCAAATATATGAAATATGAAAATTTTCAACTATGACTACAACAAATCTCAATCTCACTCAGTCCACAAGATCTTTCTTTTATATTCTCTGTGTTTTTTTTGTAGACTCTAATTTGTCTCATATCTTTCTTTCATCTGCTTTTTAAAATTATCATTTAGAAATCATGGTCGTGCAGACAATCCCAATTTCCATTTCCGGCATTCCAATTTTTCAATCTCTGTAACGGTCCGATGACCTTAAAGATATAACGTTAAACCACACAATTTAACCTTAGAATCCATATGTCTGATCGTCTTCCATATGACGATGATACTGAGTCATCGATATATCCAAAAGACAGCGGTCCAAATGAACTGAATACTCTGCAAAAAGCTCCTCTTTCAGACCGACTTCAAAAAATGTTCAAGAGTTTAAAACAACCAAATCTCATCGTAGACGTCTTTAGAAAGCACAGAAACATCGACAAGTTGTGCGGTATCACGTCTTATGTGGCAGAATACAATGAACCTCACACATTTTTCCAACCAGACGAGATTTACAATGCAAACGATTCTGAAGAGATGAGGGATTCAGTACGGTTTTTCAACGAACATTTGATGTTAAAAACAGTGTATTATACATTGGCGCTGTTGTCAGATCCGTATACAAGACCTTCATCTATTGGAGATCATGATGAATACATCTTGTCGATCGATATGCTTTCAAACATGTTGGTAGTCCTTTGTTACGACGAAAAGAGAACTAATTATTTTGAACTATGTGTTTTTCTTCTGAAGATCATCGAGAGGTTGTCAATAGGTTTAAACTGTTATGACGAGTCTAAATATCCATATCCTAATGGTGAAGACAACGAAGAACTCTTGGAACGTCTTGAAGATTGGACTCCAGAATTCCATTTGTATTACTTCCAACTCCTTGGTAGATGTCATGATTTGAAGTTGGTATACTCCATGGTGACTCTTCTGTTCTATACCATAGGAAACGTGTACAAAAACTATCTCCATGTGGACAATTTGTCCCTCAATCCGTTCCTTTCTTTCTTCATCAACCATTGGCGTATACATACTGCTGTAGTGGTACTTGGAATAGAATTTGATCGTAATTGTGAAGCCCAAGGAGTGGAATTCCCAGGTTCTGAATATCCGGAGATCGTCCGGTATCTGTTAAAGGGTTCAGCAATGGTTCGAAATGTTCTTCTGGTGATTTTGAACGATGATTTTGAAAAACGGATCCATGATTTAAAACATGAACCTTTTGTGAATTTTTATTCTCCTTGGGGTCGTAAATCTGGCACTGGAGCCTTACATTGTGATATGAGACTCAATGTGGCTGCTTTGGTATCTTTGGGAGCTCCATTGTTGGATGTTACTGCCATGTTGGTTAACTTGGCACCTGATGATAAATATGACGAAGACATCAGTTATATATTTGATTATGAACTTGACGATATTGAGGAAGAGTTGAAAGACAAGTACAGTATAGATGCCATGATGTCCAGTCGGTATACAAAGAATTGGCGTTTTAAAGGTAGATTGTATGTCTATGATACCTTGAGTCGAGATGAGCTCTATGATGAAGTACATCCTGATTGTGATTGTGAATTTCCTGGAGGTGAAGTCGAGGTTGAAAATGGAGAAGAAGATGGATGGGAAGATGTAGAGGAAGATGAGAACGAGAAGAAAGTGTTGTACAGGTTTGTGGCACAAGATGGAACGGAGATCTCATGTTATGAAGATGGAGGTCAATTGTATAATAGTAAAACGGATGAGGTGATAGATGAGGAAGAGTTTGTTGCCCAGGCTAATCCTTTGATGAACAGTCTGTTTCACCCACCTCTGGTACGATACAAAGATAGTACAGTGACAGATGATGGTGAAGATTGGCGTGATATACTGAGAGGTGATAATGTTGAATTCAAACAAGAGTTTTTGGATCTGCAAGTTGATGAGCTGATGTTTTGTAAAGACATCGAAGAAGTTACAAAGTTATTGTCTAAACCGAAGTTGACACATAAAGAACAAGATAAACTTGTCATGACGGTACTGAGAGCGGTGAAAGAAGATCAATCTGAAGGTGTTCTATCACCTGTTTCACTCTATGAACAGATCACAAATGAGATGGTATTTTCGAGCTTTTTGAGTCACAATTTCCAATGTGCTTGTCGAGTTTTTGATGAGTTCTTCATGTGTGAAGGTTATAGAAGGGTATTGATCTGGCTATTGACTCTGGAATCTCCTACTCCGGAGTTGATCCTGTACATAGAAGAGCTCATGCTTGGACAACGTTCATTGACGTCACGTAAGGGATATCTTGAGTTATCTGAGATTGAGAAAACCATGATGATGTACGAGTTCTTCACGAATCTTCTGGTGCATGTATGCCATGCGAATCTGAGACAATCAACTTCTGAACCAGAAGAAGGTTTGGGAAAGTTCAGACCCGATGTATTGGCATCCAAAGACAAAGCATATGAATTGATCAAACAAGTCTGTGGGTTCTTAAAAAAGATGAATGGTTCTCCATTGATGTACAAGGATGATTTACCCAAAATCATTCAAACTTTACTTCTACAATGGACAATCATCATACCAGAACTGAAAGAGTTGTTTAGAATGTATAATTAAATAGATTTCTCATCCACACTGTCCGAAGATTGTGAAGGAGACTGTTTTTTGGATCTTTTAACCGGAATCGTGGTATGTCTTCCATCTAACACATAACCTGGGAAAAACACTACAAAGACAAGAGTGGCAGCAGACATCATGACGGCATCGAGGGCAATGAAATAATCTTCATCGGTGATCAAATGACCTCTCCAGCCTTCGGCCAATTCACAAACTCTATAGACACATCTTGTATAGATGAGCAGAAGAGCCACTGTGATCAGTAAGCCGAAATATTTGAACAACCAACCTCCGTTGTTTCTCAACTCTCTATAATCAGGATTGAAAGACTCTTCATCTTTGGAACGATGAACTTTATACAAGAAATCAAACCAGAAAAAGGCAAAGATAGTCATCGAGAACACTTGTAACAGTAATCCTCCTACAAAGACATGGGTTCCTTTCAAAGTTGAAGTTCCCTTTGTGACAGCCATACCAGCCATACCTCCACCTATGGCCTGGATCACCAATGATACGACATCGAAACTGATAAAGATATAAGAATACGCCAAAGGCAGAAGACGAGAGAAATGTGGTCCATACACTTTTGCCAACTTGGCCAATTGGTAATAAATAGCTGCCATTGTGAAGACTGGAGCAATTGTCAAACAGATGAACTGAAGAAGAAACAGATTTTTGGAATCGAGATGGGAATGAGAAATCACCCTTCCGATATAACCCAACAATTCCAAAATACAACTACATAAGATCATACTGGAAAACCACCATTGTCTCCAATAAAGAGTGACCAAATAGTACAAGAGATAAATGGCAAAGATTGCCGTCATGGCAGCATTGAACAGAAGATTTGGAACCATACCACTGTAGAACCCGGTGTCTTTGATAAGGGTGTCCAAAGCTGATTGATCCAGCAGCATTTCTGCAGTCAGTTGGGCAACCACTTGAGACAGAGTCAGAGTTGCAATCACCATTTTTTCAGACACGATCAGCATCGATAAAGACAGTTTGGCATAGTCCTGTGAAAACACAGCCAATTTACCAGTGGGCCATGAACTCTGGGTTGCAGCTACTGCTATACTGCTCATTACAGAGGCAAGTGACAGTTCTTGAGACTTAAGGGCCTCAATTGTAGAACTCATATTTTGGATTGTATATGCAGTTCCATTGTGGGATTGTCCCTATCTTATACAGATTTTTGAACCCATCATGCAGGAAGAGATGAGCGTTTGAAAGGCTGTGCGTTTTAATAAAACTTTAATTGAAAATTCGCTTTTCGCATCTTTATTCGTCAATCTCGGATCAATTGGGTAAATTATTTTTTTATTAATGCACAAATTGTCTTTTTTTGATGCAGGGAGGGTTTAAAAGTCTTGAGGTTTTTTTTCTTTGCCCTTTCTCGGTGTGTTGGTTTTTTTCTCCTTTTACATATTTTTTTTTTGTTTCTCCTGAGAGTTTCTCCTGAGAGTTGTTTTTTTTTTTTTTTTCGCTCTCTTTTCTTTTCTTTTTTTTTTAAGGCTCTCAAGAAAGTAGTGTAAGAATATCCCAACAATTCTTTCCCCCGATAAGAACGACATCAAATGTATCATTTAATCATGCCAACTCTCATCAAATCATCTCAAACACCGTATACATCACCTAGTCATCTTTCTGTACATCTTCTCCAAATTTCCACAGTTAAATCCCATTTTTCAGTCCTCCCGTACACCCAATTTACATGAATCCCGGCTAATTTCAAATTAATGACGCGATTAATTTTTAGATAAGCAAAGTATAAAAAGAAGATTGTATCTTGTTTAATATATTTGATAGTTGACTGAAATGATTCATAGAAGTTTATTGAGAAGTTGTGTTGTGAGAAGAGGAACATTTAGGCATTATTCATCTGGGATTCCTGAATCGCAACAAAATCCCGGAGTTCAGGCAAACTCCGGGGGCGAAGAAGAAGGTCATCATTACATCAACCAAATTGAAGATTTGAAAAAAGAAGAGATTGAATGCATCAAATCACAAAAATCGAACAGTTCAAAGATCAAGAATGAAACTAATCATATTGAAACGCTGGAAGTTTCAAAGACAAAACCTAAATATAATCTTAACTCATTACCCCGGGTTCCGATGACCACCAACATCAATCAAACAACTTTGTTCAACGATATGTTGATGAGTAGTTATATGCCGTTATTATCACCTGTGAAGAAGAACCACTGTGTCAAACGTAAGAAAACCAAATCAGTCTTGGAAAATTTGGAAAATTTCAAGAACCTGAAGTTGAAACAACGGGAATTAAACTCCGGGTCAAAATCCAAATATTTCAACACTTATCTCAATAAGGAGAATATGAAACTTCCTTATAACTCTATTTTCTGTAATACCCTGTTGAACACCCAGCAACACAATTTAGAGATGTTCAACTTACCTTTGAACTATTTGGAGAAATTACAACCTTTTAAATTGGTTAATCAACCCGGAGATGAACAGTACAGGGATGATTTGATAGTGTTGAGTAAGATTGAATTAGAAGAGATGGAATTGGATAAGAAATCAAAACTGGCTAAAAAGCTGCAGAGAGATGGTAAAATCTATGACATTGAAGAATTCTTTGGGTTTAAATGATGCATTTATAGGTTAATAACAACTATAACTTTATGGTGGTGTAGATTTAAAAAGTAGTGTATATTAGCTCAATTGTACTTTTTTTGAAATTGATTTTAAAAGGTAGTGTATATTAACTCACTTTCACCCTTTTTGGAAATTGATATCCTTCAAATATATTCGGAGATGAGTAGTAAAAGACTTGCAAGAGAATGGAAACAATATAAAAATGAACGTGATTCATTACTCAGTAATGGAATTATCGATCTTTATCCTGTTTCAGAAGAAAATTTATCCCATTGGCATTCTCTCATAATAAATAATAACGTCTTCCCCAACACTGCTTGGTTACTAGATATCGATCTACCTCCAACTTATCCAAATGAACCTCCAAAGATCAAATTCATAAAATCAATTTCCCAGCCTTTATTATCAAATGAGTGTAAAAAATATCTAACAAAAACCCCAAAAATTAAACTATGTCACACAATTGTTCCCCCTCATATTAACATCAATTTTCAAAATGGAGACATTTGTCTCGATATATTAAAGTCTGATATTTGGACACCGGTTTGGTCAATTTCTTCAAGTGTATTGGCAATCATCAGTTTATTAGAAAATTTTGAAATACAAAGCCCTTTAAACGTGGATTTACTGAACTTGTACAAAACCGATTTAAAACTGTACAATCAACTAATCCAATTCTATATAACAATACATGGTAAATGATTATCGTTGCATTTTGATTTTATACAGAAAAATGATCTATTTCTTAGAAACCTTCTTTTCCTTTTCGGCTTGATCTTTTAAAACCTTTTTGACAATCTTTTGCTCTTCAATGAGGAAAGCTCTCACAACTCTTTCCTTGACACAGTTGGCACAACGGGATCCACCATAAGATCTAGAGACAGTTTTGTGTGTCTTGGACACATTAGCATATTGTCTTGGTCTCAAGGATGAGATACCTGGTAAAGCAATACCACAGTCACCACATTTTGGTCTAGTACCCAATTTTTTAACATGTTGAGCTCTTAAAGAACCACCTGGAGTCTTAACAACCTTGATTTGGTTGGATTTGGTGTTGTCTATTTGTTAGTAATCTAGGTCCATCATGTTATTTGGTTCTTAATCTTTACTTACATGGATTTCTTCTTCTAAAAGTAACTCTTTGAGCCATCGTTGATATGTTCTAAAAGATGTAACAAAACCTTTTTCGTAAAAGTGCTTTTCACAATTTTTTGAAAAATTAATTTTTGAAAAATTTTTTGTGACACACCTTAGAGTGGAAACCCTAAAGCCCTAAAGAAGGTCACGTGATTTTTTCATTGATTTTACTCTACATCACGTGATCTTATCTACAATCCCATCAAGAAGAAGATATTTATTTTAGTTTTCAACGGCAATTGCCTCCATTTCTAATTCAACACCCAATGGTAACTCTTTGACAGCTACACAAGATCTAGCAGGTTTATGAACATTGAAATATTTGGCATAAACCTCATTAAAATCCTTAAAACTGCCCATATCGGTTAAAAAGATGTTCACCTTGACGATTTTTTCCAAAGAAGAATTGGAATCTTTCAAGATGTTCAAGACGTTGTTAATGACTTGATCAGCTTTAGCCTTGATATCACCTTCAACAGGCTTGTTTTCAGACGTATAAGGAATTTGTCCAGACACATAAATGAATCCATTGACTTTAATGGCATGGGAATAAGAAGCGGCAGCTGGAGGAGCTTTTGATGAAATCACCTATTGATTAGATAGACACTTTATTGAAAGATTTTTGAAACTTACAGGAGTTAAAACGTTTGTAGATGACATTCTGATGAAATTTTGAGAACCAAATCTACTAATTGATCTAAAACTAGTTTGTAAAAAGGACATGTTTCCACTTTTGGCCTAAAAGGCGAACTGAACACAGTTTTGAAAAATTTAGGGGCTGTGGTTTTTTTAGGAAGTAACCATCAAATATCCGGGGCAAGAAAATAAACCCAAAAAGGGCAAAATAGGGCACAAGAAGTGGTCAAATATATGTACAAGATCAGTTTGATTTGTCTATTCCTTGAATGACTTCACCTGTAAGAGGCTGAGCAGATTCGAAATCCTTTTTGAGTCTTTTTTGTAATTCGAAATCGTTTAAATTCAGTTGTTGTTTCGAATTCAATTTGAGATCCACTCTTTTGGCATCTTTTATTGGACCTTGTTTTAAAGCCTGGAGTTAGATGGAATTTTTGCAGAAAAATAGCAACTTACATCTCTTTCTTGTTGTTGTAAATAAAAAACTCCCAGAGTCGTAGCCAGAGTGAATATTATAGAGAATCCAAGAGTCAATTTAGAAGCCGTGGACATGATAATGATGATGTGATGACGATGGGCAGTTTTTCAAAAAAAAGGCAGATTTTCGAGATCCCAAAAGGCCAAAAAAAATTAAAAAAAGGGCAACACTTCAAAAACAAAAAAGGGCAAATGACACCGGCAAGTACAAGTGTATAACGGGATGTAAAAACGATACAGAGAAAGGGAGACTTTTATTGAAAATGCTTGAAATCATTGAAACTCTAACCAGTCAGACCATATCTTCATAAACAACCACTCACTCACTCCCATTTTTTTCCATTACAATCCATCTACATGCACCACGCTTAATAAATAAGGTCATATGATGTCCCCCATCTTATTGTCTCGTTTGTTCGGTTTTCTCTCCTCTTTTTCTCATTTTCAGTCTCTACTCATCCTCCCTTCATCCTCCTTCAACTCTCATCACCCACTTCTCCCTTCTAACCCTTCTCCTTCAACCCCTCTCCTGCCCTCACCCCCTTTTCTAACCCCCATTTTTCAGCCCTTTTTTTTTTCTTTTTTAGCATTTTTAATTTAATCATTTCACCACACCATCGGAAAGTTACCCCAGCATTTAGCTGCCCCATTGCTGTTTTGAACACGGCATCATTGCTATCAACACATCTTTACCACCCATCTCCACAATCTGAAACACTTTATTTGATCATGGACGACCAACCGCCGTCTTTTTCTTCACAACATTTCCCGCAATTCCAATCATCATTTTCGTCATCACCGTCACACTTTGCTTCGTATTCTCCCGGTGCTCATCCACCTCTTCAACACCGCAATTCGCTCCCCGATGCTCCGTTCCATGATTTCAGCCGTAGTGCTGCTGCCCCGGCTGGTCCCAGACCTTCTCTATTGACTCAAAACCTCATGCTGCTGGACCGTGCCCTTGTCCCTAATCCTCCTAGTGCTGTAAGTAGTTCATATTCTTCGTCTGTGCCCCATCAGTTCGGCCCAGGGCTCGTTCCCATGGGTCGTTCCGTCTCCAATGAGTACCAACAAGGTCCTTTACCTGCCCCGCCGGTCCCCACCACCGATTTGTCCACCGAATCTGCCTTTGGGACAAAGGGCATATTTGGATCCAGAGCTTCATTGGGTTCTTCTTTTGCCGAAGATGACCATTTGAGCATAGCTGATCATCCTACTCTGGACTTACTTGTCATGCTCTCTGCTTTACTCCAAAAAATCATCGAACTGAATGACCTTCTCCATCCCGACCATCACCAACAACCTCAACATCACCATCAACAAGAATCCAGACTCTCCACGAATGTTTTACTGTTCCATGGAGTCAATGTCCCTCTGATCAGTCTACATGCCTATCTAACCCGTATTCTCAAGTACTGTCCCGTCACAAATGACGTCTTTTTAAGCCTCTTGGTCTATTTCGACAGAATCGCCAAAAAACTGAACGCCGGAGATCTCCGAGATTCTCAAGACCAACTTTTTGTCATGGATTCTTATAACATCCATAGATTGATAATCAGTGGGATCACTGTGCTGAGTAAATTCTTTTCAGACGTTTTTTACAAGAACTCTCGATATGCCAAAGTTGGGGGTCTCAGTCTAGAAGAGTTGAACCATTTGGAGTTACAATTTTTGATGTTATTGGATTTCAAATTAATGATACAATTAGAAGAAATGGTCAAATATGGAGATCTTTTGTTCAAATTTTGGAAGAGAGAACAATTGAAACTGCAACTGGCTTCTTATCAACAGCTTTGATCATCACCTGCTCATGATTCGTATTGTGCTCACAATTCGTATTTTGCTCAACGAATTTTGTTAAAATTTTTCATTGAATCGTCTTGAGTCATCGTTTGATATGGATTTAGTCAACCATCTCACAGATAGATTGTTGTTTGCCGTGCCGAAAAAGGGCCGGTTGTACGAGAAATGTATCACTCTTTTGAAAGGAGCAGATATTCAGTTCCATCGCTCTTCAAGATTGGACATTGCCCTCTCCACCAATTTACCAATCCTGTTGATCTTTTTACCTGCCCTGGACATCCCAACGTTTGTGGGTGAAGGTAGATGTTCCTTGGGTATCACCGGTGTCGACCAAGTGAAAGAAAGTGACGTTGAAGTCGACTTGGCCATGGATTTATTATTCGGAAGATGCAAATTGCAGATCCAAGTCCCGGAAAATGGCCAATTTTCTGCCCCTGAACAGTTGATCGGTAAAACCATCGTCTCCAGTTTCACCAACTTGACCAAAGATTATTTCGCCAAGTTAGAAGGTGTTTCCAACGGCCAGCCGTTGAAGACAAAGATCAAGTACGTCGGTGGTTCTGTAGAACTGTCTTGTGCCTTAGGAGTCGCCGATGCCATCGTAGACTTGGTCGAAAGTGGAGAAACCATGAAAGCCGCAGGTTTGAAAGCCATCGAAACCGTTTTAGACACCTCGGCCCATCTCATCGTGTCCAAAAACCCCTCCCATCCAGAATTGGTCCAGATCATCAAATCCAGAATCGAAGGTGTCATGGCTGCCCAGAAGTACGTCCTCTGTAACTACAATGTGCCTCGCAAAAATGTCAAGGCCGTGCTCAAAATTACACCGGGAAGAAGAGCTGCCACTGTTAGCCCCCTCGAAGACGATTCATGGGTCGCTGTTAGTGCCATGGTGGAGAAGAAAGATGTTGGCTCAGTCATGGACCACTTGAAAGACAACGGTGCCAGTGATATTTTGGTCTTTGAAATCTCAAATTGCCGTGTTTAGTAATGACTATAGACTCTTGTACCTGATTTTCGTATTTTGCTCGCCGTTGATTTTTTTTTTTTTCTTCCCCAATTTTTTGCTCACATTTCGTCTTGTAAAAAGAGCCACGGTATGTCTCGAAACTCGTCTTCTGCGTCCATTTCCTCTGATTTAGGCCGCTCGGACGATTACCAATCGACTGCTGATCAACGGAAAACAAGTCTTACTCGTTTTACAGACGATCCACTGTACAGATCCCTCGACGTGGCCATTGAAAATATCACCCAGCAAAACGTTGGCACCATTTTCGACAACCAAACTGAAGAATCACCGAAATCAACTCAAATCCCACTTCATACAATGTCTAATGACAGTTTTATCGACGAAGAAGAACTTCTATTGGGCCCCGACGTCATTTCCATATCAGGTCACGTGACCGCCATCTCGAAATGGGAATCCTTTAAAAGATTCTTCCATAACGTCACAACCTCAAATAATGACCCAGAAAATAGAAGAATCTTGTTACCGGAGACAGATACTTCGAATCGTCATGTAGTCCCTGGAAAGGGATCATTTGCTTCGAATCTGGTATCGAATGCCAAGTACAATGCCATAACTTTCCTCCCCATCGTGCTCTACGAACAGTTCAAATTCTTCTTCAACTTGTATTTCTTACTTGTGGCATTATCACAACTGATTCCACAACTCAGAATCGGTTATTTATCTTCTTATGTAGTGCCTCTTTCATTTGTATTGACTGTCACAATGTCCAAAGAAGCTTTAGACGACCTTCTGAGACGTCGTCGTGATCGTGACCAAAATTTGGAACTCTATGAAGTAGTTGGATCTTCTAAATTAGTCGCTAGTCAGAATTTAAAAGTTGGGGATTTGGTCCGTGTCTTTAAAGACACAAGAGTTCCTGCTGATATGGTGTTGTTGACGTCCAGTGAACAATCCGGAGAGAGTTTCATCAAAACTGATCAATTGGATGGAGAAACTGATTGGAAACTTAGAATGCTGCCTCAATTGACTCAAACTGTCGATGAAGATGAGTTGCATTCAATCGAGATCACTGCAACCCTGCCTTCTAGACAGATCCATCACTTTGTCGGTCAACTCTCCATGAAAGGTAGAAGCACTCCTTTGACTGTAGACAACACTTTATGGGCCAACACAGTGCTTCTGTCTGGTTCTGCTGTTGGTTGTGTCATTTATACAGGTCGAGACACCCGTCAACTGATGAATACCTCACAGGCAGGAGTGAAAACTGGTCTCTTGGAACATGAAATCAATGCTTTATCCAAAATTCTATGTGTCTGTGTCTTTGTCTTGTCGATAGTTCTTGTCCTGTGTCAAGGTTTGACTCCCGATTGGTATATAGATGTGATGAGATTTCTCATCTTGTTCTCCACCATCATCCCCGTGTCTTTAAGAGTCAACTTGGACTTGGGTAAATCCGTTTATCTGCATCAGATCGAACATGATCGTTCCATACCTGAAACCGTGGTGAGAACAAGTACAATTCCAGAAGATTTGGGTAGAATCGAGTACCTTTTGTCCGACAAAACAGGAACTTTGACCCAGAATGACATGGAATTGAAAAAACTACATCTCGGGCTGGTGTCCTATGCAGGAGATTCGATGGATATCGTTTCTTCATACATCACTGGAGGTCCTTCTAAGAAGACTTCGAGAAGAGATTTGGGCACCAGAGTCCGTGATTTGGTCACAACTTTAGCTGTTTGTCATAACGTAACCCCTTCTTTTGAAGATGGCCTTCTTTCTTATCAAGCTGCATCTCCTGATGAAGTGGCCATTGTCCGTTATACAGAACTGGTTGGTCTATCTTTGGTCAAAAGAGATCGTACAAGTCTCAGTCTTTTGCATTCGGCAAGCCAACAACCTTGGAAATTTGACATCCTTCAAGTTTTCCCCTTCAATTCTGATTCCAAAAGAATGGGAATCATTGTCAAAGACAGACAAAAAGATGAGATTTGGTTCATGCAAAAGGGTGCTGATACCGTGATGAGTAAAATCGTGGAACTGAATGATTGGCTCGAAGAAGAAACTGGGAACATGGCAAGAGAAGGTCTTCGTACTTTGGTGGTTGGTCGTAAAAAATTGACCCCTAGTGTCTATGACCAATTCGTACAGAAATATACCGAACTGTCTCTTTCGATGAATGACAGAGAAGTTCAAATGAACAGAATTGTCACCCAATTTTTGGAAAATGATCTTGAACTCTTGGGTTTGACCGGTGTCGAAGACAAATTACAGAAAGATGTCAATTCTTCAATCGAACTTTTACGCAATGCAGGGGTGAAAATTTGGATGTTGACAGGAGACAAAGTTGAAACACTGAGATGTGTTGCTGTGAGTTGTAAATTGATCACCAGAGGACAATATGTACATAGCATCACAAAGCTTCACCGTCTGGAAGGTGCTTTGCAACAACTCGAATACCTCAAGATCAACAAGGAAGCCCTGTTGTTGATCGACGGAGAATCTTTGCTGATATATCTCACTTTCTACAAACAAGAGTTTGTCGAAACTGCTGTAAAACTTCCAGCTGTGATTGCTTGTCGTTGTTCACCTCAACAAAAAGCAGATGTTGCCATGTTGATCAGAGAACAGACCAAAAAAAGAGTATGCTGTATTGGTGATGGAGGTAACGACGTCAGTATGATCCAATGTGCAGACGTTGGTGTGGGGATTGTAGGTAAAGAAGGACGTCAGCTGTCTCTTGCTGCTGACTTCTCCATCACCCAATTCTGCCATTTGACCAAATTGCTCCTTTGGCACGGTCGTAATTCTTACAAGAGAAGTGCTAAATTGGCCCAATTCGTTATACATCGTGGTCTCATCATATCTGTGTGTCAGCTGGTGTATTCCATTTGTAGTGCTTTTGAGCCTCTCCTGTTGTATCAAGGTTGGTTGATGGTGGGTTATGCCACTCTGTACACCATGCTGCCTGTATTTTCTTTGGTCTTCGATACCGATGTCGATGAGAGCTTGGCAAACTTGTATCCAGAATTGTACCATGAGTTAACGGAAGGTCGTTCATTGTCGTACAAGACTTTTTTCGTCTGGGTCGCTGTGTCGTTGTACCAGGGCCTGGTTATTCAACTCTTGCTGCAGTTGTTCACAGGATTGGACTCTGAGCTTTTCACAAAGATGGTGGCCGTGAGCTTCTCTCTGTTGATCTTCAACGAGTTGATCATGGTGGCTTTGGAAGTGAATCATTGGACAAAGACAATGATCGCTGCTGAGGTGATCACTTTCTGTATATATGTTGGTTCGGTGCCTCTGTTGACAGATTACTTCAACCTTGATTATGTCTACTCAGTGGCCTTCTTTTGGCAAACTTTAGTGATCATTGCCATATCTCTTTTCCCTGTGTGGCTAGCCAAATCGATCCACCGTAGGTTGAACCCACCAAACTACGCAAAAGTACAACAAAGTTAAATATATAGTCATTTGAATTTAGGAAACATTAGCGGTTGATACATCTGATCGTATAGTTTGTCGTTATGTGGAACCTATGGTAAAGTCCACTTGTATCCACATATCTTTCGTTGAGTTCTCTGACATTGTTACAACCTAAAAGCTTCATATCTCTTTGTAACTCTGCTTCCAAGAGATTGACTAGTCGTTCCACACCTGCTTCACCATAAGAGGCCAAAGCATAAGCAAAAGGTCTCCCCATACCGACTCCAGTGGCTCCTAAGCATATCAGTTTTATGATATCTGACCCTCTTCTGATCCCCCCGTCGATGTAAACCTCAAACTTGTCTTTGTCATAGAACAGACACTGTCTTAAGAGTGGCATCGTTTCAGCAAGAGTTTCAAGAGGTGGTTTTGAATAGTCTAATTGTCTCCCTCCATGATTCGAGATCACTACACCTCTATATCCAAGTTCAGCAGCTTTTATAATGTCCTGTGGAGTTTGCACACCTTTGATATATATTGGCTTGGTTGAGACCTCTTTGAATCTCCTGAAATGATCCCAAGTCAAAGTAGGGTACACGTTTGAAGGGTTGGAAAATTCAGAGAATTCGGTGCTCAGTTCTTGAGCTCTAGTTTTGAAATCTTTTTCTCTGTTACTCTCCAGTGCAATGTCAGCATTTATGAATATTCCTTTCACTTTTTCAACCCCACAAAACTTCTCAATGGTGGCTTCAGCCTGAGCTAGTTCCCGATGATTTTCAAAATGAAGTTGGCACCATAGAGGTTGAGAACAAGAACTATTGGCAATGATCTCCTCAAATGTCTTTGCAGACATGACTGGAATCATTTGGTAGAAATTGTTCTTCAGAGCAACTCGGGTGAGGTTGAGTTCTCCATCAGGATCTGCTTTACCTTGTCCTGCGAATGCAGTGACATAAAAGGGAAGATTCACTTTCATTCCTGTCATTGTCAAAGAAAGATCAACCTCTTTGGTGTCTGTCAAAACCCTTGGTTTGAACCATACCCTATTAAAAGCATAATGGCTGTTTCTCAATGTGAACTCATCATCCGACCCAGTGGCATAATACATGAACAACCCCTTCGGCAAAAGTCTTTTAGCAACATACTCAAAGTCAGAAACATTGTGGATATGTTCTATCTCAGGCCTCATGGTAAAGTTGAGATTCTCTTCTTCAATTGTATCTAGTACACCATCGAGAATTCCTAGAAATGCCTCTTCAGGTAACATTCTTTGTATCATCTCGACATTATGAATCTTTTTAAATAGATTTGTAGCATCCTTTCCCAGATACTTTTTAAGGATATTTGAACCTCCTGGATGATGATCCAAAAAATTTGTCAAATCGTACACTTTCCCATGTATGGCGATCCATACTTTACTTGGATCTCTGTTCAGAATTTGATAGGGACTGATGTGACGTGCATCGGTAGTATTTTTGAAATAATACAAACCTCCTAAAAGGGATATCAGAGAAATTGCAGTGTTCCATTTGAATCGTGAAGTGACCATTGATAGTCAGATTTTCTTATCGGACTGCATTATTTTTTTTCCTTATCGCTTATCTTGCATATTCCGTTATTGTTAATAGCCGACAGCTGCATAAAATTATTTGGATTTCCCTTCTGCAATCATGTGTTCTTCTTCTTCATCTGTATCATTGTCATCTTCTTCTTCTGCATCGTCACTGTCTTCTTTATCGTAGGTCTCATGGGGTTGTACTTTACGTCTTTGGAAATCTTTAATGTGAGCACTATTCATCATCTTACTCAAATGCTCTAAAGTTGCAGGAAGCATTGTGTTTCTACGTTTGAGAGGAGCAGGTGGTGCTGTCGTTGTGGATGGGCCTTCGAAAGTGTGAGAACCTCTTAGAGATGGGTGTGTAGAAACTCCTGAAAATTTTCTCATGCGAAGGCCAATGGCTCTTTCTTCATCTGTGTCAAAAACAGGGGTGTTTGACTCCAAAGGTTTAACTTTTGCCTTGTATTCATTGAGTTTTTCATTCACAAAGACTTTATCAATTGGATAAGGTAATGGAGTTTCTCTTGAAGCTCTAAAGAGGTGAACATTTGTGCAATGTTCGTTCTCCAATCTGAAGAAAATCCATACAAATCTTCTCAAAACTTCGGCTAGTGCAATCAAAAAGCTTGTTACAGCACTTTGTTGGATTTGCTTTGCAAAGAAAGCATAAAATATCCATTGAAATCTCATCAAAACGTCAAAAACCATCGCCACATAGTAAAACCATGCTTTCTTGAAAAACAAGTCATCTCTTAAGAAAAGATTATGAGATCCAGCTTGCATGAGAGACCAATCCATGAAGATATCCCAAATAGAACTGTATATGGAGTTCAATGAGGCAAACACTATAAAAATAGCTCTGTGTGGCATTGATCTCTCAATTCTATAGATACTCAAGCACATGTAGTAGACAACAGATACCAAATATTTCAAACAATTGGCAAGATGTGGGAACCAATCTCCAGTGTCCAGAAAACGTCTTAAACATTGCATGGCTCTCCAAATACTCGGTAAAGTTGCCAAAAATCCCATCAATCTTGAAGAAGATGAAGCACAGACAGTGGTTCCACCTGTCAAAGTTCCATGCCAATGAGTGGCATAGAGGCAGATGAAAAATGAAATGTTACTGATGGAATAGGTGAGAGAGCAGAAGATGTCTCCAATGAAGAAGTCTCTAAACTCAACAGGATATAACCCACTCAAAAGCAATCTCATGATCGAAGTGAGTAACCATTTCCGTGAATGATAACACCATATTTCAAATGGACAGAACAAAATTGAAAACATGATCCCCACGTACAACCATGGCCAATATCGTCCTGCGAATTGGGTAGGCCAAAAATTCTCGAAACTGAACCATCCGATTAACGAGAGAAGCAGCATCGAGAAACATGGTAGTACATAGAATTTTTTGAATTCCAAACTGGTTCTGCCATCAAATTCAAAGATGAACTTGTAATTGATTTTATAGGTGGTCCATATAAGACAGTTGATTCCAAAGAGTAGCAGCATAAAAGTCATGAGTGTAAACCCACCCCATATCTGTAACAAGTATCTTCCTTCAGGGAGCATACCTTTTAATGTGTCATGCAACCCTTTGTGCAAGGCCAAAGTGAAAAGAGGAATAGAAAATCCAAGAAGCAGTCCAGAACTGAAGAACTCTGTGTAATACGTTTTCACCACTTCATTAGATCTCAACTTGGTTGTGGCAGTCTTTTTATTACCCTTTTCAAAGACAATCAGATACAACTCTTCGATATGGCCAAGAATGTCATCCACCAGTTCACTCTTGTAGAAATATGACTGCTCTATTTTGGCCATGTATTGTGGTAAAAGACTAGAACCAGTGGTTTTATCATATTTCTTGATCATCTTACGAAAAGCCGTCACGTTGAGTAACTTGTAAGATTTCAAAAGTTCTAAAGATCTGTAAAGTTCTATCACGGCTGTCTTCAATTGTCTTCTTGCAATGTAATAAGGTACATTGTAATTTTCGTGTGGTTTCTTTCTACTGTAGTCTCTCCTATTGTACAGAGGATCTGGAGAAGCACTGGTGGGAACTGATTCTGAAGCGGTGGAAGAAAGATCATGATCTTCTTCATCACTGTAATAACCTTTATCGTAGTACTCCTTCTCTTTAGCACCTTTCAACCATTTGAAATTTGGCAACGAAGGAAGCTCAAATTTGTTCAATTTTGAGATTCGATCTTGAGTCGACAGTTTTAAATGATCGAGTTCCATATTTAATCTCTCGACCAAAGTGGAACTGTGCTTATTCTGCTGATCTTTACTGATCGATTCCAATTGTTCGATGGCCCGTAGTTTCAGCTTGACATTGTTTCTTTGAGATCTCAATTGTGAAATTTGATTTCGAAGTACCAAATATCGCTCGACATCATGAAATTCTCGTTCTCTATAGAAACATTCAACTTTGTATAGTTCATCATCGACCCATTGTATAAATTGGTGTTTGGCCAACAGAGCATCAGCCAGATCTTCATCTACATCACTACGTTTGAAGGAATTCACAAATGTTTCCACTCGGGATTTCCGTCTTGTCAATTGAGTTGGAGATTCATCATGCAGATCTAGTAGTGGAGTTCTATCATTGGTAGTTTGAGATTTATCCTTTGGAGACCCTTGATTGTCTTCTATTGAATGATTTAGTGCTGGAGGAGGTAGTTTAAAAGATACCAAAGAAGATTTGGTATTGGTATGAACCGATTCTGGAGTCTGTTTAAAAGTTGCCGGTGTAGGATCAAAGGGTAATTCGGAGTTATTATTATGAGGAGAAGGTCGTGAACCATGGCCTATGAACGGAGATTTGTCAAGTTTTTTTAATTTTTTCTTTCCTTGTTTGTAATCGAGATATTGTGCCTTCCATTCTGGCACTGCGTGATCATTTAAATACAGGGCAAACTTCATCTAATAAGGTTATAATTTGGTGATAAATTGAAAATTACAAAAGTTGATAAAAGATCAAATTGGTGTTAAATTGAGACAAATTTTATGGGAAAACAATGAGATGTTAATAGAGATTTCAACAAGTGAATAGAAGTTGAAATGTATCGAGAAATATTAATGATACAATTGATAAATTAAACGTTTATACATGTCAAAAGAAGAATCTGATCAACTCCAACACTGCACCACCACAGACCAAGAAAAAGATTATATCTAAAAAAAAGTTAGTGATTCAGAACACCTCTTTTGTTTTACTACTCACAAATCCATGTCTTAGAAATTGGCGGTTTCTCCAGTTTTTTGAATTGGGATTTTGGCTTTCCCATCTTCTTCTCCAAAGATTTCTTGAATTTAGCATTGGCTGCTCTTTGTTTTGGAGTTTGATTAGACTGTTGGTCAGTTTTTACTAGTCCATCTATGTTCAACTCACCATATTGATATCTTTTTAGTGCCCAATTAAGCGTAATTGCAAGGATCACTGATCAATCTGAACAACACAGTGGAAATTTCACTGAGCAAAAAACGAAATGTTTTTTGAAATTTAAAAAAATAAAAGAAAAAAATTAGCGCCGCTTGGTTTCGATCCAAGGACATCAGGGTTATGAGCCCTGCGCGCTTCCACTGCGCCACGGCGCTTTACACCACTTTATTTTTAAGGTTCTTACACTAAAAGCATGAGTTATGTTGTGCATTATGCAAGCTTGAAACCGTCGGCTATTGTTTCACAACATGCATAACAAAAAGAAAGCCTTGTTTGTAGTGAGTGGTGTCTAGATCTCGAGTTTGCCGAGCTTGTATTTAGTTGTTATTAGAAAAGATGCATATCGTAAAGTGCTAAGCGTTCGTCTCTTGGCAAAAAGTATCTGCATGAATCATCCTTGCCTGGTCCTAGCTTATTGTATAATCATCAACACGAAATTCCCAAGCCCCAAAAGACCAAAAGAAAAAAAAAAAAATCATAATTTCTTTTTCTACTCTTTTAAGGTTTTTAAAACAAAGATTGTTTACTCGTCAATAATACGGAAATGTAGTACGAATTCCAGAGAGAAAGTATAAGCCTTCGATCTATTGAGATATGAAAGTTCAAATGGATAAACATGTTTTTTTAAACTGTAGATTGTAATCACTGACCGATACCAAATTGTACCATGACCCAAAAAATTATACTGCCCCTTTCTGTATGAATACCCCTGGCACTCGTGGATCTGTTCCAAAAACGCACATTTTGAGCAAAAAATGGCGTAATTTTTTTTAAAACAATGCATACTTCATGCAGCTTTATTTCCTGATGCGGAAACATGCAAATATGTAGGCATGGAAATAAGTTTAAGGCTCGATGCTTTTTATTTAAAAAGAGAAATTCTCGCCAGAGACCCTTTTAGAAACTCCGGAAAGCCAACTTTTTGTCACTCCTTCTACTCAAAAGACCCGGTTTAAAATGAAAGTTTCGACTCTTTTAACCCTTTTGCCAGTCTTGGCCTCCTCTGTTAAAGCCGGATGTGATTATTCCGGTGGTAACTACTACTGTGAAGAAGTAGACGCTGTCGTTTATACCGGTATCGGTTATTCAGGTTCTTATTCTGACGTCACCGATATGGACGAAAGTTCTTGTGAATGTACTTCTTCCACCAAATCTTTTAGCGGTACTTTAAGTCCTTTGGATGAAGAATTAAGTGTCCATTTTAGAGGTCCATTGAACTTGAAACAATTTGGTGTCTATTATCCTTCAAGTTCTAGTTCCAGCTCCAAAAAAATTAAAAGAGACGAAGAAGAAGACTGTACAACCACTCAACATATTCATCATAACCATAAGAGAGCTATCAAGATTGTTGAAGTTACCGAGACTGTTTTTGTCGATCAAAACGGTAACTTGATCACTTCAACTGCTGCTGCCACAACCACCGAAGGAACCGATGACGTCACTTCCACTTCCTCCACTGAAAGTGTCACTTCGACCTATTCTCCAACCACCGAGACTACCACAGATGCCACCACCTCTTCTTCATCATCTTCAGAAGCTGCCACAACTTCTTCTTCTTCATCTGCTGGATCTTGGGAAAGAGTTGCATACTACGAACCAGGTTCTATCACCAACGTTACATTTTTGAACTCTTTGGGAGGTGTTGATGGTTCAGGAACCTGGTCCTCTTGTTTCGGTAACTCTTTGTCGTACTGTGCTTCAGACGGTTCTTCTGCTTCTAGTTCCAGTGTGGCTTTAGATGACGTCACCATCGAATCCGACACAGAATTCATGATCTTCAGTGGTACTTCTTGTGATGATTCTTCTGTTGGTGACTGTGGTTATTACAGAAGTGACATTCCTCTGTACCACGGTTTTGCAGGAGCCGAAAAGATCTTTGTGTTTGAATTCCAAATGCCAACAGAATCTACAGCTTCTTCCAGTACCGAAAATTACGACATGCCGCTGATTTGGATGTTGAACGCCAAAATTCCAAGAACTTTACAATACGGAGACTCTTCTTGTTCTTGTTGGTCTACCGGTTGTGGTGAATTAGATCTCTTTGAGATCTTGACCTCTGGTGAATCTCGTTTGATTTCTCATTTGCACGATGGTCAAGGTGATAATGGATCTTCTCAAGGAGGAGGAGGATCTCAAGATTATTTTGATAGACCAACCGATTCCACAATGAAGGCTGCTGTTGTCTTTGACAACGGAGAAGTCCACATTGTTGTCTTGGACAGTGACACTTCATTTGACTCCACCTTGAGTCTGGATACTGTTTCTTCATGGGAATCTGTCACCGGTGGAACCGCTGCCATCTCCTCTTGATTGTATAAGCTATAAATATCTAAATATGACATGACATTTGATTTAAAAAAAGTACTAATTAAGTCTATATGATTCAAACCAATTCGGTATTGATTTGGCTATGATGCTTCTCCCAATCGATTTTAACGGGGAGATTTGAGTCCTTTCTATTTCTTTTGATGAAATCGGCTCTATTTTTATGCAAATGAATGATTTCTTCTCCTTCAAATTTATCATCGTCATATCTTTGACCCAATCTCACCAGTTGAAGTAATTTTGAAAAACTGTTGTTCAATCTAATGAGACAGACAAACTTATAAATGAAATATTCTAACAATAAAACACCAAACAGAATTAAAAACCCTCCCAAAATCAGAAGAGGTAAATGATGCAATAATTCAAACACAAATTTTGCATCGTCTGTATGCCAAGATGAGCCTTGTGAAATTTTAAAGAAACTTTCTGAAGTTCCTTTATACATCTTTGGCATTAAAATTTTGATACTGTTGTTTTCATCAACTCCCCATCTTTTATATTGTTTCCACATGACACTCAAAAAGAGAGGACCTGTAGAGTACATGATTGTGATATACGGAACCAACCAATTACGGTCATATTTTTTCAAATCATTTATCACTTTACTGAAAAATGGATGTCTTGGAACTGAGCCCATGACGTCATTTGAAATTCCCGTTGGAACTGTTTTTCTCACAAAGGCAGGAACTTGTAAAAGAGGATCCAAACGGCGTTGGCATCCATCATCGAGATCGATATAAACACCTCCATAGTGATTCAATACAAAATATCTGATCAGATCCGCTCTTTCAATTGGAAATTTGTAATTTTCAAATCTCTCCAAAAACCATGGATATTTCTCCGCAATGAATTCACGAGCCATATCATCGGTCCAAAGAATGTATTGATAGTCCGGGTGTAAATCGATGCAATTTTGTTGTCCTTCTTTCCAAATCTCTGGGATTTCAGTGGTTTTATAAGTTTGATGGATAATTTTAGGTATCATCATTTGTGAAGCATCGATATGTGTAGTGTTTAATTGCTGTTGTGTAAAAGAGTCTCTATCGGCGTCATCATAAAGCAACGTCATAAGGTCAAATGTCTCATATGTGGCATACAACACGAATAGCACATGGGCAAAAATGATGTATTGAATTTCTTTTCTCATTAGTATTACTTTTTGTTTATCCAACAGATTAACTGAAATTCAATGTAAATGGTGTTTTTGAGGTCGTGTGAACTATGCAAAAAGTTTGTGTCTCGGTTGATTAATGTAGTAGTATCGTCAATGCAGATGATGTCCTTGTTTTGATTTGGTCTCTTTATTATGTGGGAATTCTCAGTGTTGAACTGTGCTTGGCCTTTTACTGCTTGATATATAAATAAAACTCCAAAGCAGATGCAGTTTCTTTTCTTTTTTCTGTTAAGCTGCGAATTTTTTTTGTTTGTGTGAAACTGGGAAAAAGAAAAAAAAAATTTTCTCCAATTTAAGCAAGGAAATGACCTAAAATGGCGTATTGATAATGCAACTTTTGCCGTGAAAACAGGTGATTGGTTAAGAAATTAAAATTAATGGGGTAAGATTCGGTGGTATGGGGTTTGAAACTCTGTGTTATGATTCGATTGGATGATAATCCCGAGGTAATATAATATGTTGTACGTATCGGCAAACTTGCAAGCTGCATCACGATTATGCATCGACTGTGCCTCGTTTGCAAATATGCGGGTGCATCGTGATCCCCACGCACCAAATGGGGTAATAGGTCGTGTATAATCAACAAATCTAGATTAGGAAGTGAGATTATTTGCATATTTGCATATACGTCATAGATAAGCCATCACGTCAAGGCATATAAAATAGAGAAACATGTGGGGGCAAGCGCTTGAGAGCATGTGCTCCAAAGATATTAGATTTGCTCTCCATTTCAAGATAAACTTGCCATATCTAAATTAAACTTTTTTTCTAACATAGCCCTGACATGTTTGCAATTTGTACAAACACAGCCTTATCTCTCTTTTTTATATCCCCTCAAAACGGCATCTTTCGGCTTCTGAGAAGCAAAGTTAAAAAAAATCAAATCCCTGCATGATGAAAAGAATGTTTTTTTTAGTAAATGACTAGTTAGTGTATAGATAGATGGTTTATAAAGAGTATCCTTTATTAGAACAAGAAGGATTTTGGGGTCCTGTGACTTCAACAATTGATTGGTGTGAGGAGAATTATGTGATCAGCCGATATTTTGCTGAATTTGTCAATTCAACCACCAATTTATCGTTTTTTGCCTTGAGTATTTATCATCTCTATAGTGCAAAAGTCAATAAACATGGACCTCTCTTTGTGGTAATTGCCATTGGTATGGGATTGGTTGGTTTAGGTTCTTGGTTATTTCACATGACGTTGAAATATGAATTTCAATTGATGGATGAATTGCCCATGATTTATTTCACACTGATTCCATTTGCATATATTTTTGGATGTGAGAGGAAACCAATGCTAAGATATTTGATCTATTTTGCAACTTTAATATTGATTTCCTCTTTGACATTCATTTATTTATCGATCTATACAAACCCAACACTTCATCAACTGAGTTATGCAATTTTGAATTTTGCAATCATCTTTAAATCGCTTCAAATGGTGAACAAATATGTGAAAAGTTATCAAATCAGAAAATTTTTATACAAAAAACTGTTGTTATCAATATCACAATTTTTATTTGGATTTTTGATCTGGAATTTAGACACTATTTACTGCTCAAAATTGGTAGATGTACGTCGTAATTGGTTAAAATTACCTCTTGGTATATTACTAGAAGGCCATGGTTGGTGGCATATTTTCACCAGTTTAGGGGTTTATAATTTTATCATTTATAACGAAATTCTTTCAATATGGTTTGAAAATCGTCAAAATGATTATTTATTGATCCATAGATTTGGTAATTTGTTACCAGAAGTGGTTTTAAAAGAAAATTACAATTTTAACGATTCAAAATCTGTGCTTCATTTGAACCCGGAACGTGATTTTTTAAAAACCGAGTGAAATTTTTCAAACCGAGCCGACTGACGCCGACTTTTAAACGCTTATATAATCAGTGATTTATGAAAAATTGATCTAAAATGTCTTTGTTCAAAGATTACAGTCCTCTGTATCCTTCAAATCATGTAGGATATTGGGGTCCTGTTACCGCCACTATTGATTGGTGTGAAGAGAATTATATTTTAAGTCCATGGTTTGCCGAGTTTGTCAATTCGGTAACCAACATCTCGTTCTTTGTATTATCCATGTACCATTTGTATTCGGCCTACAAGAATAGATTGGGTCTTTTATTTTACTTCGTTTCATTGGGTATGGGATTTGTTGGTTTAGGCTCTTGGTTATTCCACATGACTCTAAGGTATGAGTTCCAATTGATGGACGAATTGCCAATGATTTATGTCACCCTGATTCCTTCGGCTTATATATTTGCATACAAGAGATCTCCTTTCGGTAAAAAAATGGCTTATTACGGTTTGGGTTCATTCATGGTTTTGCTCACCATAGTTTATTGTTTTATCTACAAAAATCCTGTCATCCATCAAATCTGTTATGCTGCTTTGAACTTCTCCATCATCTATAAAACTTTAGCCATTACCGGAGAATTGATCCAAGACCCAGTCAGACGTTGGAATTTACGTAAATTGCTCTTATTCCTGTTCCTGCTTTTCATATTTGGCTTTTTTGTATGGAACATCGACAACGAATTCT
Source organism: Nakazawaea laoshanensis (assembly GCA_030704985.1). Classification (NCBI taxonomy): domain Eukaryota; kingdom Fungi; phylum Ascomycota; class Pichiomycetes; order Alaninales; family Pachysolenaceae; genus Nakazawaea; species Nakazawaea laoshanensis. The sequence goes on from JANIWE010000021.1 coordinate 103,043, forward strand.
GTGATTCTTTGATCTTTGTCCGCAGAAACTATTTAGGTTTACCATTCGGTGTTGTTTTAGAAGGCCATGGTTGGTGGCATATCTTCACCAGTCTTGGAATTTATCATTTCATCTTGTACATGGAATTAGTTGTCACTTGGATGGAAGGTCTCCAAGATAACTATGAATTGGTATGGAAAGGTGGATTTATTGGACAAGTTCAATTAAAAGAAGGTAAAACTGGTCTCAGTGATGTTCAAGATTGGACTCTGAAGACAAAGAAGGACTAGTTTCAAATTTGTAGATAGAATCTATTTATTAACTTAAACCTACATTTATTGGGCAGGAGCTTCCGTCAGTGTAATGATTTTTTTTCCACCGACTCTCCGCCCAAATTTTTTCCGCCTGAAGCTCATTTAAATGTGTCTGGAAACAAGATGGAACTTTTAGTGGATCAATTTGACAGTTGTGATGATCAGAATCAGATAAGTATTATTGATGAGATATCTATTATGTTGAGAGAACCGGAAAATAGGTCAAATGAGCTGTTGAGAGCCCATTTTCCTTCTTTGATCTCTCATTTCAGCGTTCTGGATCCCTCGGATGCCATCAGTTATTTGAAATTGTTTGCCAATTATGTGGCAGAAAATGACCAAAATAGACTGTTTTTAGTCTCTGAAGATGCTCTGCTTATACATAAAACTCTTTCCAATCTCCTTCGTCATACGAAAATTGGTCAATTGACCATCATTAGCATCATATTCATTCAAAATTTAGTCCTCGAAAACGAAAAAGTGTTGAAAAAAGTTCAACAACTAGAATACCCATCTATAATATGGCAATTAATGCTTTCTGCTGATGCAAATCTATCATTTCTAACTGTTGCTGCAGAACTTTTGATCGATATCGATGACAATGCGATGTACATTTCTCTTGAAGATTATGAAACTTTTATCGATAAAATCGGTAAAGAAATTTCACAGAAAAGTATTGACGATGAGTTTTGCTCGCTTACTGAACTCATATCAGTCATTGCATCTAATCATTGTTCTCAATTCCAATATCTGAATACGAATATTCAACAAAAACTTTGTGAATTGACACAGAAAGTTTGGACTCTGCTGGAAGATCTGGTTCAAGTAACATGCTCCAAACATTTGTTTAATGCAAGCGGTATTCTATCTGCAGAATTGAGTAACACAAATCAACAGGAGCTAAACTTTCTTGTCTCTGTTCTTGATTGGAGTAGTCCTTACGTCAAGGCAATGGCTTTAATAGTGATGGGCAATAGCGTTGGTTCTGAAACAGACAAATCTTTGTTGTATGGAAAGTTAAAAGATCCTAAAAAACTCGTAGATGTGGTTTTTGAGTTGTCAACGAATGAAACGGACATTGTTCTTTATCAGTCCATTCATGTTCTCATTCAACTGTGGGATCCTTTGCTCTTTGACTATTTCAAGATTCTGTTGTTTAACGATCTCATTACATGTTTCCTCAGACCAGAAGTTGTGACCTATTATCAACAAATCTGCTTGATGCTCTTCAAACTATTTCAGAAGATGGTTAAAAGTGCATCTGTAAATCAATTAGATGAGTTGTCGGTCTCACTAAAGCTTTTGGTCAAGGAAAAGCTGAACTTTCGGGACCAAGTTCAAATATGCGTCCAAATTGATAAAGTTTTAGCCATCGCAATTTCCCAAATGATACAATTGAAAGCCGAACATCCTCTGTTGCTCAGTGAGTTGATAGAATCTATTTTGCAAGTCCCTCCTCTTGGAGTTGAAATTCCCTTTGATTGTATCAACGAGGTGATCAAACTGTTAGCCATTGCTGTTTCTACAGATATAAGTATGGATTATCTTCAATTGGAGAAATGTTTAATACAATTTGAAGAGATGTCATTGGGAGAAGGTATAAATGAACAAATTAAGATGTTGATAGATAACAACTTGAAGTTCTTGTCAGCTTCTGTATTAAAACATGATTGCAACGAGTCCATGAAGATCATATGCCAAAGACTTTTGACCAAAAATTTGTGAGACATCGGACTATGCCTGTAGAGCGTTGGTTCTCAATAACAGATGGAACAGTTTCTCCCAGGATTTTGATCCACATAATTTACCATTTCTTGAAAGTTGAAGCGTGTGATGAATAATCCAGGATGGTGATTGATGATTTCAGCACGTGAATTTTCCTCTTCCATGGCTCGTATCTGGGCTTTGATCCCTTCGAGCTTGTTTAGTCTTTTGGCTAATATATCTCTTTCAACGTCGAGTAGACCCCTCAATATCTTTTGGCGTGGTGAAACATGTAGCTGAGTGATTTCATGGTGTACTGGCTTGGTCTCACTCGTCAGAGACTTTTGTTTATCCCTTTTCTCCTTCTGCTTTGTTCTATCTTCTGAAAGAGTATTGATCCGGACTTCTCTGAGAGCTCCTTTCAGTGTCATTTCTTCTTCCGGTGGCAGTTGAGTCTGTTCCTTTTGATTCACAGCTTTTCCAAGTGTTACTTCAAGTTCTGCGTCTCTTTTTGGCTTGTGTGATACCAACTGCTTTTTAGATCTCATTGGAAGGCTGAGGTGACTTTTCTCTATCATTGTCACTCTTGTATGTCTCAGTTTTGCTGTACAACCCTGCTTGCTAGTTAGAACCATTTCTTTTTCTGGTCCATCTTGTTTTGACCAAGCTGGAAATGCTCTCAGCTTATCTTTCGATTGTTTTCCTTGAGCAAAACTTCTTGATTGAAGTCTTCTTCTCTGATAAGTTTTAAGTAATCTCAAAAGTTTTGTTGCTGTTGTCTCTTGCATAGCCGTCTCTTTGTACCTGTATTTCGCAGTCATTTGGCTTCTGAAGTTGAGATAAGTGGCTTGTGACCATTCGCCGGCTTCAAATCTCAACTCTGCCTCTTTGAGTCTCTGGGGTATCATTTTCACCTTTTTCATGAATGCTCTCTTCTTCTCTATTTCCGTCTGTTTATACTCGCTTTCTGTGTATGCACCGGTTTCAATCTTCTTCCTAACGCTAGCTCTCTTATGTGCTTTTGTTCTTCTTCGGTTAGCCTTTACTGGCTTTTTGGGTCCAAAATCCTCATTTCTGGTCAAAGTGGTCTCAATAGGATCCAAAGGCTGAAGTCTTGAGTTCATTGGGCCGTCAATATTTGTAGAAACAGTTAAAACTCCCGGTGAGATGTATGTTTCTTTATCAGAATTATAAACCTGCGAGAAATCCTGTGATCTTACTTCCTCCATCGAAATTCTAGCTGGCAGTGTTTCATGTCCCCATGAGAAGTGTCTTCTATTATACTTATTAGGATCTAATTGTGGAGCAGATGTGGTCTCTTTGCACCTTCTTCTCCTTACCCAAATTGAGCTAGTGTTATTAATATCTAAAGGATTGTAGGTCCATGGCGGTGGTGGTTCATCTTCTGCAAAATAATAAAGGCTATGTTGAGAATGAGGAACAGACAGTACTTGACGGCCATCAGTCGATAATTTATTATAAAGTGAACGCTGTCTCTCTTCTTCTTCGTCAGAATCTGTTATTGACCCTGCTTCATGTTCCTCTTGACTTTTGTCTGCTGGTGCTTGATATATCTTTTCCGCTGGGGCTTCTTGTGGTAACGCCATGAACTCCAAAATCAAATCAATGATTTCCAGGGAATCTAGTGAATTCTCGTCTTCTTTGAGCAAGTTCGCAAGAGTCAAAGCAATGATTCCTTTGTTTGTTGTTTCCGATTCCGACTCACTAGGGGGTTTCAAATGATGCTTAGATGAGCCTTGAACGATCCTATATAGAGAAATCAAGCACATTAGTAAAATATTGAAACAAATCAATAGACTTATAAAGTATAATTGAGCTGTTTTTGGTGCCTTACTTGAAGGACATTCTGGAAAATATTTGAAGTCAACGGATGGTTGCTCCAAGATTATCAGAAATCGTTGTACAGAGCTACTCGTGGATACTTTATTAAGTGCTTCTAGGGTAGCATCATTCATTTTTTGGTTCTCTTGTTGATGATCAGACTTTATAAAAGGGATGGAAAAAGGGGGTTTTTTTAGTGCGTCACCTGCATGAAAAAATAACCCCTGCATAGAAACTGCCATGCTTGGAAGCTTATGGACGTAGAGTACTTACAGCATAGAACATTTTAGGTGCACTTACAGCATTTTGAAAGGTGGATCTCACTCAATGCAATCTATTTTTAACTCAAAATGAGTAAATGATACTTCAGGTTGCCTCAACTAATAAAGTTTGAAGGAGTTCGATCCTTCGGAGCTAGTAAGGTATAAAACGGGAAAAGGTAGATAGCACTAAGGAAAAGAGATGAGAATTTTTTTGGAGCTTTTATTTTCAGAACCTGTATCGCCAGAAATAACCGAATTTATAGGATAAGGCTGCTGTCAAAAAAGAGCCGAGATGAGTTTCAATCTCCGCTAAAACAGTGGGGCAAGTAAAAGAAATATTTTTCATTCGAGTCTGTAAACTGCTGAAAGCACAACTGCTAAATCTGATTGGGCAATTTTTTGAGATTTCTCCCAGTAATAGTTAAAGTGTTAATTAGATTCATCTCTTCAGATCTAACTAATGTTATTCAAAAAACATTTCAAATCTCATATTGCCTTTTCTGTATTTCATTTGAGTTTTTATCTCAAACCCATAGATTGAGCTTGGAATTAAAATAACTTACATCATTTTCAAACTTTGGTAGGGCCCCTTTGGTCAGAATATTTGTATAAATTATAAGGCATTATGTTATTACATATCAATTTAGAGGCATTTATTAGACTTATTCACAAAACTATGGGCCTGTATATGTGAAAAAATGAGAAAATCACATCCCAAGACTGCCATATAGAACACTATCTCCCTTTGTTAAAAAATAGATCTGAATATCATCAGAAAGGACTATCATATTCAAATCGGCACATCTTGAAAGATTTGAGAATAATGCACAGGGAGGACTAAAAATATTTTTTGTGCCTTACAAATTTCTGGCCCTTACTTTCTGACGTTGTTTGTTATAAAACAAAAAGTTCTGCTATTGAGCAATTAAAGTGGACAGAAGATCTTATTGAGCCACTGTCGTAAACTTTTGTATGAAGAGTTAGTTTTGAAACTTGAAAAGTAATGTTTTGACTCTTCAACTTAGGAGCTCAACTTGAAAAAAGGGGTTACGTTATAAATGTCGGATTAGGACCTGTGTTGCTCGAAATAAAATATCAATAACTTTTTAAACTGAATCTGAGTAGTTTATCTTCAGCGTCTCGATAAGGTTCTTTGTTTGACTTGAGGTATTGCTGGCTCATTCAGCTGAGAAACGAATTTAAACCTCTCAAGCAATTGGGTGTTAAAGAAGCTTTTGTTGGATTCAGGTCACCCGAGCTTGAAGCCCGAGCTTCTTACATATCCTTCAACGAAATATTTCACATTCTAACCTGAAGGTAGCTGCCATTTTTTGAGTCAGATAGTGTTACAAATTTCCCAACAGCAAGCCTAAAATCTTGATTGCATAAACTCAGACTATCTAATGAAGACTTAATATAGTCTTTGAGATTCAGCTGACCTCATAGAAGCTTCTTCTTTGATCTCTTATAAATTTAAACTATTTATCACTTCATAAGCCAGCTTATTCAGACGTTAGCCCCTCAGCAAATTACTAAAACAGTTAAAAGATATTGTGCCTAAATCCCTTTCCGTTTGCGGTAATTTTATTCCAAAAAGGGTATAAAAACTGATCGAAGCTGATAAGAGAAAGGATAAGTCAAATGATAAACTGTTAGGAGTATATAACTTCGCATTCACTCTAACCTGAATTAATCTATACTCTTCTATCTATAAACACTTGAAACCACTTCTGTATTAATTTCTTTGAGGATGTTATCAAAGATTTCATCGACGAGGTCTGAAGAAATACACTTAAAGACAACAAGTAGTTCAGTCCATTCCAAAAATAGCTTCTCATCTCCAATGATACATATAGCCTTTAATGGAAAAATGCAATTATCCAAATGTTTGATAATGTGATCAAAGCTCTCTTCTATGCTCAGCTTAAAAGGATAGAGTTGAGAATCCAAGTAATTGAATCTCTCTTCAAATGTACCCATCTTGGACAACTCCTCTATAAGAGCATAAAGTAATGAAGCTCTTTTGCTCAAAATGTATACCTCCACGTTTTTAATGAATTGTAAAAGAGTGGTCATATCACGATAAGTTGAACCTTTGACAAGATTTTCCATCTCCTGGATCATGACTGGAAATTCACAAGAATAATCAATGAAGTTTTTGCAATAGTCTAGCACTCTTTGTTTAAAATGAGCAGCTCGAAGCTTTGTTCCTTTTTCTAGGAGTCTTGCGTCAAACTCGTCTACAATCAAGCCTCTCCTTGTCGCTGGAGTATGACTCACAGCAAATCCCAGTAACCCTCTTCTTTCAAGCTCATCATCCTCAAAATCACTTTCCTCCATACCACTTTCTACTCCAGAGACTTCCTCTAAGTCCAATCCCAAAAAACGTTCAAGGTGTTCCACAGAGGTAATAGCGACATTGTGTTGAAGTTCAAGACCTTCCTTGAGTTGAGTTTTCAAAATGTTCATAACCGATTTCAACTGCAACATTTGAGAATCATCGAGCTCATATTTTAATGATCCTTCGATGCATTCTTTCAGATACTTCAAAACGAAAATAGTCTGCTCATTGAGATCTTTCAAACTCTCAATGTCTTCTTGGGCAATTGACTCTTTTAGTAATCCTATAAATCTGATTAAACCATCTATGATCCCTGTTGCTCTAGTCTCAGCTCCTGTTTCAGCTAATGTAGCAGAAGAGTACAATGATTGTGACCTCAGGGAGCTAGCAGAAGCCAGGCTACTATCGGTCATAGTGATCTCTTCTTGGATCTGACCAAATAAGTTTGGAAGCTCGTCATTTTTTCTCAACCCATATCCCTTTGATGTTTCCAGAAGCTGAAGTTTGAGCTGATGGATATATAACTTAGAGGACTCCGTCTTTTGCTGGTTTTGACATCTCTGACACACAAATCGTAATGTTCTTTCGATCAACTTGTCAAATTCCTCATTGACGCTCACCTCTTTCAACTTGTTGAAGTACAGCACCCCAGCATTATAAAGATGCTGGTAAGTGACCAAAAATTGTGTGATATACTCTTCGTAAACCTCATCTCTTAAAGAGTCTCCCATCAAACTGAACTCCTTTCGTTTGGTGTAAGAATCCCTCATCACTTGGCGATACGCTTCTTCAAAATGGTTTTTGTACTCTTCGACAGTGTTGAATAGACTTTCATTGTTCTCAGTGTCTGATTTTTCTTCCAGTAGTTTCTCCCTGTCGTATATATAAGCCAAATAATCTGTCAAACATATTGTCATTGAAGGAGCTACAGCACAGATGTACCATATGTTCCAACGCCAACTTTGTGGCGGCAAAACATTTTGAACAATGTATGTCCATGTACAGATCAATTTAAGTGACGCCCAATGTAGAAGCACGAAAATCTGATCTGTAATTGCAATTTCTATTTTAAAGTAGGCCTTGTGAAACCCCAGTACTAAAGTGTAGGCTATTTGAAGAATTTGTCTAAAGACAATAATCACAGGATTAAGGAACCAGTTATAACATATGGATAATACTTGTGGTCCTTTGGAGGTGACAGTTGGTGTAATAATCTCCTGTGTTCTGTGATTGAAAAGGGATCGAGGCTGGGTGTAGTAAAACAGGAAAGCGATGACAACCATGGAGGTTACCATTTCACATGACAACTGAGCTGTGTTCTGAGCCTCAATTATTTCTGTGAAGGTATTTTGTGCAAATTGTCTGATTGACTGGAGGAGAGGGAGGAACATGAGTAAGTTTTCGAAAGATAATTAATAATATAGAGGAGGCGTTTCTTTTATATGCTTCATTCAGAGCAAAGTAACTGTTCTGTCTTTTCCTTTTGGGTAACAGATTGAAAAATCTGGTACCGTGAATAGCTTCCACTTTCTTAGTTTTTCATTGCGATACAAGACAAATTTACGTTATCATTTTTCTGGTCTGTATACAAGCATTAAGGGGTGACATATGCAACTAAAAAAACTATCAGATTGAGTAAATTAGGAAGTTAGAAAACTCTATGTGGTCTCGAACACTATCTTGTTTTGTGTTTTCAAGTTACAGATCAAAATTGTGGTTTAAAAGTGTCCAGTACTCTAAGAATTTAATTCATGGAGTATTCTACAGCAGTATAAATTTTATACATCTAAATGACCTAAATACTGAAAATTTCTACTGGAGGGGGCAAAAGTAAGCCAAATACGAACCCTTATTTGCTTACACTCTTTCATTCACTCATTCAAGCATCAAACCTCTTTCTTCAGATTCTTTTTCACAAAAAACCCCCCTTAACCCCCTTTTTTGTTGGCTCAATATCTCTGCCTGGAAAACCATAATTCTCCGCCGGAGTTTCCACCTTTTTCTCCGCCTGTTTGTCAGTTTTTTTTAGTAAATCTTGGCATCAAAAATGGTCCGCCCACGTTTCATTTTGTCCCGCGTAAAAAAAACAATTTCCTGCCCATCTTCCGCCCGTTCCCCGCCCATTATATTTGAATACATGACGTATTTTGGAATTGGCTCATCAGTTTGTTGATCCAATTGTTTATAAACAAGATGGGTCTTTTGATTTTAGAGCCTAAACAGCCTCGAGATGAGGTTACAGGAACTATTCGAATGTTGCATCTCACAGATGAACAGGATGACACCCAGATAAGTCCACATTCGACAATTGATCTGCCTTCTGGTAAGGCCCGTAGTAGACTGAACAGTGCTGCAAGCAGCGCTACACTTAAAACTAATAAAATGGGAATAATTTTAGAACCCCAACCACATGACAATCCCAATGATCCTCTCAATATGCCACTTTGGCGTCGTGATATGGCTCTTTTGGTCATTGGATTCCATAGTTTTATAGGAGGAGGTCAAACTCCTATCCTTGCCGCCGGTTTGACTGGAATCCAAGAAGAATTCGGTATATCTCTGACTACTGTGTCATATTTAGTAGGAGGCTTCATGTTGTCACTTGGATTCGGATCACTTCTCCTGTCTCCAACTGCCATTTTATACGGTAAAAGAGCCGTGTATTTAGGGGGTTGTATTTTGGCAATTGGTGGATGTATCTTAGCAGCATGTTCTGAATCTTTCTCTCAGTTAATGGGTGGTAGAGTTCTTATTGGTCTTGGGATGTCTCCTACTGAATCTTTACCTTCTGCCACCATTGCAGAAATTTATTTTGCCCATGAACGTGCTTACAGATTGGGTATTTATACATTTCTCTTACTAGGTGGTAAAAATCTTGTACCTCTTTTGAGTGGTTTTGTTTTCCAAGGCTTGGATCGTCATTGGTTGTTCTGGATTTTACTCATCATCCTTGCAATGAACTTTGTTCTGATGTTCTTCTTTGCTCCAGAAACTTTTTGGAACCGTACTCCAACTCCTAATAAGAGATCTCAAGAAGAATCTGAACTGGCAAAGAAATATAAGTCTCAAAGAGCTCTGACAGTTCCTCTGAATCAATTTGCTTTGGACGAATTGACCTCTTTGCACAGTTTAAGTTCTAGTGAAGATGAAAATGGAGACACTCCACAGTTATTGGCTTTGGATCCTGAAACTGCAGATGCAATTGAAGCCAGAAAACCTTATAAAAAGACATTAAAAGTAACTTCAGGGCGTCATACACCTGACAAATGGTGGATGGTTTTCTTCAGACCTTTGTTTTTGTGCACCTATCCCTCTGTCCTGTTTGGTGCCATTGTGTATGCATTTGCCATTGTCTGGTTGATCTTGATTTCAGAGACAATTTCTCATATCTTTACAAAGCCTCCTTACAATTTTTCATTGATCAGTGTTGGTCTTTTCTATGTATCTCCTTTCATAGGAGGTAGTTTAGGTTCTGTGGTGGTTGGTAAGATTTCTGATATCATGGTGAGGAAACTTGTTGAAAGAAACAATGGTGTTTATGAGCCTGAGTTTCGGTTGCTCATGATCCTTCCCGTGTTTATTGCGGTCTCTATTGGTCTTATGGGATTCGGATGGGCTGTGGAAAATCATGATTTATGGATTGTTCCTGTGGTTTTCTTTGGAATCCTTGGCTTCGGTTGTTCATTGGCTTCCACAACTGCTATCACTTTTACCGTTGATAGTTACAGAATGTTTGCAACTGAAGCGTTAGTGACTTTAAATTTCACCAAAAATTTGCTTGGTTTCATCTTTTCATTGTTCAACAACGTCTTCATCGATACCAAAGGTGCTAAAATAGCCTTTATCACTTATGGTGTCGTTCAGATATTCATCTGCCTCTTCGGTGTCCCGTTATATTTCTACGGTAAAAGATGTCGTGCGTGGACAGATGATAAACGAATAATGAAGTATTTGTACCATTCAAAGCCCAAGCATCATGACGCCGACATAACTGACGATACCGTGGTGCTGGCTGAAGAAGAGAAGATAGATGGTAACAATTAGTTTGTAATGGGTATATTATTGGCTTCTACGAGAAATTATGCTAGAGAATCAAAAATGAATTATTTTTCAAATGGTATTTCAATCTCCATTTTCTTCCTTTCTACTTCCATTCCATCCCTAATCTTGCCAATCACCCCCTTTTTTTGATAGCGTCGTGTACAAAATATCATTTTTATATGAGCACTTTAAAAAAAATTTAAGCTGTCATAAAGAACCAGTTTTAAGTATAGAAGCCTTCAAATGGCTAGTTCTGGATCAGGAGTTGGGACAACTGAAAGAAGTCCGTTGGTTTCTGAAAACCCATATGCTCATGATACTCCAAATCAGGCATCAGGTGTTCCGCCTGCTAAATTCAAGACGAAAACCATTGAACAAAAATTGTCTGTACCTCAAAGGAGAGTGACCCAGAAACTTAAATTACTTCCCAATACAGAGGGACAAGAAACTGTACAAGACAAAGGTGTTTATTCGCAAGTTTCAAGGATCAAAGAGGCTCCAGCAAGAAAAGATGCAGAGAGATTAGGAAAGAAACATAGATCTTTACTTCCAAGGGTGACGCTGTATTGCACAGCTGGATCTTATAAGATGAAAGATTTGGCCAGATGGCTTAAAGATAACAAAAGAGTGCATAAAACGTCTCCTAAATTGTTTGATGAATGTTTGTACACACCATTCGTATACAAAGATTGGACTGTACGTAAGAAGAAAAGTGATGGAGAAGCCATGCGTAGTGAATTGATAAGACTCGATGATGAAGGAGGAGAGATAGATGTAATGAGACACTCGGAATTATTCATTTTTGATTATGGTGTCATAGTAATGTGGGGGTTCACACCGCAAGAAGAAAAGAAGTTCTTATTGGATTTGGCCAAGTTTGAAAATGAGAAATTAGCCGATGAAGATGTACAGATTGAAGAGTTCAATTATTACATCACCAAGAGTTATCAACCTAGAATCTATAACGATTTCATAACTCTTCGTGATAACTCAAATTATATGCTAAAGTTATCAATTTCACATGCCATTTCACAATCGGTAAAGATCTCATTATTCGAAGAATTGGTGGATAATACGATCGAAGACACACAGGATATCCCACAACAGATTGCATACAAGGGTAAAGTTGAGATGAGTAGAGAGGAGATCATGAAAAGCATTGGAGAGTTGTTCATTTTGAGGATCAATATCAATTTGCATGGAGCAGTGTTGGATTCTCCAGAATTGATGTGGGCAGAACCTCAATTGGAACCCATTTACCAGGCAACAAGGGGATACCTTGAGATCAATCAAAGGGTGAGTTTGTTGAACCAAAGACTCGAAGTTGTGTCTGATTTGTTACAAATGTTAAAAGAACAATTGGCACATACAAATGACGAATATTTAGAACTCATAGTGATCGTGTTGATCTGTGTACAAGTGTTTGTGTCGATCACCAACATCGCTGTTGATATACTAGCAGAATTTTAAGCATCAAATAATACCCTTCTTTATTGGAACTAATATACAATATGGAGCCATTAAACTTACAATTCTTGAGAAGCCTTTGGTTTGCCAGATTTCTTTGGCAACAAGTTTTGGTGGATGTTTGGCAAAACACCACCTTGAGCAATAGTGACGTCACCCAACAATTTGTTCAATTCTTCATCATTTCTGATGGCCAATTGCAAATGTCTTGGGATGATTCTGGTCTTCTTGTTGTCTCTAGCAGCGTTACCAGCCAATTCCAAGATTTCAGCAGCCAAGTACTCCAAGACAGCAGTCAAATAAACTGGAGCACCGGAACCAACACGTTGAGCGTAGTTTCCCTTTCTCAATAATCTGTGAACTCTTCCCACTGGGAAAGTCAAACCTGCTTTAGCAGATCTGGATGTTGAAGCTTTAGCAGCCGATCCGGCTTTACCACCTTTACCACCTGACATGATTTAATAATAATACTGATTAACAGAAAAACTCCACTGACAAGTTAAATGTCGTTATTTATAAGAATACGGTTTGTTTACGCCATCTCCAGCCTTTGAAACTGTATGTGTAAATTCCATCACGCACACACCAAATTTTGGTGCGCTCTCAGTGTAAAAATTAAAACATAAACATGGACCAGACGCCATCTGCGTGTGTAATTCTCAGAATTACTCGCGTATCAAAACGCGATGGACGATAAACAACAACACGATGCAATGATATAAAGGTTGCCATTAACGCACGAATCCCGCTTCTTGAAACATACTCACAAACAATGGCTCCAAAGGCAGAAAAGAAACCAGCTTCCAAGGCTCCAGCTGAAAAGAAACCAGCTGCTAAGAAAACCGCCACCTCCGGTGACGTCAAGAAGAGAACTAAGGCTAGAAAGGAGACTTACTCTTCTTACATCTACAAAGTTTTGAAACAAACTCACCCAGACACCGGTATCTCCCAAAAGTCTATGTCCATCTTGAACTCTTTTGTCAACGACATCTTCGAGAGAATCGCCTCTGAGGCTTCTAAATTGGCTGCTTACAACAAGAAGTCAACCATCTCTGCTAGAGAAATTCAAACTGCCGTCAGATTGATCTTGCCAGGAGAATTGGCTAAACACGCCGTCTCCGAAGGTACTCGTGCCGTTACCAAATACTCTTCTTCTGCTTCTGCTTAAGCAGAATCAGTTTGATTTTGTATTTATACTTATCTCTATTGTATATTAGTCTGAATGAAGGTAAATTTAGTTCGCTATTTCTGTAATTATTCTAGAATTTCAGGTCTTTCCGTTCTTTTGCATGTTCAATCAAACGTAATGGGGTCGTGTAAAAGTTTGCATGTTCCGGTCTCTTTGGGTCTGTGTAAAGTCTCTTGATTTTAGCAAGTGATAAGCTTATGAAAATCTATGTTGATAATACAATTCTTGTAATTTTTCTCTCTTATCTGCAACTTTCAGGCATGTATCACTCATTTTCAAAATTATTGCATTTGGCATTACGTTCCTAGCTGGCTAGTGGTGTAATTGTGAAAGTTTATTTGGTTCAATTCTATACTTATAGAGATCATATTAGTAGTCACGTGATTATATACCCCCTTTTGTGCTTTCATTTTAGAACTACTGATATAAATAAAGAATGAAACGCTACATGTTGCAAAACTTACTTTCCTGTTGTTAGTAGTATCACTACCATTTTCAGGTTAAGTCTTTGAAATATTTGGGTTTTATTTGGGTTTACTTATACCATTTGTAGAATATATTTGTTATAAATTCAATATCATCAATCTCATTCGTATTAGGATAAACAATTGAGAGATGTAGAAGATAGCTTTTAGTTGCAAATTAAAGTGTTTGCCTGTATAATTATGCTCTAAGTATAGAAAGCAACTTTTTTCTACTGAATCACGGATCAAGGTTTACAAAAATACCTTTTTGCTTTATTGAAATCGGACCTGCCAATGCTCAGTTTTTATCACTTTCAAAGAATTTTCCTGAAGTTCGTAAATTGCTGATTTTTATTACAAAAATTCTTTTTAGCACTTTCTTTAAAATGGGGGTTGGTGTGAGGGCGAACTTCTGGAAAAATGTGAAAAAAATTCCAACGAACCCAGTCCAACAGAAAAGACATGAGTACATCTTGTCAATGATATGCATTTATAAATGATGTTATATACACACTATATGCAAAATTCAGCGTCTTTTGTCTCTAAAAGTAGAAGACTTGCCTGTGCTAATACGAGAAACCTTCTTCGGCGCACGAGGGCCATCCAGATCTTCTGAATACGGATCAAATGACCTCTTTTTATTCTGTTTTTGTTTTTGCTTTGGCTTCTGCTTATCCAAGAAAGTGTTCTTAGCAGAAGTATAGTCAAATGGAGTTTGATCGCTATTATCTTCTTTGCTGTAAGACTTACCTTTCCGAATGTTCTTTTTCTTCAAAACTATCACTTCATTTGGATCCTCTTTTAGCTCATCAGATTTCTCTTGTTCAATTTCCTCAATTTGTGAGGTTTCATCTTTGATTTGTTCGACCTTTTGCAGAAGATCAGCAAGCTCTTGAATAGTGTCTTTCTGCAATGAATTAAAACTTTCCTTGACCAATAAAGAGCGATCAAATAATTCTTTAGAGTCGTGGTAAACAACTTCTCCACGCTTATACTCAACCGTTGGAACATCGTGGTGGGACAACGCAATCAGCAAAGTAGTTGGGTCACTTATAAGGGAATCGTCAGTCAAATTGAAAACCAGAGTATCTCTTAAGAAGATCTCGAAACTATTATGGCTACCATCGAAAGCCTCAGCAGTGATATTTTCACCTTTTGACTTTTCATACAGTTCATGCAGGTTAGACATCAGAAGAAGATCCTCTTCATCAGACTTCTTCATAGCTGCTTGGATTATAGCTGCAATGTCCTTCGAGTTGATCCTCACATAATCGGTGATGTAACTACTACATGCCAAAACACCGTGTGAGTCAGATGGAGCAGCAGACACGAGGGAAACCAACAATTGATTAGGCATAACATACCTCACAGATTCATCATCCCTTCTAGCTATTTTGTCTCTCCACTCATATAAATCAACCAACACATGCTTTTTGCTTTCAGGAAGATTATATTGATTCATCAAACTTCTCCATGGCTCAAATTTCTCATTCAAAGGACTGACTACGAAGCTATCTGGAACATTGGGCCTGAACTTTGTGTACTCAAATCTCCTTTTGGCCACTTTTCTAGATTCATGTAGCACTGTCGTGAGCTTTCCCCCTTCAATTAATTGATTTCTCAATTTGTCATATATGTTCAATAAGAAATGTGTGTCAGATCTTGCATAAGACATCATCGCCTCAGGCAAGGGGCGAATTCTCCAGTCCGCCAATTGATATTTTTTGGAAGTCTTGAAATTAGCGTATTTTTCCAAAAGATAAGCCAAACTATGTTTAGGAAATCCCAAAAGCCGAGAAGCATGATATGTGTCAAATAAGCTCACGACATAGAGGCCAAGATCACGCTGGAGCCATACAATATCCATAAATGCACCGTGAAATACTTTAAGGATCTTAGGGTTGGCAAAGATCAAATTGAGGGGCTCCAAATCATCACGAAGAGAGATTGTATCAATGATCCAATCTTGCTCTCTGTTGCTTATTTGCATCAAACATACAATACCATAGTATGTTCTGTAATCATGGTGTTCCAAATCCACTGCTATTTCTTCAGACTCCCTGAGGTTCTCGATCATTTCATTGAGAGCCTCAGGAGTGTTTACCCAGATGGCACTTGTGGTGCTCCAATCTTTAGATTCAAGGGGTTCCCTTTTCACGAGCACAGACTCTGGATACTCCTGAGAATCAATTTCAACCAGATATGGCTGTTTATAATGCGATGGATGATCTTCTGTTGCCTCAGTCAACTTAAGGGACTCTTCAAATGGTTCTAATGCGTATGGTTTGGATGTAAGTTTGGGCATGAAAGGCAGCGCTTCAGTAGTGTCCACAGGAACCTTGAACTTCAACTGTGGCTTCTCCAATCTCTTCGATGTAGTCCTATCAGACGATTTTGTGTTCGAATCCTCTAAATAGGTGAACAGAGCTTCATTACCTTTTTGTTGGCTTCTTTTGAGATAGTCATCAAAAGCAACGTCTGACTTCTCAAATAACGAATCTAGCACGTTACTGACGTCCTTCCATGATTCATTTACTAGGCCGGGTGTAAATTCTTGCTCTTCATTAGACAGACCTTCTATATTTCTGACCAAATCCTTGATCAAATTAAAAAGTCTATCAGAGACTTGATCCAGCTCTAGCAGAATGGTTTTGTCTATGCTTTTATAAAAATTCACATCTTGTCCAGCGAGTCCAACAGAGCTTCTCACTGTACTAAGGACCTTGGGCAGAGCTTCATCAAACGGTTTGGTGCCTGTCATGGTAACTTTCACAGTTCAAATATACCTCAAGTGCCTAAAACATCAGCTAGGCATCTTAAAAAAATTTTCGGTAAGAATTTCGAGGGCTGTCAAATCAACCATTGCATAAAAATAAAAAAATAATGGATCCGAGGAGGTTCGAACTCCTGCCTCTTTCGAGACTCGATCACACATGTTCATAAGAACAACGCTTGAGTCGAGCGCCTTAGACCACTCGGCCACAAATCCAATTATATTGAATTGATTACAGATTAGTTATTATATGTATGCACAAATCAAAAAGCGTATTTCGATTCTCGTAATTGTCAACAGTCCAAACTCCTTTTCTCAAAAACCTCAACACATATTTCAGTCACATTCTTAAAATCTGATGTGTTTTGCTAAGATACCATAAGAAGTATGGCCTTGCCAATCTTGCCGAAGTTTTCGGTATTTTCGACTTGATGTTTAAGAGGGAACAGCTGGATACAAGGTCACTTTCAGAAGCTGCATGCACTATGCGTGACTCTGTACTGCCTTCTTACTTGAGCGATGAGATCCTCGCTCTTCTCTGTCTTTATGTTCTCGGTCCTGAGAAGTCTGCTCGAGTTCAAACTTTCTGGAAAAGGGAGGGTATAGACGAAATCTCCTTGAATACCTTTCTGAAGACGATGGCATTAGCAGACATCCATTGATTTGCTATCGTTGCCAGGAACCAGGCCATATAGCTGCTAAGTGTTGTTGTTCTCCACATAAATCTTATAGTACCTTAGGCACTGCACCGAACTCCAATCAAGAGCCATAACTCTTTCACATCTTCTGATGAGCTCGGTACCAAACTATGTATAACTCCGGGTCCTTTTCGAATCATCCAAAACATTTCCGTGAATTTATATGCGGTTCAATAACTGTTGACTTCAATTCTCATGGCACTCCTTCAGGCATCGCCTGTCGCCTAATTGAAAACTTCTCATCTATTCCTGACATTGACTTTGTCGTTGATCCGATTTGTGCTCTTTCTTCCAAACTCATTCCACTTCTGGTGGCTACCTGCTGAACACCTGATCTAGCTCGCGTTCTTCTGGTTGCACTATTAAAGGTACACATGAAGATCGTTTCATTTTAAATGGGACAAAGGTATTCATTCCCATGTTCGTTTGTTTTATAAAGGGAGCCAGCCATCCTCATATTCACAATTCTGATCTTGATATCAAAGGAGGGACTTTGATTTTCACTTTGCTGATGACCCTGAACACTGCAAATTTGCTATTAGGGTGATGATTATGAAGGAGATCAGACAGCGAATGATGGAAATAAGTGGGAAGAGTGAGGGGCTCAGTGTAAAGGATAGGGGTGATCTCAATAAAAAGTATGCGGGTTCTCCGGTGCCAACAGGTCTTGTACGCATCTTGTGGATTGACGTTGCAGTATCAATAGTATTGTTATCGACTTGTTAGTCTTGATTTCAAAAACATTGGTTGTTGTCGATGTTGTAATGAGATGCAACTTATCAGCCATTACCTTGTACGTATGTTAATGAAATTTGAGGAAATCGAAAGGTTGCTGGTATTTCTTCTATGCTTTGTTACATCTTCAGTATATATGCATATAACTTTCGTAAGCCAGACACAGTTCAAATCACACCCCCCGTTGAAGAGCTTCCCAAACGGGAAATTTTCAAAATATCCATTTTCGAACATTTGGACTGAGCACGACTTAAAACCCCTTTTAATTCAAGTTAAATATTCACCAGAACTTCGGGGTTCTCTGGAATTCCAAGGTTGCAATTGAGCAACTTAAATTGAACCTCAATGTTCAGAGGCAGGCCCAGGGTGGCGTTTCTTCTGAGAAAAGAGGAGTGAAATCTAACTGGATTGCAATTGTGCCTCGAACTGTCAAGATATTTGAGAAGTGATAAGTTTGATTAATGACAATTACAAGAGTTGAAAGGACCAAGGAATACACTATCGGGGCACCGCACAGACCAATATGCTAATAGGTGGATCAAAGGATACTTATAATAACTCATAATATTGAAGTGAAATAAAAAGAGGTATGATCTGTTTACTTTAAATCAGAGTAAGCACTACTAATAAAATGTCTACTGAAGAAGAAGGAGCTATTCAAAACATCAGGCTGCGAGCTTCAAAGTCAGCGACCCTGATAAACTCAGAGAGATAACCTTTTGTCCCTTAGGTCATCTCAATTCCCCGGTAAATTGATATCATGGGACGGAGGGATGTCCTCTCCTATCTACAGGAGAGTCCTCATTCTGAATGGGAAATACTAGCGGATGTTGATGCCATTCTAGAAATCTACCGTTTTGCCCGGGGACTGTTTTTATTAGCCCCCTTCATCGGACCATCTATAGAATTTATCAGGTGAAGTTCCAAACGTCAGACTCATGACAGCTATAGGTTCATTTGCCGCACATACAATAAACCCAATCGTGAGGCCATATACTCTATCTTTGAACAGGATGGTATCCAAAATTCAGGACTGAGCGCTCTTGTGTTTCGAGAGACCATGCGACTTATCACTGATTCCGTTTCGCAGATGTACTCTTTTGATGAGTTTTTAATGACTTTCTAGCTCAATTAAGTCCCATCTTCTTACCCAGAAAATCGTGCCCAAGTTGAGGCTATTTGGACACATAAAAATGTCAACCAAGCTTCCTTCAGGGGGCTATATCGAGATCTTCTTTCCCTTTACCATCATAACCTAACTGCATCTTCCAAGACCACTCACTCACTGTGTTATCTTATAATCCTCCTGGCGCGTTAGCCAGTGGATCAGGGACAAACAAGTCCAAGCCACGTTTACCTCTTTGATCTGTTATCGCTGGGAGGAGGAGATGTGTCACATAGTCTCTACGAGTAATGTCCCTACAGTGGTATGTTCAAAATCTGCAGAAGCATTTTTCGTGTCTTAGTAAAACCTATACATTCAAATCTTTTGTTTATCTCTTTAATACTAAATTTCATATAATTGATCTAGAGAAGTTTCTCCGTACCAATTTAAAAGCCTTTAACAGCTTCTTATCTCTCATTTGCAGCTTCCTACAGAGCCTTCTAAGATTCAAGAAGTGCACTAGGGGAATTGCATTGCGACTATACCGATCAGCTTCTTATGTCATTTCGATCTCAAGAGCTAATTCAGAAACGGTTGGTCCGTATATAGGTTATTTGGCAAATGTCTCGCCCCAATGGTCTTTGCAACGTCCCTAAGTGTATTTCTTGATTTTTTCGATTATCAAAATCTATATTTTATAACTTAACCTCTGCAACTCTTCATATTCAAAAGTCTTTTACTCAAATATCTCAACACTCCCTCATCTACTGCTTATGACTGCTGCCTATAAAAGAGGGCCAATCGTACACTATATATATTGTAATCCACTAAGCAAATAATCCCAATGTTGAGATTCAACATGTAAAGATACATTTACTTTCAAGGGGTCACCACTGCCTATACAACTTGTCAGAGCGAATTGTAGCTGTCTCAGGCCCTGTACATTATTGTACCATATCATGCCTGCTCAGAATTCTAACATAAAGAACCACACCATATCAGAAATATTGCATAAGTTTGAATGCTGTGTAAAAGGTGGCATGACTGAACTTCTAGTTTGTGAGGACGTCTGAAACGTTTTGCAGCTGAAGAAGGAATATTCATAATTTGACACTTGAAGCTCTTTTATAACACCAATAACGAATTCACGTATTTATTAGTACACCCTGCAAGATTTCTTCCATATCTCGGCAGTGAAGGTATTTGTTCATTTATTTGGCAAGGTATTTTTGACTATCGATTACTACTGGAATTTGAATATAAAATTTTCATACTCATCGCCAGGTGGCAGGCGACACGTAAAAACAATCAATATCAGACAACGTACGGATAAGGTTGATCAGCTAAGACAGAGTAAGTAATTCTTGTAGAATATCAACTTATTACAGTAGTATAAATGAAGGGTGACTAAGTCTAATGAAAGAATAGCAGCCAATGCTACTAATAACAAATGGACATCAGAATAAAGAGCAATTATCTTCCAATCACAGTCAGTACGATGTTTAAACCTATTTCAAAAAGACCTGTCCAAAAGCCAGAAATGTTGTTGTACAATTGAACAATTTCTGCAGTAGATATTTCATGTACGGTGTGTACGGTGTTCAGTCTAATCTCCATCTATACATTTCTTTCTGATGGGACTATCCCAAAATATCTCTTTTTTGCAATTGTCAATGCTCAAGGTTTCCTTTGACCAAAGATCTTGACATCTTCTACTAATTCTATTAATAATTGGTTATTCGAACTGCTGTAAATACCCTTATCATCCTTGTTTCAGATCGTTCCAGTACAGTATAAATTCTTCATATACACTCCCATGATTTGGCTTCCTATTGTAGTTATCATCCCTCTGTCACTTCAACCCTCTGTCAAGTGGTATTTGTACAAACTAATCATTTGACTTGTTTCTCTTCTCATACATCAATCAACACTTTCAATTTTTCGTTCCGAGCCTTTCATCGCTGAATTTTTTACAAATTCGTATGATAATACCGTTTTGTAATCTTTTCCTGCTGTTGTACAAGCTATTATTAACTTGAAGCTGTTACTGACACTGCTCAATTATTACTATCCACAATATGTTGAGAAGTTTGAGAAATAAAGTTTTTCGATATTGAAAATTACCGAAGGTTTGTTGAAGAAATGAATATTTTGAAAAAGCAAAGTATCAGTATGTAGACTACGACTGGTTTACGGACCAAACATTCTTAACATATCACAACAGCGCTGTATCTTTTTCACTAGCATCAAGGACTTATATGAAAGTGTAGTTAATACACAACATTGCAGTGCTCAGCAGGATCTGTCGAGGTATTTATTTGAAACCAAATGTTTGAAATGTCTTGAAAACGAATTGAAGATGAGAGTCATATTGTATACATCCGCAGTATGAGACGTGCTTTTCAGTAACTACTAGGAGATTTGAGATAGATAGATTGATATTTGAGAAAAAGATTTTTCAAAAGACTTAAATCATGAACATTTATATTATGGTGATTAAAAGAATCAACGAATATACAATGGGTTCAGAAGAAATCAATAGTCTGTTTAATAACGTCTGTGTCAGTAGCATACTGACTTATTAAAAGTATTTCACCGTACCTTACAATCAAATAAATGAAAATTGTAGACTGCATCTCTTGTCCCAAACAGAAATATTATTTTATCTTAGATAAGTTACGAGTAGATAAACACACCATTTAACTAAATTTCTTTATAATAGATTATGAGAAAAAGCATAGAGATGTATACGTTGTTGTGTGAAGCATGGCCAGTGACCTACACATAAACCCTTGAGGGAAGCGATGCTGCCGTGAAGGACATTCAACAAGCTGATCATTCATTGATTTATGAGTAAGAAGCGAATCGATAGTGTCAAACATAAGTCTACAACAGAAGATACATATTTTAAAACCGCCAAGATTGGCTGGCACTAGTTGAAGTAAATAATAGTGATCAACAGAAAAATTTCGAATTTTTCTAGCAATGAATTCTTTTGAGTTAAAACTGTCCTTTCTTCAAGTATAGAGATGTTGACAACATAACATACTGGGTGTTGCTCTTCAACTAGACTCATAGTTCGTCTTTCATATGATTCGAATATAGTGAAATCTGATCTAAGCGACTCATCCTGCTTTAGTTGGCCAGCAGCAGCACTATTATGAATTGTGTTCATCCTAAATTGTAGGTATTAGTAAGGCAAACATCATCTGGTTTTTAGTTTATCGCCTTCAAATGCCTTAGCAAATTATATAAAGTTGGAGGGGCCTCGAATAAGAATTGAAGAAGAAAGCTCAGTCTTGCATAGGGAGCAAACTAAGATATTCAACTGATTCAAAAACCTACCAGTACTGCATGGACATATTTTCAACAGGACCTTTTAAATAAAACTAGTACCTAGGTCTATCTCCCTTCTGATAATTGAGAATTATATTATTTATAAAATCCCCCTCAATTAACACTGCAGCTGTGGAGTCTATCATACTGCTCAATCCATGGGCCAGTGTCTTGTAGCTCGGTCTACGATGTCGGATATTCTCGACCGTCAAAAGTTTTTAAACTGTTGTAACAATACATAAATCATCCACATTGAAAAAGGAAAGAAGAAATTTCTTTCAGTACCACCTTCAGTCTCCTGCAAATTAAGATATTCAGGAAATAACAAGTTTGCTTATTGCCAAGTGCAAAAATTAAGAAATAATGTTGAAGAATTTTGAGAGAGTATAATGAACAAAAAACACTAATTATATAAATTGAGATCATTCATATCCTGAAGACATATATGTAACATTGTCTGAAGTTGGTTACAATTGGGGTCTTTCTCATATTTCAAAAATATTAATATTATTTGCGATGACCTAAGCTTCATAGATCATCCCTCATTTATATATTTTGTAATTTTCTCAAACGTCTCAACAGAGACTGTCCCAATATAGTCCTGATGAAGTTATGTTTAACTACATCTGGGTCCTTTGCTCAGATATTGGTAAAAAGAAGTTTTGACGACTTGGAATTGAAAGAAGGAAGTATTAATTACAAGTTAAAAAGAGAGTATCATGAAATATCATATCGAACTGTGTTGTTTTATAATAGCTCTCTTTCTTCTTCAGCAGTGCTAGTGATTACTAAAATCCAAACTATACAGATCATCCCTCTTTTATATCATTTCGCTATCATGAGATATTCTCTCAACATATTTGGTGAGTACACAGTCTGTAATGTCTGTTGCTTCACACAACCACCAAAGTTTACGTTTTACAACCAACTTCATTTTCGTAAGCTTCAATATTGAAAAATCTTTTCCTCAAATATCTCAACAAACTTAGAATGATATAAGAGTAAATGCAATAGGCAAATGTTTGCTGTAGAAGGAAAAACTGTTATTGAACAACACCTTTAGAGAGAGAGAGCCCTTCAAGACCACGAGTGTTGTCTAAAAAATGAATTTTCCAGTTTACGAAGGCGCAGGAAGTGAGATAGATGGATGACATATCTACATGCACATGAAAAAATCGTTACGTTACATTATACATTCAGTCATATGACACATTTCTATACCTTAACAACCGCTTACTGAGCACCCCATCCTACAACAGCAGTAAATACTTCTTGTCTTGATGAATGACTAGTTACGATATATATATACTGTTTTTACGGCCAAATATGACGCTAGTACAGCCGTCCAGGATATTATTGTTAAGTGGGAATAGATGTTCGATCAAGTTTCTTTAACCACTGGCATCATTAGTATTGACAATGGTGCCAAATTTGCCAATAATGAACTTACAAATTTCCTTTACAGCAAAGGAATATTTCATGGACTTACCAAGAAGTACCAACAAGTACAGTAATTACCCGAATGGCGTTCTGGACCGAATAGATGGTACCCTTGAGGAGAAGGGTACCAGCCTTCTCCAACGTGTTCCTGATATTTCATGGAGTGAGACTATCATGTGTATGGCGTACGATTACAACTTCACTCCCCATATTGCCGACCAGCGAGTCCCCAATTCATTTTTCGATGGATGGCATTTGTGTAGGATAGGCTCCGCTCATTTGGCTGTCCTGGGTAACCTCTTTTCCGTCTGCCACTCAGAGATGGTAAACTATGCATGTTATCACGTAAAATGATCGTCGTTACACTGGAAATTACATCAGCCATCTCTCAATAGTTCCATAGAAGCCCAATCACTGGATCTATGATTCCTTCTGACATTTCCTTGTTCGCAAATTGGAAATTTTCGTCTCTATTTTACTTTTTCGGGGTATGAGTATGATCATCCTTTAATTAAGCAAGATTCTTTCACCGTTTGAAATCTCTTATATGTTTCACTACCATTTATTAATGCCTCTTTGATTGGCTTCTTGCATTCGGCAAACGCAGTCCATTTTGAGCCATAACATTTCAAAGTTCATGCTGTGAGATATCAGAATTGTGTTCATTATCTGAAACTTCAGGTAAGATAGGAGACCATCTTCATAAAGAAACAAAAACCTACGCGTAGTGTACTGTTGCAAAGTTCAGTAGAGTGTATGCCATTTTCGTATTCCATTTCTTGAAAAGTCGTTCATAATTTGCAAAAAAAAACATTTTTGTCCTAACGTGTGATCTGCGCGCTACACAGCTTGAACTGTTTGAAGGGGTGAATGTGTATTTAAATGATCTCTTTCCCCATAGTGGTACTCTTATGAACTACGAGATCCTGTGATTGAGACTTTTTGATAAAAAATCAAGTTATTTCAAGACTTCAAAAGCCAAAATTAGAAGAAGTTGAGAAATTTGTATGGAAGAGGAATTTTGAATTTTTAGTTATATTTATAATATAATTCATGAAGAGGTCTGCTCGTATTTTATTTTGGTCAAACGAAATGCAATTCAATGTTTATCAATTCCCGTTGGGATTGAAATGTTTTTCTCAACTATTTAACCACTGGTTGACGCACTAGCGATCATCTAATTAGTCAGACTCTAAGAATGATCTATAATTACCAACTACTCTTAAACGTTGGTGGAGCGTCTCAAGGGAGATATTCTAGAAGAAAGTGGAGGGGACAGTCATAGGTACCCGACAGAGCATGAAAAACAAGTGAAGAATATTTTGTGCGTCTGAAAAATAGTAACTATGACTGGAAGTTCAGAAACTAGATAGGATTGTCTATTATGTAAAATGTAAATGAAATTGAAAATACTTAGTTCCATACATTCTTGAAGATATCATCGTCTAAAGATTTCTTGTTGGATGTATCATAGCTACTTTGAGAAATAGCTGACGTGCTAGCACTTGCCCATGGATTTACCAGTTGAGCACTGATTTGGCTTTGCGAGGCTGAAACTGGCAGCTGCAGAGTCATAAGACTCGCTTGTCCTCCATTTGGCAAAGAGGAATGAGTCAGGTTTCCATAGACATTAGGAGTGGACGAAGTTGGAGTTGAATAGAGGGAAAGAATTGACTTTTTCAAATCAGGTTTGGTGATGGATGCCTGAGGTTGCTGCAGCAGCAGAGGCAGAGGAGACACAGCACTCGATCTTTGATCTGAGAAAAGAGAGCTTTGCAAATTCGGAAGAGACTGCGTAGATTGCTGCAGACTAGCATTGGTGAGGAGTGAAGCAGATGATGTGATGTTGGAGCCAAAATTAAGGTCAAGCAAGCTATCCTCCTTTGGTGTACTGGCAGTCAGTGATGGCTGTTGGGAAAGCAGAGAAGATGCAGTTCGTTGGACCAGGGGAAGTGACAGGGTTCCTACATCGATAGTGGAAGGATTTGGCACAGAAGAACTTCTAACCCATTTCTTCTTGTCATACTTCGTCCGGATGAAATTTTCGATTTTTGAATCATCTGGAACATACTTTTCAGGTAATCCGGCTTCCCAGTACCAGTTCAGCTTTGCATTCCCCCAACTCACGACTGACTTTACCTGCTCATCTGTCCAAGAGTCCAAATCAACAGACTTAACTCTGGAAATATGGGTACCCATACTACGATGGATTCCAGAACATCTGATACAAATGAAACAACCCAAATTCCAAGAAGCCCAACGTGGGTGTGTTGCTGTTTTACAATCAGCGCATGTTTTATTTGCTTGTTCTTTCAACAAAGCTTTTAAGATCTGTTGATTTCTATCATTGTGTGCTTTTCTCTGTGTACTCTGCAGAGTATGCCTGTGAAGACTCATAATGAATACACTTTAAAGGAAGGAAATACAGCCCACTGAGCCTCTTGTTTCGATAATTTGCCCCGAATTCTTATGAAATACTTCGGGGAAAGCAGGTGAACAGCGATTCAAAATTTCGTTCTTTTTTTTTTAATATTTTGAAAAATTGGCTCCACCGCACGACCATTTGTGGCTCTATCAACCTGAAGCAGGGATGTATGTAGTGGAAGAAGAGACAGATAATTGATTATGGAATTGCAGATAAATAGATGAAACTATAAAAAGTCACAATGCTGTTTGGACAAGAGATAACGTTATCTGAGCTGCAATATGAAGAGGGTCAGAAACACAAGTGTAAACTAGCAAGGTAAATCAACGTCGTGATAGAATGGGATAAACTATGGATTAATTTATGACCAGTAATCCAGTTTTATCCTCTGAAGATAAATATAAATAAGTAATGCTATGACAGAGATGCAAATGAGGACAGGGGTGGAGAAAGTTTCTGCTAAATGACCAAGGAAACTGCTGCGATGACCTGGAGCTGACGACGATGTAGAATAAGGAGATCTTTTTGATTTAGAGCCTTTTATCATCTTCAATTTCCGTTTTTTTCTACTAGCTGAAGAATCGGAAGAAGAATCAAGTGAGAAAAGAGGCAAAGAAGACGAAGCAGCCGGATCTTGGCAAGGCAAAGGGGTGAAACTTCGAGATCCAGAAGCTCTGTCGTTATTAATGCCATTCAAATTGTTCAAAAAATCTGTAGCGTCTTGAGATAACTCTCCCAAGCAGCAATCCTTCAACATGTCTACGGCATCATCTGAATGACCCACATCGTCAAAAGACAGGGTGCCATCAATGCCCGCACAATCAAACAAAACTTCAGCACCTCCAGGATGCTGTGCAATGAACTGAGTCACATTGTAAACTTTTCCATGCAAGATCATCCAAAGATCTTCTGCACTTGTATGTTTTGATATCTCTTTTAGATCGAATTTGGGGAGCGGATTATCCTGGTTCTGTATTGGTGGATCCAGTCGCTCTTTCCGCGGCTTTAAGGACGGGAAGAACATATGAAAGGCTGGTTTGACGTTATATGCTGTTTTTGAGTTTGAAGATTCTTTCCATTGAGATGTCTTGTATCGTCAAATTTACAGGTTTTTAGACCACAGGAATTCGTACTGGTGGATATTGAGGATGCTTCTTTTAATCTGAAGAAGTGACACAAGAAAAATGCCCGGCTACACCTGGTCTTTACTCGATGGTGTTTGAGTGCAGTTGTACAAAAATTGACTTTAGCCAACAAATGGACTAAAATTTGATACAATATACACTACCATTTCAATTTGAGGTTTGCATTTCGGTGTCGTTTAATTGGTGGGCGGCTGGAAGAAGGCTTCAAAGAAAAAAGAAATAGAAGAAACTAATGCGAGAGTGCCAACTATAAGACTGAGTCATATCAGAATCTATTTGTCCATTTTCTAGATATATTTTCAATAGTTAAGGGAAGAATTCTTAAAACTATTGTTCAACAATTATAGTCAAGTGAGCTTTTAGGTCCACTAATATCGTGTAAAATATTACAATTTAAGGTCGTTTCCCAGAAATCAAATTATCAGTTATCTTTATGCATGTGTTCAAGAAGAAGTCAATTTTCAAATGCCGGAAGATAAAACGTTCTCTTGAGTTAACAATTACATTTTAAAACACTCCATATCTATATAAAACCCTATACTTAGGGGCCCTCAACAATAGAGCTTTCCCATTTGGGATTTTTCGCATATAAAAGGATCCCCTCTTTACGGGCATCCAGCGCCGCACTCGTTATCGCTTTTTGGATATGAGTCACACAATTTAAATGCGCAAATTTTTTCAAATTAGGCTAAACTTTGGTGCGCAGTATAAAAGGAGTGGAAATTTTCCGTAGTGAAATTTTCCTTAGATTAACAACAACACAACAACAACACCATCAACCCATTCAAATTCACAAAATTTTCAATTAAAGCGTTTATTCGTTAGTTAGTATAGTCAAATCAGGTTTCCGTCAGTTATTAAAGAAATCAAAATGTGTTGTTAAATTACATTTTAAACCAAGTTTTAAAAGTTTTTAAATTCCCTCTTAAGAGAAATTAAAGAATTATAATCAGTTGTTGTTATAATCAAGACCCCGTGTCAAATCACCCCCCCCATTATGTTGTTACCCTAATCTACCAGTTTTAAACCGTCCAACATGACGTTGCTCAAGTTAGCCCAAGAATATTTCTTCTACAATCACTAGAATTAGAAAAAAATTATCATTATAGTTATGTCAACCACAAGTTCAATTTACTTTGAGTCCGGCTTATTTGACCGGACTCCTTTCGGCAGCCAAGCTGAACAAGACGTCCATCTGTCCTCAAGCGCTTTTGTTTTGGGTGAATCTGTTTTCAGAAAATTCACCTCTCAACACCAGCCAAAAGAGTTCACATTTGGTATCGATACCTTGGCTGAAGAGGAGCAAGGTGCTATCTCTCCAGAGTCTCTCTCTGGATTGGGACCAATAGAAACCGTGTCTCCTTTGGAAATTCACTCCAGTTTGCTCAACTCTGTCTTTGAACCTTCAACATTGGACTCTTCTCCAATGTTCGAAGAGCTCGATGGTGGAGAATCTAACTCGTGGACTTCATTGTTCGACGAGTCAGAGATCAAACAGGAGGTTGTTTCCAAAAAGCGTCCTTTAGAAGAGCAAGAAGATGAGTCTTCAATGATCACTCCTTCTGCCAGTCCTCAATTCGAATCCGCCAAGGTCTCAAGTCCTTCTTCCAAACGTTCCAAATCCATGGATCATTTGGGTGTTGTTTCTTACAACCGCAAACAGAGATCTATGCCGTTGGCCCCAGTTTCTAGCGATTCAAGCGATCCTGTCGCTGCCAAGAGAGCTAAGAACACTGAGGCTGCCAGAAGATCCAGAGCCAGAAAAATGGAAAGAATGACTCAGTTGGAGGATAAAGTCGAAGACTTGATGAAAAGAAACGAAGAGTTGGAAGATGAAGTTAGCAGACTTCGTGCTCTTTTAGGACAACAGCGTTAAAAGGCTGTTTTACGTTATTTTTTTGAACTTGATTTATAATATGTTACAAGCTATATACTTCTACTGTGTTATGTCACAGAATAAAATTACTTAAATAGTATTAGATGTAGTTAGTGTTTACTTACAACTTTGATCCATCTTCTTTAAATTGATCTTCAGTGACACCTGCTCCCATTGCTGCAGTTGAACTGACACCACCTGTGGCTAATTTCAAGCAGTTATCAATATATTCGGCTCCAGACCACTTTTGATGCTTCACAACTTCAACTCCCAGATCGATTTCTGGTTGTTGAATAGTAGATCCATACAGTTTCATACCTATTTCACTATAGGCTTTACTGAAATTATCAATCAGCAAAGCGGTTGTGTGCAAACCAGCCAAAGTGATGAATTGCCAGCAGTATCCCAATTTCAGAAGCTGTTTGATGTATGTCTCTTGATCAGCGCTTGACATAGCCCTATTCCAATTGAAAGATGGGGACAAGTTGTAAGAAAGCCACTGATCTGGGTAAACCAGTTTGACACCTTCGGCAAATTCTTTCAGCTGGGCATAGTCCGGTAATTTGGATTCCATCCAAATCATGTCTGCATAAGGAGCATAAGCAATTCCACGATTTACTGCACATTGAGTTCCTCCTTGATAACGATAGTAGCCTTCTCTTACCCTTGGAGATTCCCAGTCAAAGAAAATGTCTTTGCCCAATAACTCTTTAGCAAGCTTTCTAGCTTCCTTGTTAGAGTGACCACTAGTTGGATAAATAGTAGATGTGAATTTCTTGATCAATCCATCCTTGTTTCTGTAAGAACCAGCTTTGATCTCATCAATGACGGCTTCATGGAACAACTTGAGACCAGCCTTTTTGATCCATTCATTTTCCACAGACAGAAGTTTGTCTCCGAACAAACCTTTCAGTTCAGCCTTGTTCATAACGTCAACTAACGGTTCAACATCAGGATTTGTCAGACCAACAATGAAGTAATGGTCTCTGTGATCAATGGTGTTAGTGATCAAGGTTGCAGCTTCACTGTCGGTTCTAGCCACAGCGATCAAATCGGAACCAAGAATATCGGCACTTAATCTGATAGCCACCAATCTATTGATATGCTCTTGAATCGGAACAAGAACTTTTCCAGCCATGTGACCACACTTTTTAGTTCCAGGTGCCTGATCTTCGATGTGAATACCAGCAGCACCACGCTCGATGAACATTTTCGTTAATTTGATAATGGCGGTAATACCACCATGTCCGGTGTCTGCATCAGCAATGATTGGTCTCAAAAAATCAATATACTTTTCATTTTGGCGCTGGGACTTAGATAATCCTAATCTAGCCTCACGTTGCTTCTTATCATGGAAGACTTGAGCGCTGAACAAATGATCAACTTTTCGTGGAACTGTGTCCATGGGATAATCAGCCAAATCTGGTCCTGGTTCATTGGAAGAAGAGGCGGTAGAAGAGCATTGCCAACCTGAAACGTAAATTGTATCCAAATACTTCAGCATTTGTGTAACATGGACAGGATCCAAAGCACCAAATGTAAAGGAAGCGGTTCCGTTTTCATGATGAGCTTTCAACAATTTGTACAATTTCTTTGAGAGCTGGTTTCCCAAATAAGTTGGTTGAATTGTTCCCCTTTTAGAGGCAATATCCTCGGGTCTGTAAATACGTTTTGTCTTACTCCATCTCTCTTCTGACCACCATTGTTCGATCTCTTTGATTTGGTTCTGATAGTATTCTTCCTCTTCTTTGAGGTTGACTTGCGAATAAGCTGGCATTATGCTTTCACTCAATTCAAGGATATTGATCTCTTTTTATATCATCTAGCTTCCGTTCATACGAATTGTCCCATTAATTTGATGAATGATAATCTTCTAATTAAATTGGCTCGCATAACCGGAGAACCTTATTAACATACCACAAAATAGCGTCTATTGTACAGTTTCTCGGAGAAAATAGAGTACGGAATCATGGGCTCGATTAAAAAACATGCAAGCGTGCAGAATTTTTAGTCCGGGGTAAGGGATAATTTGAACTGCGCGAGGCCTCATTAATTTTTCTATATGATAATATGGAAGAATAAGGGTAACGCAGTTGCCGTGACAGAAAAAACTGATCGAAGGGTGATTTTTGTTTGCCTCAGGGCTCGGAAATGAGCGTTTGAGAGTAAAAAGGCGTGTGAGTATTACAAATGATTCAAAAATGCATATGTGGTGATTTGAAGAATTTTGAAAGGTCGTTCTAATTTCACTGAAACAGAATGAAGGGTTCTATGCGAAAGAACACTTGTGAGATGTTTCAGGGATTTTATTTTGTTTACTAATTGCCGATGAGGCATCATTCAACTTGTGCATTTAAGCCCTTAATGAGCACATTTATGCAGGAGAATAGGCATTAGATGAAAAATTTAACGGTTTTCCTGCAGCATCTGATGTTAAAACCGAACCATGAGAGAGAAAATATGTAGTTAATGAGCTGAAGAAAGCAAAAAAATGCATTCTTAGTGATTATAACCACACCGGATGTTCCTAGGAATCACCTATGACTTTTAAGCGAGGTTTTAGGGTCATCTGGTAGTTGCCGAGCAAAAGGGATGAATTCTGGCAATCGACGGCTATAGAGGGCAAAAGGCAATTCCTTCAAAAATTTAACCATCAAACACTCAGGCAAGTCAGACTGCATGCAATACATACAAATTCATTGGACAGAATAGGTAAACCCTTAAAATTTTTTTCTAAAGCGCCGTTGTTCTCAAAATTTCGCTAGGAACTACCCTGCATCTTCACTTTCTCAAGTTTGGCCTCTATCTCAAATGGCTCATTTTTAATTTCTTTTTTTTCTCTACAGAGGGTTAAAAAATGAATCATTTTGCATTTTAGCTTCAAGTTAACAGCCTGTAGATTGAGATTAAATTGAGCAATGAGCACTGAAGTCATGACTCAAACTCCTCAGGTTGGAGGCACAACATCATTCTCACCACATAGTCCTTGTAATAAATCAACTGGTATCACGTATCAGATCAGACTGAAACTTGATTTCAACGATGAAAAATTGTGGAAAAGGTTCAGTTCCAGAAGACTTGAGTTGATCGATTCCATGAAGTTAAGTGAGAAGAAAGCTAGTGAACAAGATGATGAAATCTTCAAATGTAGCAAAGTTCTCATGAAAGAGTTTGACTATGACGATGACAAGTACTTGGAAGATTTTATCAAATTGATGACTTTGGCAATTCAAAGTGTAAGAAGAAATAGAAAAAGATCCACAAAGGCTAGAAAGGCAGGAGGTAGCAGTAAGTTTGTTATGGTTAAACATGATTCTTTGACAAGTCCAAACTCTGAAGATGATTTTGGGTCGGATGTTGAAGGTAAATTCAAACTCACAGATGTCCTCAAAACTGACCAATCCGATTATCATTCTTCCTCCTATCTGTACTCCAAAGCATCCCCATCTTTCCGGCCACATACTCTACCTATCAATTCTCTATTACAACCTCTCCTACCAAACTCAAAAGGCTCCACAAAGCTACCTTCTTTTTCCTCCATCTTGGTTGATGAAGAATTTTCTTACGGTCCACCAAAGGAGGCATTTTCACAATTCCCGCTGCACCAAAATTACTTGAGTGCAAAAGAAATAGCAGCTTTGAACAAACTTTTGTCATTGGTAAAGAGATCCAAGTCATGTAATGATCTTTCCCTTGATTTGCAAAATAGTAATAATGCCACTAATGGGGGTTCCAATTACGAAAATGTTGAAGTTTTGGGTTCCACTATTATTTTGTCCACAATTTCTTATATTTTTGAGAAATTCTTTGTCAATTTGAACCCATCTTCCATCAGTTATTTGAGATTGAAGTTGAACAACGATTCAACTTTGTCCAAAATATTGAAAAATCTCGATATGTCGTTGAAAGAAGACTATTATAACGATTTTGTCTCGGCTCAGACTTTCAAGAGACTAATGGGATGCTGTGTCAAAGATTTTGGGTTTGATGAGGTGATTCAGCCTTTGACTGATATCATATACGAGATCATCTTGAAAGATTATCCATTAATTTCCAAAAATTCTTCCACAAGGTCTTCATCTGCGGCAGCCAAACAGTTCCCTTCTCCAACAGCTTCTGTGGCCAGTACTGCATCCAATTCGCTTCAAAACGTTAAAGAAGAACAAATCAGTGTCTCTCTCAAGTTCAATTCGACTTACTTAAACTTCAAATTCAACCCTCAGACTTCGTCAAAACCGACTTTTTTGGAATTGATTGAAAACAGTAAAGATGCTTTTAACATTCAATCAAAATATGTTTTATTGAAGAATTTGAAGACCATGGACTTGATTCAGAATGACGATGATGTTCAAATCTTATTTAATTGTTGTGAAGATTGTACTGTACAAATTGGTGTCTTTCTTAACGACGATAACAAAACCGGGAGAAACACCCCTCCTATGCAAAAAGTTGAATCTCCACTAGACACCTTGACCAATGCAGCAGAAATGGTAGAAGCAAGAAGCAAAGAGCCTAGTGAAGAAGTTCAACCAAAGGAGAACCCAATTGTTTTCCAACCACTTTTATAACACTCTGTGTATATACGATTAATGAACTTGATTTACATTGAAGAAGGGGTTAAGGTCGTGCACAAAGAGCACAAAAATCCAAGAGTCTTTTTATCGACACGCCCATTAAATCTGAACAGTTAAACGAACAACCATGGCAGCATATTCGTCACAAACTGTAGCTCAATTGAGAGAATTGTTGAAATCCCGTGGTTTACAGACCACAGGGAACAAACCAGACCTTGTTGCTCGATTAGAACTGGCTGACCTGGAGCCACAAGTTGAACTGGAAGCCGAGGAAAAACCAGCTGAAGCAGAACTGCCAATTGAAAATTCCGAGCCTTTACCAGAGTCAACGGCAACTGAAAACAAAGAAGAAGAAGAAATCCCAAAAGAAGAAGCCAAAAACGAGTTGTCTTTAGAAGAAAAGAAAGAAGCTGCAGTCGAACTGTTGAAGACCAAGATCAAAAGAGCTCAAAAATTTGGAGATGAAGAAGCAGCTAAAGCCCATGAACAAGAATTGAAGAGAATCGAGAAGTTCGGCTTGAACTTATCCAGTGATCTTGCGTTTGAATTGGGATTTGGTATCAGGGACAAAAACTTTGTTAGAAAACCTTTCAGAAGAGGGAAGAACAAAAAGACTAAAGTCAAGGCTAAAAAGGCATAATTAAATGCTTAAAATGTAGTTATTAATGCTAGAATTTCTAATTTGTAATCAACAGTAGCCCTTCATGCTAAATACAAACAAAATTAACACCAAATTTGAGAAACCCAAGAATCAAATATAAAGCTCAATTTCACTTCTTCCAACAACAAGTGGCATGGATAGTGTAGTGGTTAGCATACTAGCCTTCCAAGCTGGCGACCGGGGTTCGAATCCCCGTCCTTGCACTTAATTTTTTCCACCCTGTCTTATCTAAATAATTTTTTTTCTTGCCCTTCGCCACAGGTCATTGACATGAAAATATTACATAATTTAGGTTGATTTATGCATGTCACCATAGCAACAGATCTAAAAATACAAGAAATTTGCCCTTTTGTTTAATTACGAAAATTAACAAATTGGGGAAAACAATAACAAATCAAACGAAATAGGACAATAAAGAGGCAGATCGACAGGGCAGTTTGAAATTTGACGTTTTCGATAGTTGAATCAATTAGAAACGGAACTGCACCAACAAGTGTGATCCATCATCCAAATGAGTCAAACTCAGCATGTCGATACTCTGCCCGTGTCCCATTTTGCATCTCCACCTCCAATCCCTTATAACATATACGGTGCTCCATTTGCATTTCCTTACCAAATGAATAATGTTGAACCTACCACCAGTAAGGTGATCATTCATAACATTGTTAATGATGTCACTGTGGCCCAGTTAAACGACTTGGTTGTTTCCATGGTTGGTGGTGAATATTTCAGATCTTCCATAATGGGTCTTTCATTCTTCAAGCCTAAAGATTCAAAGGAGATCAAAATTGCCGAGGTCAAAATTGAAGGTTATGAAATAGCCAAAAGGTTGGTCACAGCCTTAGATGGTTATTCTTTCCATGGTAAAGTCTTGAACTCAAAATTTGCCGGACAGGATCTGCCATTATTTTTCCCCCCACCCCCTTTTGCATCCTATGTCCACCATCGGTCTTCTTCTAGTGTATCTTCCATCCCTTTAACACTGATCCCTGTACCTGTTTTGAGTCCTCAATTCGAAGAGCTGATTGAAGATGGTTCTTCTCCTGAATTGTCCCCTTCCCATGTGCATTCGTACTTCCAATATCCCTTCCCCCCTTCACTGAGATCTTCTTTTTCAAAGGGCCATTCTCGTAGTAATTCGTCTAGTTCGAATCTGAAAAATTCACAATCGCCTAAACGTACACACAGTGCAGTTCATCAACAACAGCAGAAAAATCATCATTCGAGATCCAATTCTATGCCCATCAATCAATACATGAATCCATGGTTTGTCACCCCAAGGTATCAGCCAAACCCAAGATTTCACCGTTTCAACAATGGTCCTCACAACAACAAATATGCTCCGATTCTTGATGCCAGTGATGATGAAGAAGATCAAGATGACAGCATCGATGAATCCTTGTTGGAAGAGAAAGACCATGCTGAATTCTCTGAATCTGAACATGTGAACAAAACCAGGTTGTTCATCGGTAACATTCTGTTTTCTGTCCAATGGAAACAGATCCGTGATCTCATCTCTTCTAAAGTCGAAGGCTTACAAAGAGTTGAGATTCCAGTTCAATTGAATGGAGTCAGTAAAGGTTATGGAATCGCAATTTTCAATTCTCCCGAGCAAGCCTTGAAATGTATTGAAATATTTGATGGATACATGTTACAAAACAGAGTAATCACAGTCAGATATGACAGACAACAAGAATATGTCAAGAAGTATAACAACATCAAAAAGCTGCTCAAAAATGGTACTTTTGACTTGAAGAGAAATAAATCAACCAAAAGTTCTTCGAGTCAACCTCATACTCAATCAGGATCAACCACAAGTTCTACAACTGATCTCCCTCAATCTTTACAAACCCCTCCAAATTCTAAAGAAGAGACAGATGAAGATCAAGTGGCCAGAGAATTGATGAGCAGTTTGAAATTGAAATAATAGGTACACAGTTTCCAAATCATTCTTCATCGTTATCATTATCATTATCATTGTCATTGTTTTCGTCATTCTCATCTTGAGCATTTTGTACGTCGTCCTTAATGTATAATGAATCATCATTTTGTAAACTCTCTTCTTTTCTTTTCAATTCATACGCAACATACAGTTCACGTACTCCATCCAATTCTGGCATTGATCCTTCTTTGACGGCAGAGAGTAATTCGATCAAACAACTAGATTCAGGGTTCAAAGATGAGTCCTTTTTGGGATTACAGAAACATGATTTGGAATAATAATCATCTTCTGTAAGAAAACATGAAGTCACTTCTGTCGATTTATGTGCAATGTTCATGAAATGTAATTTGGAAATTGGATTGAACAAAAGAGCTGCAACGGAATAGATATGAGAATCAGTCCATCTTTCGTAGAACCATCCATTCAACGAATCCATGAATTTAAAGAACTTTCTGTACAAATCACCTCTGAAAACATCGAGATCAATGACGGCAAGATGGGATGGTATGAAACAAGAATTGAACTCCTTGTTCTCGTTCAAAAAGTACAGTTTTAAGCTGTTCATCAGTTCAGCATTTGGGTTGTCAGTCAAAAATTGGGACACCCCAGAACTCCATAAACTTTCCACCAGTTTTGGTATATCTCTTTGTGCATTGACGAAGCCGAAAACTTTGTTGGAATCTTGCATCTTTTTGAAGAAGTCCACCGCAATATCACATTGGATCTCTACTCCAGGCTCCACCTTCATATAATATCTGTAATCATTCATAGGGGGACTATCAGGGAAATAAATAGTTTGGTATCTGGATCTGAATCTCATGACATCTGCAACTCCATTTCTGATGTTGTACGTACGGGAATATCGTCTATTTTTGCTCAGTCTGGCTCTATCCACACCAGAAGGAAACCCCCAATGACTCTCCGGTATCTCATAGAAAATTGCTTTACCTGAAACCGAATTAGAAAGCAATGCTCTACCTGTGTTTCCCAAACTTTTATACGATACGAAAACCCAGTCGTAATGGAATTGATGGTTAAATCTCAGCTCTAAAGATTGTACAGACATGAGTAGACTGGCTACTTCACTTCTCTTGATGATGGAATAGAAGGTTGCATTTGCTTTGAATTGATTTTCTTCCACCTTTTTCGATTTGAACAATTCTTTTAAATCCACATCTTGGATCAAAGGTTCACTGTTCGATGGTTGTAAAACTGGATATTTGTCATCTTCGAACACATTTTTCACCCTTTCCATAGTACTAGAGTCTTTAACAACACAACACCATACTGTGAATGTGATCAACAGTAAGAATACAAACAATCTTTGACGACTTCTTCGACTCATACTTTTCCGAATTTTGATTTTTAGAGTGAAAAATTTAAACGCTTAACGAATTATAGAAAACATATATAGAGGTATAAATATCAGTCTTCATTTAATATTTCTGACAAAGAACCTTGTTCATGGAACACGACTATTCCTTCGGCATCTCCAAAATCGATCTTTGTCAAATTTTTATCGTAATCTGTGACGTACAAATCATTAGATGATCTAATGTTGTAGAAATCAACTTTTTTATGTTTGTAGAAGAATTCAAAAGGGGTGGTGTAGCAAAGATCTGATGTTGTCAATGATTTGTGTTCTGTAGTTCTTTGTACCTGTAATGTATCATTTGAAGCCGAAGACACAACAGACACTGATGGAGCAGTTAAAGCTCCATCTGGAAGTTTATAAAGCGAATTACAAATTGCATCTGTCAATTTGATCACTCTGATTGTGTCTGAAGTGTCAAGGGCTAAAAACCTGTTTTTTGAATACAGTACTTGGACGAAATGTGAAGCAGCTAAAGTCCAGCTTTCGGCATTCACATCGTTTAAATAGTTGTTTTTGAACCAGTGTAGACTACCGCTGTTTTTGGAAAGTACACCTACAATTTCATTTCTAGGTGTCCAGATGATCTGGGCCACGACTCCAGGAGTTTTTCCACGTCTAAATTTTTCCACCAATGTTATTTCGTTCTGATATTTGGTGAAATCCCATAAAAATACGTCATCTCCACGAAGTGTAGCAGTGGTGAGCATCATGTCATAAGGAGAAAAAGATACATGTGAACATCCTCCAGGAGGACAAAAGGCAAAAAGATTACGTCGTGTTTCTAGTGAAACCACCACAAGATTCTGACGATTCGATTCGTTCAAGGCATTCAAAATACGGGTGACAGTCTCACGCATATTAGGCCCACGAGAAGCCTCATCTTCTGCATTCATATAACTCTTCAATCGGGCATGTGATACCTCTGCAAGTTTCAAAACACTATCAATTGCAGAACTGGACAAACTACCCATAACACGATTTAAAACCGGTCCTGGTTTCGGAAGATGTACAGGACTCAATTGAAGGCTTTGAGTATCACCATTAATAGGACTGTAGACCAACCAATCTTCGAACAAATCAAACACAGGAACCTTATTGACCAAACGACAGCGGTAACTTCCAGAAATTACAGGAGTGGTCAAATAGTTATTAAAGATAACCACATCACCGTTGTTGTTCCCAATGGCAAGATATCGTTGTTGGATCTTCATTGTATAAGGTCCAGCACCTGTAACACTAGGTGGGAGGACGAGTTTGAGATGTGTGACGTCGGTTCCACAAATTTTGAGAACAAAAAATTCATCTTTTTCAAACTCACAGAGCAAATTAAACAAATTTTTTGTCCTGTCACATTTGAGAGCTTGTAAAGAAACGGGATGGTCCCGGATGGTCACGTGACATACAAGACGAAGTTGGCCTGACAAGTCAGAATTGGTCACAGAGTCAAAACATGGGTCCCAGATTTCAATACTGCGCTCAAAAGCGCGAAAAAGCGTTCCTTCTTGTGAAAGGACGGACACGGGGTGAACGGTTTCAGAGTGTGAATTGTCCGGCAGAGAGACAGTTACAGTAGAAACAGCCAGTGTGGCAGCATGGTGACGTACACGGCGCCAGATTTCGTCGTTACGAGTGGCACGTATGGGACTAATGCGGCTAAAATTGTTAGTATAAGGACAAGGAGCTCGGCGTAAAGACTCACGTAGCAAGGATCCGGGATGCGTCGGAGGACGACATCTACTTGAAATTGATT
The DNA here is from genome assembly GCA_030704985.1 of Nakazawaea laoshanensis. NCBI lineage: Eukaryota > Fungi > Ascomycota > Pichiomycetes > Alaninales > Pachysolenaceae > Nakazawaea > Nakazawaea laoshanensis. The sequence goes on from JANIWE010000021.1 coordinate 142,482, forward strand.
ACTTGAGTTGTATTCTATAGCGGCTGAATAACTTTACAGCTCGATTGGTGACTTCAATTGGCTTAAATGACTGTTGTTTGTTGCTGGCACTGCAGCGATGAGATAAAAAAACAGGGGCGGTGCCTCAGAAAAAACACAGCCCTCAATTACTATATTAGGTAATATTAATGACACACAGCCCCAGTTGCCTATTCAGGCATCTTGGGAGTAACCCCTTATTGCCAAAGAGGCATTTGTTCCTCCAAAACCAAAACTATTGGACAAAGCGAGTTGAAAACTATGTTTCTGAGCCTTGAGAGCCACATAGTTGAAAGTTTCAAAACTCGGAGTCTCAAGATTGAGAGTCGGTGGAAGAGTCTGATGGTGGAGGGCTAGTACGGTAAGAATGGCTTCTACGGCTCCAGCTGCACCCAAAAGATGGCCAATTGAAGACTTAGATGCCGAAACTGCAAGGCTATCACGGAGTCCAAACACTTTTTCAATAGCATTGTTTTCCAGTTCGTCGCCAAGGGAAGTAGAGGTGGCATGTGCATTGACGTATTCCACTTGTTCAGGAGTCAGTCCAGCCGTACGAAGTGCATGGAGCATGGCTCGCAGAGCCCCATTGCCATCTGGAGCCGGAGACGTGATATGGTGTGCATCAGAGCTCAATCCGTAACCGGAAATCTCCCCATAGATTCTAGCCCCCCTGAGCTGCAGATGGGTGAGTTCTTCGAGAACCATGATGCCACAGCCTTCTCCTAAGACAAAACCAGCTCTGTCTTTATCGAAAGGACGTGACAGCTCTGTAGGAGAGTTATTATACAGAGTCACAACTGATTTAGCACGGGAAAAACCTGCAAGAGACACAGGATGCAAAGCCGCCTCTGTGGCCCCGGCTAACATCACGTCACAGTAGCCGTCCTTGATGAAACGCAGTGCATCTCCAATAGCATGGGCTCCAGTAGCACACGCAGTAGCCACAGCATGAGAAGGACCTTTCAATCCATATTTAATACTCACATTACCCCCTGCCATATTGGCTAACAAACGAGGCACGAATAACGGCTGCACTTTACGATATCCACCAGTATGGAGCAGCACAGAGTTGATATATGCATCCTCAATACTTCCAATTCCACTTCCTATACATTGTCCGGTTGATTCTTGATCAATTTGACTAGTTGGAAACCAATTGGCATCGGTCATCGCTTCATGAGACGCTTTGAGTGCATATTGTGCAAATTTAGGAATCTTTCTGATTTCTCCAGGTTGAAGAAAAGACTTTGCATCAAAGTAGTCATCTTCATGAAGTTCTAGTCCATTCACATTTTCAATTCCAGTCTCAGGAACTTTCCCAACAACCTGTGAAGGTATATCTTTGTACATCTCATGATTAGGTAATATGGCAGTAGAGACGAGTCCAGATTTCGAATTAATACAATTTTTCCAAGTCAGCCTCACGGTAGCACCCAAAGGAGTTACCAAACCTAATCCTGTAATCACCACTCTTCTGTTCATCGATCTAATCGTCTTGTTCATTCAGCTCATCGACTAGTCGAAGACTGAGCAAAATATCAAACTATTTTTTTACTTGAAAAATTTTGAAAAAAGACTGAGCAAAATATGAAACTTGTTTTTTTCACTTTTTGAAAATTTTGAAAAAAAATTTTATGCGATGAGCTTTTAAAAAGAGTTGATGAGATAAGAAAAAGGATGGCAGGATCACAATTGAAACAGTTAAAAGCTACTTTAAAAGCTGCAGGACTCACCGGACAGACCAATGTGAAGAAAAAGGGAAAAAAAAAGACACCTCATGAGACAAGAAGAGACGATAGACAACAAGTTATCGAGAAGATCAGAGAAGAGTTTAACCCTTTTGAGTTGAAAACTAATAGAGTGAAAAGAGATATCAATGAAGAACGAAAGACCAAAGTCGCAGTAGGAAGACCAGGGATTTCCAAACAAATTGGAGAAGAACAACGTCAGAAATCTTGGGAACTGTCCAAAAAGATGAAGAATAAAGTTGGTGGAATAGTGGATCGTCGTTTTGGAGAAAATAACACAAATTTGACACCCGAGGAGAAGATGTTGGAACGTTTCACAAGAGAAAGACAACATTCTTCTAAGAAAAGATCTCTGTTCAACTTGGATGATGATGAGAGTGATCATGATGAAGGCGTCGAATTGACTCATTATGGTCAATCTCTTTCGTTGAAAGATGACTTTGATGAAGGAGATTTAGGTGTTGAAGATCATGTTGAGCAACCTCTGAGAAAGAAAACAAAAGCAGAAGTGATGAAAGAAGTGATGGCCAAGTCTAAATTCTATAAACATCAAAGACAATTGGAACAAGAACGTAATGAAGATCTGATCCATGAACTTGATAATGAGTTTGAAGATGTGATGCAAGAATTACAAGCCATTAAACCTTCCAAAGGACCTGTTATCGAACCTAAATCTGCAGTAGACATCGCCTATGACTCTCGTATCAAAGAGTTGGCCTTTGACCGTAGATCTGTACCTCTGGACAGAACCAAGACTTCAGAAGAACTCGAAAGCGAAAGACTGGAGAAGATGAAGAAATTGGAACAAGATAGATTGAGAAGAATGCAAGGTTTGGACGAAGAAGATAGAGAAGCAGTTGCAGATGATCTTGATGATTTTTGGGCTGGAAGTGGTGACGAACTGGAAGGTTTCAGTGTTGGGAATGATCAAAATCAAGAAGAATCAGAATCAGAATTAGAACCGGAAAGTGAAGATGAAGTGAGACAAAACCATCTGTCTAAAGAGAATCTCATCAAGATTGGAAACAGAGTGATCAAAGGAACTTCCTCTACAACTTCTCATATTTCATGTCCAGCTACTCTTGAAGAGTTTCATGAAAATTTAAAGGACTTTGAATTCTCCAAAACTCCAACTTTGGTCACACAGATACTTCAGACATACCTGCCAAGATTATCTCTGGGGAACAAAGAGAAATTGGCCAAGTTTTCCAGTGTATTATTGAGTCATATTCTCTTTTTGTCGGACAATCAGAAAGAATTTCCCGAGGAAGAGTTTTCCAAAGTGATCAATACCTTGATCTTGCAATTGAGAGATATGACGGAGAAGTACAACGAACTGCTTTTCCAAACATTCAAGGCTAAAATCATAGAGATTCAAGAACAAATCAATGAAGCTGGAAGTGCTCATTATGAACCTTCAAAATCTGATCTCATTTTTTATTCAATTGTGGGAATGTTCTATTCAACTTCTGATTTGTACCATTTGATAGTGACTCCAACGTTGATTTTGATCAATGAAACCTTGGAAATTCTTGAGATTAGATCCAATTTTTCCGATTTAATCAAAGGAGTTTATTTGATGGAATTGTTGTTGAAATATCAAAGATTGAGTAACAGATATATGCCTGAATTGATCTCTTTTTTGGAGAGATCGTTTCTTTGTTTGATACCACAAATTGAGAAGATAGATGCCACTAAATTATCTACAGTTGTCACCACCAAGTTGACAAATGGATTCAATTTGAATGCCAATGAAAAATTGAACGACGAAACTCCAATTTTGAAACTTGGAGATCTTGATTCAGAACCGACTTTAGACATGAGGAGTAAAGTGATGCACAGATTGTTGACGATATTGGATAAAGTCCAAGGAATGTACAAATCTGAATCTGCATTTGTGGAAATGATGGCACCTTTTATTGTCATTTTGAAACATCTTTTGAAATATCAAGCCCATATTTCGACTTTAATGGAACTCACCACACGTTGTGTTAAACTTGTTGGTAACAACACCCATTTACCATTGAAATTACAAGATCATAAACCCATTGCAATCAAATCAAGTGTTCCTAAATTTGAAGAGAACTTCAATCCAACTAAGAAATCTTATGATTTTGATCCTCTGAGACAAGAAGTTGGAAAATTAAAGGCTCAATTGAAGAAAGAACGGAAATTAGCATTGAAAGAGATCCGGAAGGATACCAGATTTGAAGCCAGAGAACAAATTAAAGAAAAGAAGAAGATGTATCAAGACTATCATTCTAAAATGGCCCATATTGTCAATTCTATCAGTACAGTAGAAGGAGCAGAAAAGAATGAGTACGAACGTGAAAAGAGACTGGCTAAGAAGAAGCATTAATATACATAAGGAACTATAACGTATTTAAAAGTTTTCCCCTTGGTTCGATAGAATTTAAACGATTCTGTAGCACTCATCGAAAGACTCACAAAGACATAGACAAATATCAAGAAACTTGTCCAATTCTGTAAAATTAAGAATTCAATGAAGTAAATCGCCACTTCATCAAAGTAATGGGCACAACAACAAAGTTGAAACATTCCTAGGTGTGGTACCGTATATTTTTGTAAAGAAGCCAAATGTCTATGGTTAAGGGCTTGATCGTACCAAAAATAGGCGAATAAAATGACTCCAAAGATTAAAAAATGAGGTCTAGTAGATCTATCTGAATCCCATTTCAAATAATTGTTCAAATTGACACAGATATAGAAATAAAATCCAACCAAATAATGACTTATATGAAGTTTGGCATCCGATTTGACATTGACAAATAGACACTCATAAAGTCTTCTTAATTGTTGTATTAAGTTCATCAAAATGATACAACTGTACTTATTTTTGAAGTCTATTCCTACAACACCCATCAAAACCAAGCTTTCAACAACTCCTATCAAATAAAACTGATAAAACCATCTCTTCGGTACTTGTAAACTTAATAACCAATTCAACTTATCAGTCTTCAAAGAGACTTCATCGATGGTTTTCCCATATTTGAAAAAGTTCTCAAGCCATTTAACACGTCTCAATATCACAAAAAGTACTATCACAACCACCAATGACCAATCAATCAACTCATCCATCCACATCGTCTCTACAACTTCAAAGAATCATTTAAGGTAATTTCCCAATTAAGAAATCAAGACTCATCGATTACCCTTTTGGGAATTCCATAATTGGAAATCAGCTTAAAACCATCTCCACTGTTCAAAAGAAGTACTATGGCAGGTGAAGAGAAACCCAATGAAGATACCAATACGTTTCTTTCGAGAGTATTCGGCATGAACTCTTCATATCCGCTGAGTTCTCCGTTATTTACAGACGATCACGAGGCAGAATTATCATTATACCATGAGATGAGAGGCCGGGCCAGTGATATAGAAGAAGAAGAACCTGGAGAAGGAGATGATTTTTTTGACAGAGATTCATCTGCTGATACAGTGAGACATCATAATCAGTCTCAAACAGACGAAGAAGATGACGAAGAAGCAGGTTTAATCCCTGAAAGTCTCATGATGGAAGCGGGTCCTGAATTATCACAAAAGACTAAGAAATTGACAAATAAAACGTTCAACACATTTGCAGACACAGATTTACCACCTCCAGGAGGAATCAACAACAGACAGAAACAACAAGAAAGACTGTTGAGAGACAGATTAGGCATATTGACTCCTCTAGAAAGATCTCTTTGGCTCTGGGCCAACATCACAAATCTCGATATCTTTCTCTCTGATGTCTATAATTATTATATAGGACGTGGTTATCTGTGTATCTTGATTGAGAATGTCTGTGACGTTCTCACTCTTGTGTTTGTCTTGTTCTTAACGGTTTACATGGGTAATTGTATCGATTACAACTTGCTCTTGCATTCAAACCCAACAGGTCTTTGGGACGTTCAACAAGAACAATGTTATGCTCACATCCCTAAAGTTCAAAAATTTCTCATGTTTATAGTGTCTCTTTTCATTGGACTCAGAATAAAGACGTTTGTCTTTAGAGATTTGGCCAAATTGAAAGAGATCAAGAATTTCTACAATTATTTGTTGAACATACAAGATGAAGAACTTCAAACCATTAGTTGGAACCGCATAGTGAATAAGATCATGTTTTTGAGAGATCAGAACACCACTCTGATGATATCTGATAATTTTGGTGTCATCAACAACGATCTCAAATCCAAAAAAAGACTCAATGCTCATGATATAGCCAATAGAATCATGCGGAAAGAGAATTACATGATTGCTTTGTTCAACAAAGATATTTTGAACTTGTCTGTTCCTCTTATAACATCGAAAAATCAAGGCTTTTTGACAAAAACTTTGGAATGGAATTTGAATCTTTGTATATTTGACTATATCTTTGATTCGAGTACCGGACAACTTCAAAAAAAGTTTCTCAAAGAGCTGAATAGACAACAATTGGCCAAAGAGTTGAAAAACAGATTCATTCTTGCAGGTGTTTTGAACATTTTACTCTCACCTTTTGTCGTGACATATTTCATCTTGTACTATTTCCTTCGGTTCTTTTATGAGTTTAAACTGAATCCTAACTTGATAAACAGCAGAGAATATACACCTTTGGCCACTTGGAAGTTCAGAGAGTTCAACGAGTTGAGTCATTTGTTCAAAAAAAGGTTGAATTTATCATCCGAAGTGGCCTCCATCTACATCAATCAATTCCCAAAGAAGAAATTCGATATCTTGTTGAAATTTGCCTCTTTTATATCTGGATCCTTGTTGACCATATTGGTGATCTTGACAATTTTGGATCCCGAATCTTTCCTCAATTTTGAAATCACCAAAAACAGAACAGTTTTGTTCTACATCAGTATCTTGGGTGGTGTCTATACCATTTGTCAAAATTCGATACATGAGGAAAACATCGTTTTTGAACCTGAACAACAGTTGCAGAGATTATACAGGTATACACATTATCTTCCTAAAGAATGGGAAGGCAAATTACACACAGAAGAGGTCAAAAATGAATTCTCGGGTCTTTATAACCTCAAGATTGTCATCATCTTGAAAGAACTCTTGAGTTTGGTATTTTTGCCGGTGATATTGTTCTATTCCCTTCCGAAGTCTGCCAATAAGATCATTGACTTTTTCAGAGAATTCACGATTCATGTTGACGAGTTAGGATATGTGTGTTACTTTGCCATGTTCAATTTTGAGAAGCAGGACAAGTTGAGATCTGAATATTACCAGACAAATGATGATAAGATGATGAAGTCGTATCTTTATTTTGTGGAGAACATTAACAATGATGAAAACATGGATCATCCAGAATCTCCACTTTTTCACAGCAATAACAACAACAACAACACAGTTATCCCCCCAAAAAGGAAAAGACCTTCGAATCTAAGAAACAGCTACATTATGGAAGAGAGTTTTGCTACAGATTCCCAACCTCAAAAGAGATTTGACTTGGATAACGAGGAAGAAGATGCCTCAGATGGAGGTGTTTTAAAGTTCATAAACCAGTTCTATTCAAAGAGATGACCAATATCCCCTTCACTATGTACTCCATTTAATGATAAATTGCTGACATTTGTAGTTGGAAAAAAAAAAAACCGAAAAAAAAAAACCAATTTGGAAATTCTCAACACCAGCTTTGGGAGTCATTGAAGAGGGTTTTTCCAGTTGTAATCCCTTCAAAAGTGACTATAATATTGCTTTAATAGAGATGACAATCACGAGCGATGAGGTCAATTACCTCATATGGAGATATTTACAAGAACAAGGCTTGGAAATCTCACTGTTTGCCCTACTGGATGAAACCAAAGTGGACGAATATGAACTGAAATATAGTAAAAAAATCCCATTGGGATGTCTTGTGAACTTGCTACAAAAGGGCGTTCTCTATTGCAAAGAAGATGAAATAGTGAGTTCAACAGGAGAGATACTTCCGGAAGAGAAAGTGTCCAAATTCACACTTTTTGATGCTTTGGACAAGGACAAACAGATAAATCCAATGACTCTGATGAAATCCGTGGATAGTCCTAAATCTTCAGCCCTCAAAGAAGATTCTCCTTCTTTCTCAGAACTGTTCACGAAAGTTTTAACCAAATCTTTCAGTTATCCAAGGTCTCAAACCAATCTGTGGAACCCATTTAGCACTGCAGTTCTTGCCTGGGGTCAAAGAGATTCTTCTGCCATAATTGCCGTGCTAAACGAGACAGGTTCGGAACTTCAAGAACTGTCTCAGTTACAATTAGAACATCCTTCTGTGTCCTTCACATCGGTCACTAATGATATAACTAACGTCAGTTGGTCAACGGCTGGTGATATGCTTCTTACGACCTCAGAATCAGGAGAAATACGACTTTGGTCTACAGACGGTAAACTTAAAAACGTGATGATGTTACACAATTCTGCCATCATCTGTGTCAAATGGCTCAACAACTTTGTCCTCACAAAAGATGCCAAAAAGACAATAGTTTGGGATTTACGATCTGGTTTGGCTTTGCAACATCTTGAAGAGACAACAGGGGGTATTGATGCATGTTTTGTGGACGAAACCCGTATTGCAGTGCCTACTAAGGACTATTCTATTCTGATCTACGACATTGGCAGTTCCACAATGTTGACCCAATTGATGGGCCATACCGATAATGTGTCATATATGGACTATTCGAGTCGATTGAAACTTCTTGTGACCCTGTCTGATGATTTGAGTATTCGTATTTGGAAAGGTGAATCCATAAACAGTGCTCAAATCATCTTGGGACATTCTCAAATCATCACCTCATGTCATTGGTTAAATCTGTCCCAATTTGTGGTGGATAACGTTGAATTGTTGTTGAGTACCTCATTGGATGGAAGTATTAGGATTTGGAACGTGTATAACGGAGAACTTTTGTTCTTACAGACAAATGAAGGTGGTGCTGCAATAATGCAACTGGCAGTTTCACCCAATTTGAAATGGTTAGCCACTGGTGATGTAGATGGAATAGTCACTGTATGGGATATCAGTGTGGAACTGTTGAATTCAAGATATAAATCTGCATCTAATTCAATAGCCGGTTTGAAAAGTTTTTGTCAGTTCCAACCAGATAACGTGGTAGATGGTGATTATGTCAGTTATGTCAGTTGGTCAAGGGATTCTAAAAAGATATCGGTGAGTTACAGTGAATCAGAGAGTGTTGTACTCATGATTTAAAAGATAGATTGTATACTAGTTGTAATATTACTTACTTAACCCTTATAAGGGATTGGATCGAATTGTGGTTCTGACAAGAAGTATTCATCTTCTTGGGTCAATTCTTCAACGTCTTGTGATGAGAGAGAAAAATCATAAATCTCAAAGAGTTCTTTCATGTGTTGAGGATCCACCAGTTTGACCAATGGAATGTACTTCTTCTCCAAACCATACCTTGCAAGAATTTGAGCAGGAGATTTGTTGTATTTTTTGCTCAACTTGGTCACAATAGGATCATTGAACTTTCTACCTCTGGTCAAAGGAGAATAAGCTTCGAGTAAGATTCCTTTGGAGTTACAGTATTCAACCACTGGTTTATGGGTGAGAAAAGGATGGAGTTGAATTTGATTAACTGCAGGTTTGATCTCAAAGTTTTCAAAGGCAAACAACTCTTCCAAATGTTGTACTCCGTAATTTGAAACTCCAATTGAGTGGATTTTATCAGGATGGTATTTGACATAGTCTTGAAGAGCCAACCAACTACCCAATCTTTTTTGCTTATTACTCAAAGGGTTGTGGATCAAAAACAAGTCGATATAATCTATGGAATGAGCCTTCAACAAAGACGTTTCAATTGCCTTTTTGGCAATCTCAAATCCATGCTGATCCGGACTCTCCAATTTGGTGGTGTAGAAAATCTCCGATCTTGGAACCCCTGATTCGTTTATGAACTTGGCAATACCTCTGACAACTTCACTTTCATTTCCATACTTCTGAGCAGAGTCTACATGTCTGAAACCAATTTTCAATGCCTGATATACAGCATCTTCTGCCTCCTCTGGAGGTATACAATAGGTACCGAAACCTAAAACAGGGATCTCGAACCCGGAGTTCAATTTATAGGTAGAATGTTGATTCAATTGAGTGGTAGCCATCTTTCTAGTTGTCTTTACTGCATTGAAAAATTCAAATACCCGTCTCATTTTATATCTTTGACAAGGGCAATCTAATTTATTTTCAGCAATCACCCCTTTTATTTGCTTTTGGGGGGTTAGGAGCAAAAAATAGGAAACAATACACGTCTAACAATAGGATTGTATCTCAATCGTAGATCTCTTATGCATAAGTTTGCTAAGGCCTATTTGACGCAAGAATAACCGTGCCATGAATAGAGAAGAGATTTTTCTTTTGTAGAATTTTATCATCATCCGTACTTCAATTTGATTAAATCTTAATCCGATTAAATCTCAATTAACTATTCGCGATTACGAATTGAAACTTGACCCGTAAAACTGAACTGCTATAACATTGTATAATACTAAACTACTTAATTCTCTGTAAACAAGTATCAGGTTCACTACACCCTACCCCCACCACCTGATCAAATTATTATTTCTAAACTCATCGATAATACAAACACCTAAGGCCGAATTTATTGAAGAAGCTCAGTACCAACTTGTGCTATATGACTCCGAAAAGGTAGAATAATACTGTACAAATGACATATATTAATACACACATATGAAGAAATCAAGTCTCGGAAGACTCTATGTTTTGTTTGTCATAGCCGGCATTGGTGAAGTTTTCACTTGCAACTTCAGCCAAGGCTGCCAATGAGAATAAACTACCGCTTGGAACCCTATTAGATTGTTGTTGTGGCTGGGTTGTAGATGGGAACGGTTGTGGTTGTGAGTAGAGGTGAGGTTTAGGTGGCTGCAGTGGTGCGAAGGAAGGTGCAGGAGCTGGGTCGCTGTTCAACAAACTCATGATTGAAGTTCTTGAAGGTGCAGGTTTTTGAGACTCAGACAAATGGTGCGATTCCAACCCACTGCTGAAAGTACGCAGAGGGAGTTGCGACACTTGTGGAGGAGATGGTGTATGCTCAAAGTACTGAGGTCTGTCATAGACACCAGACATACCATGTGTGATATCCTTCAAACTAGGTAGTTTTACCGACAGAGAAGAAGAAGATGGCAATTCATGAGCAACGTGTTGCTCTGGTGGAGAAATTGTAGAACCATCTACACCGGTTCTTCTCAAGTCTGCCTCTCTTGCAATTGCAACCCAATTGTTCTCGGAGTTGGCATTCTTGCTGTAGTAATTTCTCACCATGGTTGTGGTCTTTGTCTGGATTTTCTGTGCGATCAAATGCCATTCAGTACCGTATTCCGATAAAATGGTTGGGAATTTGTTTGCATCGTTGATGCTCCAGTAAGACGTGATATGTGGTGCCTTTTTATCCTTCTTCTTGCCTGTGGAATCCTCGCCCGGTTCTGAATGTTCCTCTTTAGGACTTTCTTCCAGCAGAAGAGACATAGATTCTTCCCGAGGCAGTTCTGGAGGCAGATCTGGAAGCTCCTCTGGGTCTTCTTTGACAGACTCTTTTACTTTGGTGCGTGGTTTCTTTGGCTTACGCTCGTTCTCCACAGCCAATTTCTCGTCTATTTCTGCAATCGTGAGGGAAGTCACAGCATTACCAGAAGGTCCAAAAGTTGGAGCCAGAGCTCTTTTACGTCTGCCTGTGTCGGTATACAACTCCTCCTGGTCAGCCTGCTGGTCAGTTTCGAAGTATTCAACGGTCTCGGAAGTACCAGAAGGTGTTTCTGTAGGCGTCACAGACTTGGATTTAACTGTCTGTTTGCCCTTTTTGGTAGCACTTGCTTTCCTTCCGGATCTCTTGTTCTTTGCCGCAACTAGCAGTTTGTAATTTGTGAATCTCTTGGTCCTGTAATAATGCAAAACGCATTCACGGGCGCTTCTTCTGTACTCCATTGTGGCTGAAATCTTGCCGAATCTCTTTGGATAAGACGAATATGCCTCACAGAACAGATTGTGTTCTTCTTCTGTGAAGTTATCGATCTTGTCGTTCTTCAATCTCAAATCACGTTCTGTCAAGTCGATCACCAAATTATTGGTAGATACAAATGCAAATGCCTTCTTCTCCACAGGGTTTAAAATCATATCTGGAATCGTTGCAGCTGCTTGTTTGGCCTTGAAGACGGGATCGTTTTCTTCTTCTTCTTTCATCCTTTGTAAAATCTCGTTGAACTCCAGTTCGCTGTTCACCACTCCTGTGTTTCTGTTTCTTCTACTGGTGGTTGTAGTTTCTGCAACAGAATTCTCTTCTTCTTCATTACTTGGTTCGGAAGGTTGAGGATGTAACCTCAGTAACTGGGATTCCATGAATTCAACTCTTTTCTTCCAATTCTGTTCACGTTCTTTGAATTCCAAGTACAACTTCCCACTCTTGATCATAACAGCATTGTTGATGTACTGGAATTTTTGCAACAATTTAGGTCTAATGGCCTGGTCATGGATCAAAAGATTGCTTTGGAAGAAGGGATACCTTGAGAAATCTTCGAGAGGAGATTCCACTCGGAGATAAGGAAGAGAAGAACGAACGGTATGTTTTGAATGTTCTTTCAACTCCCATAACTTTGCCTCTATCCTGTTCAATGGGAAAATATCACCATCAATGGTTGGAAGATAGTTTTCTTCAAGATCACAAGTTTCTAACATTTCATTTTTGGAAATTTCGGTGGCTTTTTCGATGATTTTGGTGATTTCAGACTTGGAAATTTCTTCTGACACCGGCTCGGGTACGAAATCTTCAGGTTTATAATCATCTTCTGATGATTCTTGTTGAGTTTCCTCCATAATAGAAGGTCTTCTTTCTTTAAAAGGTTCATTATCTTCGATAGAAAGTTTGTCTTTGAAAGATTCTTTATCTTCCATAATGGAAGGTCTTCTAGCTTGGGAAGATTCTTTATCTTCAAATGAAGGTCTTCTACCTTGGAAAGGTTCTTTATCTTCAATTGAAGGTCTTCTACCGTTGAAAGTTTCTCTTTCTTCGATTGAAGATCTTCTATCAGACTCTTTTTCTTCCATTGAAGGTCTTCTATCATAAGACTCTATCGAAGGTCTTCTGTCTCTGTAATACGACTCTTCTTCATGCTCGATTCTAGTCTCAGAAGTTCTTCTTTCATCACTTAAACTCGAGGACCTTCTCTCTTCTTTAGGCCTGATTGTTCCATATATCAAATCGTCATCTTCTTCTCTCTTGACATGGTCTCCACTGGGTTTACGATAATATCTGTTGTTATACCTCGATGGACCTCTACCTCTATAATTGGAGTCATATGAAGAACTTCTAGAAGAATCCGGTCTTTTTCTGGGTTGATCATATCTTTTAAATCCATTACTGGGTATTGCAGATGACGATGAAGGTCTATAATGGTCCACAGAAGTTGAAGGATTGATGGAAGAAGAAGAGTTGGATCTATAAGGAGGTTGATTATACCTTTTGGAATAGTTCCCATAGCCTTGGTATCTATTATATGAGCCGTATGAACCTTGTCTAGACTTTGGATAAGGTCTTTGCTCGGGATAACGACGAATTTCTTGGTTATTATTGGGAGCGCCATTCGATGGCAGACGATTATTGTTGTTATGTCTCCAAGAATCAGAAAACTTCCTTCTATCATCAGACGGAGGAGGTCCTTTTCTCTCTGACATTATATATATCAACAGACAATTAATCACAACTAAAACTCTTCAAATTTGAGCCAATTTTGTTCTCAATTCAGTTTTTAAAACTAAAAAAATTTGACTTTTTTTTTTAATTCGTTTTTCATTTTTTTTGAAACCTTGAAATTCGTTATTTTAATGCTTGAAAAAAAATGTGATTTTGAAGCTGAAAGAGGAAAAGGGGCAGACAGAAATGATAGGAGTCTTTAGGTTGAATGATTTTGAAAAGTGTTGAATATGAAATCATGGTATAATTAGCTTATCGATAAAGCTAATCAACTACTTGAATACTCAAGTACTTCAGTTGTAAAATGATTCTTCTTCTATTTGAAAAATAGTAAAAAAATGCCTTCAATCAGATTCGAACTGATGATCTCCTCATTACTAGTGAGGTGCCTTACCAACTTGGCCATAAAGGCTTTTTGTGGTTAATTAAGATAAATGATCTTTGAAGACCATAATGCGAATTAAAGAAAGTCGGTAAAGATAGATACAGATCCAGATGATCTAAAACAGAGATCCTAAATAATGATAAAATCTAAAGCAGATATAAACATCCATATATTAATGTGTATAAAATTCCAAAAAAAAAAAAGATTAGCTGTCTTGTCCAGCCTCCCTTTGCTTAGCCCCCTTACACCCGCCTAATTTTGTTGGTTCCCGCCTGTGGCTCCGCCGAACTTCCACCAAAAAGCTTAATTCCCCAATAATTTTTTTTTCTTTGTAAGCACTTCACCACTCACTACACTATGTTACGACTTCAAACGACCAAACCCACTTTGATAAGAAGATTTCAATCTTCTACACTCAAAGAACTCGATCCTGTTATCCTTGATGAGATATTTCAAAAAAACAAGAGTTCTTTTCTCAATAAAAAATCGAATAAACACAGTTCTAATGAACCACATGACCATGACCTCAGTGAAATTGATCGAAATCTCAAAGAATCAAAATCAAATTTACCTATTAACTTCAAATATTACCTTCGGAATCTATCAAACTTGGCAAATTTCAAACAATTGCCTTACAAATTCGGTGAAAATCAACTAATGGAATCTCCGATGGAAGAGGAATTAAAATCCATTTTATGGGAATTCAATGCCCCTATTAGATATGCATTTGGATATGGATCAGGGGTTTTCTCACAAGGATCCGAGAACAAACTGACTCAAATAGATCTAAACTTCTTAGTAACGTATCCGGATCATTGGCATTCTTTGAATTTATCTCAATTCCCACACCATTACAGTTTCTTAAAAAAATTTGGTGCTTCTTCAATTGCATCCGTACAAAATTTAGGTGCTGGTGTATATTTCAACCCATATGTCAAAGAATTGGGTAACAACAAACAGAACCTAGTTAAGTATGGTGTATCATCTGTACAAAATCTGTTGAACGATTTGATCAATTGGGATTCTTTATACCTTTCGGGTCGTCTTCATAAGCCTACTATGGTTTTGAGAAATTCAGCCAATATTTCTTTGGCCCAAAACTTGAATTTGATCAATGCCATTAGATTAAGTTTTTTGTTATTGGGACGTGAAAGGATTTCAGAATTCCAACTCTATGAAATGATCACTTCTTTATCATATAATGGAGATCCAAGGATGAAAATAGGTGGAGAAAATCCAAACAAGGTGAGAAATATTGTGAATAATCAACACAATTCTTTCAGAAAGATGTATCTTCCTCTCATCGAAACATATTTTGCTGATAACGTCATCATTGATAAATCATCTTCAGAACTCAAATTCGATATAAATCTTTCTACTGAATTCACTTCGATGATGATCGCTGAACTTCCAAAAAATTTCAGAAAGAGATTGTTCCAAAAATATACAACCAAGTACGGTAAAGAGTTACAACAGGACTTTGTGGCTCAACAGTTACTCAACCCAAAACTTCCAAGTGCTGATCAACAACATTTACCATTCAAAGATCTTCAAAATGTGAATGATTTGGAAAAAGTACCTACAGATGACTATGAGTATTTACCTACACATTTGAAAATGAGTGAATTTACAACTCAAATTGCCAAAGATCCACAACTCGAATTCAATTTGAACAAAACTTTACAAGAGATCATCTTCACTCCTCTGTTAATCCAAAGCTTAAAGGGTATTTTGACAGCTGGATTCATCAAATCTTTTGACTATGCCTTGGAGAAAAGATTGAAGTATAACAAATCTTTGAAATAGACTCTATTTATTCTCTTCTACTATATACAAATCTTTTTGTCCATATCTTTCTGCAATTATAACCACTAACCATTCGTAACAGATTTGGGTATTAACATCTTCGACAAAAGATAACAAACGGGCTATTTTTTTACCAAAAGCTCGTATTACAGCAAGATCGTTGTAACTCAAAACTTCAGGGATCATTACAAAAGTGATTAATATCCATTTGATGAAGTTCTTGTTGATTTTTTTACTGCACCATCGCTGATAAAGAGATATGAGTTTGATTTTATCACAAAGTTCGATATTCAACAAAATCTCGAGTGAAGGTTGGTTATTGACCACCAAAGACTTCCATTCTGCAATCGAAGATGGTAATTGTGTAGGATTCAGAGACATTTGGGAATATTTTACATACATTTCTTGATACATTGTCAAACAGTGTTGAGACCAAGGTTTGAAGTTTTGTTTTGACAGCAATGGGATTAAACTTGAGATGTTTGTAGGTTTAGCAATCAAATTGTCATCTTTATGAGGTTTTTTGAGTAAGCCTGTATTCAATTCCAGTTCGTGATGTACTACATTTAAGTACTCTTCTGGAGTTGATATCTTGGAGGAGTCTTTTAGAAGAAGATCGAGTCTTTCTTGAGGGAGATTATTGATATGGAAAGCGCGGTTTTGGTTGAATGAGGGATCGATTTCGGTGTTGTCAGATGTTGAGACTTGATTATATGATCTTTTATTCATTTTTAGACACAAGATGCTTGGTGAAAATGCATATTTAAATTTTCATAGTTAAGAATACATAGTTAAAAATACATAGTTAAAAATACATAGTTAAAAATACATAGTTAAGAGTACAAGTTAAAAGTGCAAGTTAATTACATAGCTATCATAATCAAGACTTAGATTGGTTAAATCTACATAGTGAAATTTGCACAGTTTAGATAGTGACATCTAGTGAAATTTACATACTTAAAATACATACTTAAAATACATACTTAAAATACATACTTAAGAGTACAAGTTAAAAGTGCAAGTTAAGAAATGAAAAATTCAAATAATCAAAGACTTAAGACTCATATAAAGATCTCCAATCAATACCACCTCCTCTTCAATAATCATCAACACAATATCTAACTCTAAATATCAATAATTTCAACCATTCATCAATTAACCTTATATACACTCCCTAAGCTGTCTTGGTTCTCTTTGGAACAATCCCAGGTTTCAATTTAAGCTTTCTTATCACAGTCTCATCAAACTTGGAATCACAAATAGGACATTTATGATCTTTAGGAATGATACTCAATATACATAAACATACACTGCACACATAACCAATATCTATGACTCGATGAGTGATGAAACAAGAAGCTCTAAAATCGATTTTAGAATCTGTAGGAAGAACCAATACTTGTCTCAAAGATGGATCGATAAAGAAAGCACTTGCAAGATACTGAACAAGACCTTTAGGCTTCTCAATCAATTGATAAACTCCTTGTGTCGAATCACTGGCCTGTTGGAGGAAAATGGACGGAGATCCAAATTTGACAACGTCAATGGGGACTTTCATCTTCTGAGCTGCAAAAACACAGTTCAAAGTGGAGATATAAGGTAAACTGACATCGTCACTGACAGCCAAAACCAAAATTCTGGATCTTAGTTGTTGATCTTCGTTTTTATACGCCTTGTTAATATGGCTCAAAGCCATCGACAAGGCACCTGACATTGAATTCCGAAAGTTCCCAATTGATCCGGCTTTTTTCTCTTGCAGACACAAGATCTCAAATAACTCAGAAATTATAATTTCATCGACATATCGAAATTGTCTATATACATTTGGATCGATTTTATGGGTTGGGGTCATTTTACTGGAAGAAACCTTTGGATATAAGAACCTTGCACCGTGGCCATTGCCTGCAAAGTCATTCGCCACAAGTACAGACACCTTATTGGAAGAATGCAACAGAAGATGAGAGTTTAGAAGTACACAGATCGATTCTGTCACTTGATGAATATCGATTTTGTCTCGTAGTTCAAACCATTTTAATGGATTTATATCAATTATGACAGTGAGAAGAGAAGGTGTTTCGGTGATGAAAGTGTTGGTTTTTTGTAGATCTTCAACTTGGAAGTTTCTATCGGCAATTTCATCCATTTTAGTGGGTGATGGACCAAGAAATAGATGATTTTATGAGTTAATTGGTCAAAATGGTGAAAAATTCAAATATTTAAAAATGTAAAAATATGAAAAAGACTTAAAAACTTGTCAAAAAAAGATGGAAATTTTAAAAAATAAAAAAAAAAAAATATCTACACCAAATTCAGTAATTCCTATTTAGGAACTTTTCATCCACCCAAAAAGGAAATCACCAATTGGACGAACCAACGTCAATGGCACCATCAAACAAGATTAGAGCTGAAAAAGTCGTGCCTTATGTGCATGTTCCAGTAGAACCAAGAACTTCCACATCTAATGTGATGTCTCAAAGTATGCCTATGGCTGCCATGTTTTTGAAAAACAAGCCAATTGCCTGGTCTTCATTGTTCTTGGCCGTCCAACTGTACGTCAATGAACCCAAAATTAAACCAGCAGATCACAACGTTGATTCTTCTGCCATGCCAACTCAACCCCCATTGTTCCAGATCCTGTTTGCCTTCATCTCCTTACTCGCCTGTTATATGGATATCGTCTTCCCACCGGCTCTGCCAAAGTTGAAACAAGCCGCCGAAACTGTAGCCACCGCTGTTGCCGAAGCCACTAAATAGTTTTTTTATTAATCTACTTTCTATCTACTCTTGACTCATCAGGATCTATCTTGAAGATCTTGTCCGGATTGAACAATCGATAAGGATCCAAAGACATCTTCAACTTCCTCATCAAATCCACACTGGATTGTCCAATTTCTTCAATGAGAAATTCTCTTTTACCAATTCCAACTCCATGTTCTCCACTACATGTTCCTCCATATGATATCAGACGAGAAGCCATTCTATCAATTACAGCTTCCAGAACATGTAACTTCTCCGGTGGGAAGATCACCAAGGCATGAAAGTTCCCATCAGCCAGATGAGCCACTACAGTAGTGAGAAGTCCATGATCTTCTATGTCTTTCACTGTAGCTTCTATGGCTTCGGTAAGTTTACTTACTGGGACTGCAGAATCCGTGGGACAAAACTTCATCTCAGGATTCAACTTCTTGGCCCAATCGATCGAAATCCAAAGCTGGGATTTTCGAACGTCCCAAATATCCAGTTTGGCTTCTTCTGAGTATGCCACTTCGTAGTTAGATCCTCCGTTTTGGTTACAGATGTCCTTGACTGCTTTGGCAACGTCTTTCAATTGACTCTTAGTACCCCCAATCTTGAACAAGAGTAAGTTCTTATCGGTGTATTTTCTCTTTGTAACGTCCATTTCTTTGATCACTTTCATTTGACGAGAGTCTAGTAATTCACATGAAGTCAATTGGATTCCTTGTTTGAAGATATCAATCACCGAATTGGTGGCATCTTTAAGACTGTCAAAATTGATCATGGCAACAATCTCATGTTCCGGCTTCACATGGAGCTTCAAAGTGGCCTCAACAATTATACCTAGTGTTCCCTCACTGCCGATGAACAAGTTGGTCAAGTTGTAACCAGCAGAAGATTTCCGAGGTCTATTTTTGGTGTTGACGATGGTTCCATCTGCAAGAACCACTTTGAGACCAATTACATTGTCTTTTGAGGCTCCATATCTACAGGCCAAAGGACCAGAAGCATTAGTGGCACACATTCCACCTACTAAAGCTCCTGTGCAAGCATCAGGACCAAATACCAAGTTCTTCTCGGCCAAATACTCGTTGAGAGCACAGGCATTGATCCCGGGACCCACAACAACGTCCAAGTCGTCTTCATGTAGCTCGATGATCTGGTCCATGAGACTGATGTCTATGGCAATTCCTTTCTTCGTGGGGATCATGTGGCCTTCAATAGAGGTCTTACCAGCAATTGGCATCATGGGGATCTTGTACTTGTAACAAATCTTGACAATTCTTTGTACTTCCTCCGTGTTTTTGGGATAAGTCACGAGATAAGGTCTTTCGTCGTCGTTGGGTTTGTGGAAGTTGGAATTATTATCCGAATGATCCAACAAATCTGCTTCGTCTGCCGAAAGTCTATCGGCATCGATGAATTGTTTGATCTCTTCGATTGCTGCACTGACTTCTCTTGGAGATGCATAAACAGGCAGCACAATATCATCCAACGGAAGAGTCGACTTCAAATTCATGTTTTTGTACAATTCCGAACCGTACCAACCAATACAACCGGCCAGTAATGATGAAACCACTACGGTGATAAATGAAGACTCAATGGCTTCCAATCTTGTTTTTGTAGAGTATCTACATACTCTATTTAAATTCTGGCTGAAAGCAACCTTTCGAAAAGGTCGCAAACTTCTCAAAAACATCATTCAACGATTTTCACCAATTTTTCACTCTTGTAAATTTTTTTTCAACGGTTTTTTTTTTTTCGATAAGATAAGAAAAATTCCCAAAAAGGAAATTGATAAGAGATAAGGATGAATTTTCACTCACCAATGTCTTCGAACCACTCAGAAGGTTTTTCGGCAATGAATTGATCCATCAACTGTTTGCATTCGATATCTTTCAAATTGATCACTTCACAACCTCTTGATCTCAAATAGTCTTCGCCTCCAATGAATGTCTCATTTTCTCCCATAACAATACGCTTGATTCCATACATAAGACATGCACCAGTACACATATCACATGGACTCAAAGTCGTATACATCTAAAAGTTAGCTTTGCGCTCCATGAAAAAAAAACACACTTACAGTGCAATCTTTATACGCTTTACCCGGTAATCTTCCTGCATTTTCTAAACATGACATTTCTCCATGTAAAGTAGCAGATCCTTTTTGAATTCTTTCATTGTGCCCTTTACCAAGAACTTCTCCTTTACTGTTAATCAATGCAGCTCCTAGACGTTATCTAAATCTTCAGCTCAAATCATTTCTAACATACCAATTGGAATACCACCTTCTTTTAAACCTTTGAATTAGCAATTTCTACAACATTTAAATTCCACTCACTGATTCTAGCCTGTTCTTTGGCAATTTCTAATCCTTTGACGTCATCAAAACTCATCTTTGAACTGGTTGATTTTTAGTCAAATTTTTCACTAATTATTTCCTAATCGGGAAGTTCTTAGAGCTCATTGAGTCTCTTTCTGTTGACTGTACTATAGTCTCTAGGGCTTACCACTAAACCTTTACCTTTGACTGCACCTCTGTAAATCGTTTCTAAGATATCTATAAGTTCTTGTTTGTCACTAAGAACAAAATTGAGTTTATTGTTATTCCCTGTACCAAAATCACACATCTAAAAAGTTAGTAGTGTCTTAAACCAATTTTCTTACTCACCATATGTTTATTCCTGAAGAAAAACATGATCGTCATTGGATCATAAAGTTCATACATCTTTTAGTTAGTAAATTTCTTCTGCATGGGATATGTTAAAATACTCACTTGATTGAAGTCGGGTACTTGATCGATATCACAGAGATAGATAACAGCAAAGTTTCTCACTTTTTCTGCAATTCCATAAAGCATTTCATCCATGATCATACAATCACGATCATAATCTCTACCGAATCTTATAACGACTAACTTCTCATCTTCTGCAAGAATGGCTTGGTCTACATGCCTATTTGTTAGTAACTTCTTTCTGTATTAACCTACTCACCATCCAGTCTTCAAATGTGTTAAAAATACACTTCCCATCTACTTTTATTGTCCTTCTACTCGCTCGAATTTAACTCTTAAGGTTAAATTTTGAAGATGAGATGCAAAAAAAAAAAAATTTACAAAAAATGCCTTCAATCAGATTCGAACTGATGATCTCCTCATTACTAGTGAGGTGCCTTACCAACTTGGCCATAAAGGCTTATACGAATTTGCAAGAGAAATCAAAGATTCATAGGGATGTACAGGATGTGTCATATTAAGATTTGAGATAGTAAATGAACCAGAACATATTCAAGATTTTTTTCTTTGTAGAACGAATCCTGTGAGTGAAAATTTCAAGCCATATTCAATATTTTGAGTTTTACTCATTGAATTCCAAAACTGAGTGCTGTTCTTTAGAATTAATTCTTTGAATATAAAAATCATATAACTCCTTTTATTGAAAATCATATCAAAATAATATGCAGTACATAAATAAAATGACTAGATCACATCTGAGCATCACATTAACACATTCAACATCAATCTCTATTTGGAGAAGTCCTTTTGATTTAGCTCCATTACCTAAACAGAAGATTGATAATCTGCTAATATTTCCGAATCGAGCCAAACCCCCAAAATCAACTCCAATGAGTAACATTTCTTTCTTCATCTCCAACTATAAGGTCATACTGACCGAATTTTCTACCATTTTCATCAACATATGACTTGAGTATCATTTTAACAGCAGTAGGAGCACTAAAACACTCAAACTCTTTCATCAATCCAACTTTCCATTCTCCCAGTGCCAGTTTCAACTCGTGCAAGTAAACTTTGTTGGCACTTGCCAATACAAAAATGCTCGATCTTTGCCAATATTCGTTACTGAGATGTAGATTTGATTCCGGCTGTGCAAATTCAACACAAGAAATACTTTCTTTCAGAAATCCTTCGACTATCAATTCTCCATTGAGAGTTAAAACCAGGAAAGAGTTTCCAGAGGTCAACAATATCTTACCAGAATCTTGTGAAAAGGCAACACATTGGACATGAGAAAGACTGCTGGATATTTCTCTTATAAAGGACAATCTCACATTATCCCACAAGTATACTTTGCCCAGCTTATCAAGCGTTAAAGTGGTATTGAATCCCGAAGAAATTTTCACATCAATTATCAGACTCAAATGACCTTTAAAACTTCCTTGATATTCAAGACTATCATGCTTGAAATCCAAAAAGTTCCCAATGTTATCCTTTCGTGAAATATTACGGTTACCAAATGATTTGACAGAGTGTTTCCAAATATGGATTGAGCCATCTTCTGCACCTGTGAGAATCAATTTAGGTCCAAATGAGACTAAAATTGTAATCGGTGTATGGTGGAGTTCTTCAAAAACATACCCATTCGCCTCTAGAGTGCCGACCTCAACTGACTTGTAACAAAGATCACCATCTGTCATTAATAACGAGGATCTTGGAACCCACAACTTTTCCTTTGTTCTCCATTCAAAAGAGGTAATGTTAGAACAATTACTTTTGATCTGTTTAACCGGTTCAGATCTCATCAACTTGTAATCCAATCTAGGATAGTGGAGCACTTCACGAGCCGGATGTGGTCTTGTGAAAAGTTGTTGAGGAGTTTGCCCAAAATTGTGAATGATTCCCGTCATGGCACGTCTTTCCATATCATCTTCAATCTTATCCAAGTCAATAGCTCCATTGTAACTTAAATGATGGAAAACATTAGTGGCATCTATCGCAGCTTGTCCTGTTTGTTTGAAACCAAAGATCAAATCGATCCATTCGTTTAGATGAGACGAAACATAGGGACTTTCTAAAGCCTCCCTATTCTTCTGGATGAAAAGTTTAGCATCTCCCTCAGCCCATGGAGGTAAAATGACATCGTCAACTCTAGTTCCGTCTTGCAATGACCCGAAATCAAACCCATTCGAATTCGTTAAAAATTCTGGAAGATAGAAAAACTCAGGTATGAGTTCTCTAACATCTGTGGTGTTCTCCTTCAGAGCAGAATTCCATGCCTTGGCTACTGAATAAAAAGACCTATCAGCGTGGTCAAATTTACCTCCTTGAAGTAAAAGGTAAGATTGCACATAAGGTTCTAATCTGATAAGGTAATGAGTGACAATCATGGCAGAAGAATAATGAGTTCCATAATGGAATGGAGGGGAATTAGGATCGTTCAAGCTGGCAAGGGCTTCAAAACGTTCGATAAAAGTTTGTTCCCTGTGCGAGCCTTGACCCCCCATTGGCTTTGTCAAGTCTCTAAAACTAGAGGGATCATTCAAATCAAGTTCTTCACTTGTATAGTCGGAAAGAACCCAAGGAAACACTGGATATTGTGTCAAATCATTGAAAGTTCGACCCGCCAAAGTGTTGACAATCATGAGATAATAGAAATTGGAAATTTCCCCTCTCTGCCATTTCTTGGTGATCGACAGAATAGTATTACCATTGAAAAATGAGAAACCAAAAAACTTTGGAGATGGTCCAGTGGGATTGGTGGTCAGTTTTAAAGCCAAAGAGAGATCTGAATCTGAAATCTTCCCAGTAGCCAAGCTGGATAACCTTGAATGGATCGAATCTCTCAATTTTCCAGCTTTACAGGTGATCAAAAAGCTTGTTCCATCACTGAAAAATAGTTCAAGAGCAACATCTCTGAGTAAAAATTGTCTCTTTGAAACAGAACTCAATTTACTCAACTCAAAGTGTTTTGTGACTTTTGTCTTCGACTTATTTGTTTTGTTAGGTCCCAAAAGAAGTTGTAAATATGGATCTCTTTCCTCTTGTGGAGCGTCGTCAATATCCAAAATTTCACCATTGGTTTCCAGATGGAAATAGTTCTCAACTATGTATAAATGAGTTTTGCCCAAGATGAGAATGGATTCTATAAAGTTGAGTCCTACAATTTGACTGATGTTCCACAAATCTACAATCTTGTCACCAGCAAACAAACTTCGCAAAACTTTCCTGTTTCGATCTTCTTGAATAAGTTCAGACTCTGCTGGGTCGTCTATCACTTCAAAAGATGCGATCAAGTCGGCCGAGCTGATACTTGAAGCACGAGGGTGTATATTAGGTTTTTGCAACGGAATTTCAACAGTCTCTTCAAAAACTTCATTGATATTTGACTGATATTCTCGAACAATTCTTCTCCTCATACGACTTCTTCCCTCAACTGAATCGACCGCCCAGAGCATTCCTTCAGTGTCATTGACATCGAGAATTCTGCGAGCTTCATTACGTATTTCGTTGTACACGTTGATGTAAAACTGAAGGTTATCTTCGTAGTCTTGAATATGTCTTGCATACTTAATGTTTTCAGTAGAGACTAGAGACATCCTCCATTTAGCATTATCTTCTTGAAATGAATGGATCAAGTCTTGTGACTTTTCATGTATGGCTATGCTTGCAAGTAAGCTTTCAATTGAATGCAATTGTATATGCTGCTGCCGTTGGAAAGCATCTGATACTTTTTCCATCCCTTTGAGGACTTCTTCATCACTACAAGTCAAGAGATCGGCGAAGAAGGCATTTAACTCTTTAGTTTCATGTTGAGAAATGTTCTCCGAGACCTGATGAAGTTGATCATTTTTATAGAGACAAATCATTCTGAGCACGTTGATCGATAGAGCTTTAAATTCTTCATCATCGAATTCCTGACATTTTTGATAAATAGCCACGATGAGCAGTGAAGTGGTTTCAACTGAGCTGTTCATCAAATAATCTTGATGGAAAGTCAAATCTTTAGCCAATTTGGAAGCTATAGTTATATCGGCCAGATTCTGATATAATTTCACAACCATCTTTCCTTGTAATGTCTTCAATTTCTGAGATGCACTAACACTGTTGAGAGACTCCAAAAAGGCACAAGACAAATTTTGGTCATACAGTGTTTCTGCCATCGAAGAGACGAACTCTTCAACGAATGCTACAGCTGTGTGTTGAAACCACAGTTCTGAGAAAAGTTCAGCAAGCATCGGTTCAAAGTCGATAAAATGTTGGACAATTTTAGGATAAATAAGGCACCTGACCACAAGTAAATCATTTTTGTTTAAAAGATTCAAAAACTGATCGAAATGCCCATTTCTTTCGAAAACCATCTCAATACAGAGATTGGCAAAAGCCTCCACGAGAACAGGATCAGGGAATGATCGGATGATAAGTAAGAACCCTCTGATACAAACAGGATCTGAGATATAGACCTCTTTAAGACAAGGGATATCCAAAACCATCTCAAAGCTCTCAGCAAAACGTTTAACGGATGAAGAATCTTCAGCAATCAATGCCTCTAAAACACAGATGAATTCAGGCATCACGATGGAAATTTTACTCTTCCGCTTAACAAGACGGGAACAAAACTGGACAAGATCACAACCGAGATCTTGTGATTGAAAGATTCCAAAAGCTCCGCTGAATAAAATGACATGAATCTCAGGATCTTTCCACCATTTCTTCAAAAGATAGATGAGGATTTCCAAGCCGTTGTGATTCATGAAACTTTTATAGAATTGTGAACCAGAAATTGAAAACATCCTGATCAACAATCTCAAGGAGAGTTTGATGACCTTCAGATCTGAATCTTCCAAAAGTAATAAAATCCAACGAATGCTGATGGTTTTCGAAAGTTTTTTGTAGAAAAGAGCAGCATTGTTGGTATTATTGGCAGAGGCCAAACTCGCATTGATCATTGAAGGATCGCAGAGAAACGAAACCAAGGCCTCGAGAGCACATAGACCACACAGATGTTGTAAAGTGGTGATGTCGAATCTTTCCTTGTTAAGGGCATATATGATGTACAGAGACAAAGATCTCATTATCTCGGAACTTGGATTGGCTTTGATCAATATGAGCAAAGAACTATGCAGAATTGGAAGAATGGCTTTTTCGAAAGATTCATTCTTCATGGCTTGAATAAAACGTTTGATCACTCTCATTTTGACCAACTTATTGATGTTGTCAAGGCTGTAATTACTCTCCTGGAAAAAGACAGTGAACTGGAACAAAAGAAATTTGAAAGTCTCTTTGTTCTTTAGCTTCCATATATCGAAATCTAGAATAAGAGATCGATAAGCCAGGGGATTTAGAAGGACCGAATCGATCGGCGAATCATAATTATAACCAATGAATCTCAAGATCTGATCCAAGAGTTTCAAATCGATCAAAGATTTTTTCGTCTTGAGAAGTGTTTCAAGTAATTCATAACCATTTTGTTTTTCAAACTCCATCATGGCTCTCCAATCATTACTGATGAAGTCCAAAACAAGTTTCACAGAATCATTTAGTTCATCTGAGGTTGTAGCAGTTTCCACAAGTCTCAAGGTCAATGGTATACCACCTATAGATTGGAGCAAAGATCTCAGACAAGCTCTTGTCTCAAGTTGAGGTTTTCCAAACACTATATAAGCAAAAGTCTTGACCAAGTTGTTTCCAGCCAAGAGTTTCACTGTTTCTAAAGAGGAGATTGGAGTCGTGAGAATATCACCATTCAAATGATTTTTCACATGGAACGATATCACAATTGAATCTTGATCTAAATTCAATTTCCCATTTTTCAACAAAAGCTGATGAACGTTATCAAATTTTAACAAGTCCTGTCTCGAGAAATCTTCCACTTTGAAATCAGATTTCACAGCTGCATGCATACTAAGCTCCTTCAACTTTAATTCGAATTTATTTCTCAGAACATAACTCAAAAATTTGGAAATGTCATGATCAAGAAATTTACCGGAATATGAAGGTCCTAAATGATACGACAACAAGATCCAAGGATGAGGTTGTAATGAGTTTATGAGTAACAAATTGGCAAAGTCAAAAGACTGGCAATATCCTTTGTTACATAGAAGAATGCTAAAAGGTTTCACCGGTGAAGTAAAAGACACAGATTGTATGAACTCTCCATTGACATAGAGATTGAATTTACCAGAAGAATATGTCAATACGAAATGATACAACACATTTGGTTCAAAGAGATAAGAGTCGAATATGACATCATTCAAGTATAATCTACCATTCTGTATTGAAAATGAGGCAAACGAAGACTCCAGGAATTTTGTGCCTGTTATTTCTTCCGAATCGGAAGTGAATCGGATCCAACTTTGAAATGTGAAGGCCTTCTCATACCTATGGGAAGACACAAAGTTGACAGAATCTGTCGTGAGATGAACCAAATTAGTCTCAGTACTCTCTTCGACAAGTTTATTCAAAAATTGTAACCATTTAATAGAATCGATCGAGAGTCTTACGAGTTGTAATAGCTGTTTTTGGTCGAAATAAACTTCTTTCAAAGAGATTTTGGAAACCAGATCAAGAATACATTCGTCTATAATCTCATCATTTGTCAATTGAATCTTCAACCGACTCAATATCGTATCAATCTCCATCTCCATCTCCATCTCCAGCACCATTCTAATTTAACCTTTTCGAATTTCCCAAAAACGTATTTCCGTTTTTGGTTTCTTATCGGTGGAAAAATTTGAAAAATTACCCCAAGTTGACTACCCCACATCATGGCCACGATTACGATAATTGGATCAATTAACTACGATCTTGTTACTTACATAGACACGATTGCAGGAGCCGGTGAGACCAAAACGGCGAACTCTTTTGAAACTCATTTTGGAGGTAAAGGCTTGAACCAAGCCATTGCAACGGCTAAACTTTTACCTTTGAAATCCGGGGTAAAAGTACAGATGTGTGGTAACGTTGGAGATGACTCTTTTGGGCCAATTTTAAAAGAATATCTCACCAATGAAGGCGTAAATGTTGACTTCGTCAAGACAATTCCTAAAGAAAGTACAGGTGTTGCTGTTATCATTGTTGAAGAGAAGTTGAACGGAGAAAACCGTATTTTGATAACGGCCGGTGCAAATGGGAAACTTTTACCGACTCCAGAGGAGTACGAAAGATTGTTCCCAAAAGTAGGTTTACAGTTCGTTATTTTGGAGAACGAAACTCCTAATACTTTAGAGACAATTGAATGGTTGAGTGAGAACCGGCCAGAGGTCAATATCGGTTACAATCCATCGCCTTTTGTCAACCATGAAAAAGGGGTTTATGCCAAAATTGATATTCTCGTAGTTAACGAAACGGAGGCTTTGATGTGCTCCGAAAACATCTTGAGTGATGAAGAATTGGCTGATTTCCAAGACCAAATTGCCAAAGACCGTGTCACCGGGTTTTCCAAATTGGCCCAAAAATTGGCTTCTTCGATCAAACAGACAAATCTGAACCTCTGTATAGTCACTTTGGGATCCAAAGGAGCTCTTTACTCTTCCAAGGGAACCACCAAATTCTTCCCCCTGACCACAATTCCAAAAGAGTTGGTTGTTGACACCACTGGAGCCGGGGACACTTTTCTAGGAGGGGTGATTTCTCAATTGAGTTTGGGGAATTCTATTGAACAGGCAATGGTATTTGCTTCAAAGGCAAGTGCATTGACTGTTCAAAGTAAAGGAGCTGCTGAGGCCATCCCCCACTACAAGGACTTGAAATAAATAGTTTCTATTAATTAAAATCTGCCTCTGTTATATCAGACTTCAGACACATCTGTGAAAAGATGCCTCCCCTTTTGTATAAATTGATTGGAGAATCAAACTCTGCCACTTCTCCTTGGTCCAAGACCAAAATTCTGTCATAGTTGATGATCGTCTTGAGTCGATGGGCAATGCACAAAATTGTGCAATGAGAAAATTCTCTGACAATGGCAGCTTGGATCTTAGAATCGGTTTCATAATCGACACTAGATGTGGCTTCATCCAAAACCAAGATTTTGGAGTTCCTCACCACGGCTCTGGCCAATGCAATGAGTTGTCTTTCACCCAACGAGAAGTTGATTCCTTCATCTTCGACATGTTGATCCAAGTGGAACTTGTGGCAGTTTGGATCAAGTTTTGATTGAGCTTTGACCTTGGCCATTGAATCTTCAGGGATCAATCCACTTCTACGAAGAGCATCCCACAAGGCTTCGTCATCGTATGATCCAAATGGATCTAAATTAGAACGAACAGAACCTCCGAATAAAACCGGATCTTGTGGGATAATGGACAACTTTGAACGTAGATCACGAAGACCTATTTTACTACAGTCGACCCCATCTATGGTCAAAGTTCCACTAGAGAGCTCTGAGATTCGATAAAGTGCAGTCATGATCGAAGACTTTCCTGCTCCTGTTCTACCACAGATACCAATCTTTTCATGGGGTTGAATTTCAAGAGAGATGTTTTTCAAAACCAAAGGTAACTCAGGTCTATATGCCAAAGAGACATTCTTGAAGCTGATACTTCCTTCTTCTGGCCATGTATCTCTTGGTTTGGTGTCCGAAATCTCAAATGGACCTTCAGTGTCCAAATCAAAGGCATATTCATACAATCTCTCTGCAGAGTTCATATCGATTTCCACTCTTGTAGTGGACCGAATCAACAAAGAAAGAAGATTGGGAATCTGTAAGATGTACGAAACCAACAAACCTGTGGATGCAGCTGAGATATGGAACTGTCTTGTGACTGCCAATAAAGTGATGATCAAAGCCAATGTACCACTAATAAGAGTCAAATTAACACCTAACCATCTTTGGTTGGCAATTGTAATAAAATAAGCCTCATTCATCACATCTGTAGAGCGACTGTTCTTCGTTAAAAACATCATATCTGCTTTGTAGGCCCTTATTGTGTCCATACCACTCAAAGTTTCGTTGAAGTTGTTATAGACAAGAGATCTCTTGACAGCTTCCAAACGTTTCACCTCTCTTGAAGATGCCTGGTAAAAATTGGCCATCATGCTGTAGATCAACAACAATGGAGGCACAGCAATGGCGAACCAAGGGAGATAGATGATACACAAAATAATGACACCGACAATGTTAGCACCTTGATAGATTGCCAATCTCAATTGTTCCACAAGTTCATTATCCAAAGAATCTGTATCTTTACTGAATCTGTTCAAAATACGTCCCAAAGGAGTGGTATCGATATAGGCCATTGGAACTTGCATCATTTTCTCCACAGCTCTGATGTTTAGGAATTTGGAAGCACGATTAGCAGCATATACGAGTAATGAGTACTCGGCAGAGACGAGAATCACCGTCAAAAACGTGAACATGATATATAACCCAGTATAGAAAGATTCTGGCCTATTAAACTTCTCATCTGTCCAAAAGGAAAGCCAATTATTGGTGAAAATCTGAGTGAACGTGGTGAGGACAACGGTGGCTATGAAAATTGGAAGAAAAGCCGGGCCAAAAACACCAGATCCCAATTCGACATATTTCTTGTAGACATCGAACTTGATACCATTGACGGCTTTTCCTTCTTGTTTGACAATCCGACCATCGACAAGAGTTCTTTGACGTTTGATCTCTTCTTCCTCTTCAACTTCTTTCTCTTCTTCTTCTTCCTCCTGGGTCCTTGCCACAGAGAACTTCATCAAATCTGCAAAAGCTTGGTTGGAATTGATCAATTCGTCGAGAGAACCAACATCTGCAGTTCCGTCGCTGTTCAAAAACACAACTTTGTCTGCAGAGCCAATCAACGACAACTGATGAGTAGCCAAGATTCTTGTTTTGTTCAGTAACACCCCCATGATACATTCGTCAACGATATCACGACCCACTTTGGCATCTACAGCACTCAACACGTCGTCCAATAAGACGATATCTTTATCGGCATATACGGCTCTTGCCAAGCTGATACGTGCCTTTTGGCCTCCTGAAAGTGTGATTCCACGTTCTCCAATCTCAGTTTGATCTCCCAGAGGTAAAACTTTGAGGTCCGGTAAAAGGCAACAGGCCAGGATGATTTGGTTATATTTGGCTTCATCGTATGGCTGTCCAAATGTGATGTTATCTCTGACTGTGGCATTCTGGACCCAAGGCTCACCACAGAGTAACAAGGACCCATTGACACGGAGCATTCCAGAAGTTCTGTGCATAAAACCTGCAATTGCCTGTAAAAGAGACGACTTCCCACTACCAATGAGACCGGTGATGACGACAAACTCTCCTTGGGAAATGGATAAATCAATGTCGAAAAGACCTGCAAATTTGGATCCTTCTTCTTTGGTTGTCGTTTCCCAAGTTTGTGTCTTTTCAATGCTCTCTGCCATGGTGTGAGAAGAGTCCATATCATCTGAATCAAAAGTCTTCCATTCGAAATGGGCGTTCTTCACCAAGATAGCCAAGTTCTTCTCTTTGAGTTCTGCCACGTCTTCAGTGGTGATTCGAGCCTCTGCAGCATCGTACTCACCACACTCCAAAAGTTCTCTGACTCTTCCAATGGCAACGAGGGCATCAGAACCACTGGCCAAGATCAAGGGAAGATTTGTGGCTTGTTGTGAAACAACGTTGAACAAACTCAAAGAAGAAAAGATGTCTCCGGCATTTTTGGAACCTCTGATTGCAAACATGACAAGAAAGGAAACCATTGATGAAAGTTGTGGAAGAGAAGTTGTCAATGCTGTTGTGGCAGCTCTGTACAATTGCATCTTCAAGGTGTACTTCATCTCTTGAGATCTCTGACCACGGATCTGATCATAGTAAGAAGGTTCCCAGGAATAGAATTTGATGATCTTCATATTGGTCAAAGTCTCCTTCATGAGTTGAATACGTCTATCGGTGAACTTGACGATCATCTTTCTGTATCTGAATAATCTCTTGGTGGCCCAGCCCAAGAAGAACAAACAAATCACAAAGAGAGCAATACCTGTCAATCCTGCAACACCTATATTGACGAGTAAGAGCACCACTGCGATGGTGGCAGAAAAAGGGAACCCAAAGGCTATTGGTTGAAGGCCAATTGCCATGTCCACTCTGGACAAATCCGTAGTCATGATAGATGTGATCTTACCTGTGGGGAAATTGTGTCTCGCTGTGGAGTTCAATTTGAACGATTTCTCCAAAATGGCTTTTGTAAGAACAGCTTTGACCTTGGCACCAACCATCATGGCACTGTGAAACATGTGATTACTGACTATACCTGAAAACACCACCAAAACGGTGGATCCAATGGCATAACCAATTCCTGTCCCCACATTAACTTTTTCGTTCAAAGATCTTTTTTGTACAAAGTTGATCAAAGATTTCGACAAAAGGGGGTTAAGGGTCAAGACAAGGTTATTCAATAGAGAGCATACGAGGGCCAAAGAGAATTCCCATTTAAAAGTGTCCCAAAGGGCTAAAGCAAGTGAGTATTTAGGGAAAGTGCAACCTCTGTCGTCCTCTGAATTGTACAAACCTGCACCTTTCAACCTTTGAACTTCTAAATCGTGCAGTTCTCTTGCAGTTTTGGTACGGATGTCGAAATACATACAGAATTTTACATACATGGAATCCACTTCGAGATCGGAATCCAAATACCACAAATCTTCAGGTTGTAAAGTTCTGGAATATCCCGTCTTCATCACGGGTAAAATCCATACAAAGAATATCTGTGAAAAAATATTGGCATGGTACAATGGATAAGGTTTCCTCTCTTCGGGTAATGGAAGAGGTTTGATATTACGGCCAAACAAAAAAGAATACAATCTTTTCTGAGGTATCACACCTTCTGTCACTCGTCCGTTCTTATCCATCTGTGTCCCTGCAACCGGCAGCCGTTCCGTTTTTATACCCATGCAGGTCAAAAAAGCTTAATTTTTTTTTTTTAAATCGAGCCTCATCGGCGATAGGAGATAAATCCGGAGATTATTTCGGCGAAAGAAGTATCCCTTTTTTAGTGCAAGAGATGGGAGACTCTTTTGGCGGACAAGGAGATGGCTTTTTGGATTAAATCTTGGGTGATGATGACGTCTTTGTTACCGTTGATGATGTTCAAAGAGTTGATTTTATGGTTTTGGGTCATTACAACGTTGATACGACTGGTCGTGCATATCTCTTCTGCATCCCCTTCGATATCTGCAAGTAAAATGTTATTGGAGACGATTCCAAAAGTGACAGACCAATCTAAATTGGTGTGGATGATGCTTAGTGGGGTATTGAGTCGTGGATGACATACCAATTTATGATTTTCTTGTATCACTGTGTTTCTGTTCTTCGTCTGAACTCTTAGGTCTGTGACTGTTTCATCTATGTATATGACAGGTAATAAAACTTTTTGTAGTGCAGAAATTACAGATCCATAACACGCATCGAACAAAGGTCCACTTCTTGAAAAAACTTGGATGTTGGCATACAAAACAAAGGAGAATTTTTTGGAGTCTCTTAAATCGTCATAAATGATGTCATCATCTGTTTTATAGCCTATTTTGATGGATAAAGATTCCTGTGGGATGATCTGGGACCTTAGAATCTGGTCATATATGTTTTGTCCGAGTACCATTTCTTCATCTGTGGGCGGTCCATTAACTTTACCCCTATGTACTTCTACCACTGGGTAGACGCTGCAATATCCAGCTACAGATTCTAGATCTTCTGTTTCTATTATCCCTCCTGTAATCGTACAAATGACAGAGGAAGGTCCATATTTTAATACGGATGAGGCCAAAATAGGAGATTCAACGTTTAACGGACCACGACTCAATCCATCATCTCCTTCTTGGATTTCTACATTTTGGAACTCTTCAAAAGCTCTGAGGCAAGGCCTGAGTCCTATAGAGAGATGCCTTTCAAGAGATATCTCTGGAGCTACGGTATTGAGAACTTCAGGAGTGAATTGTATTGGTTTTAACTCCATCTCTGTCGTAATAAAATTTTCACCTTCTCTTGAGTTTTTTTTCTTTTAATAATTTTTCATCAATTTTTCTCTTTTTTCTCTCTTTTTTTCGCTTTTTTTCGCTTTTTAAAACTTCAGCTTCAGTTCAAGTTTTCCATTTTTTTACCACAATTTTCATCAATTTTTCTCTTTTTCTCCCTTTTTCTCATTTTTCAAAATTTCAAAATTTTTCAATATGAAAAATTCAGAGCCTGTGAACGAGTTCAAAATGGAGGTCTTGTCTTTAAGCGATGGCAAGACAGGACTTGTGAACTTGGGAAACACATGCTACATGAACAGTGCTTTACAATGTCTCTTACACATACCTGAATTAAACTATTACTTCTTAAGTGGTGCCTATAAAGATGAGATCAATACTGATAATCCATTGGGAAATGGAGGTAAAATAGCAGAGGTTACAGCACAATTATTCCAAAGTTTATTCGGTTTAAAACGTCACACAGTGCCCAATTACGCTCCTAGAGAGTTTAAACAAACAATTGGACGCTTTAACTCCATGTTTTCTTCGTATCACCAACAAGATTCACAAGAGTTTTTGAGTTATTTAATGGATTGTTTGCACGAAGATTTGAACAGAGTTTTACAAAAACCATACACAGAAAAGCCAGAACTTCTACTGGAACATGCCACTGATGAACAGATCAAAGATTTGGCTGTAAAAAGTTGGGATACACATAAATTGAGAAACAATTCAGTCATAAATGATTTATTTGTCGGATTGTATAAATCCACTTTGGTTTGTCCAGAATGTAACAAAATGAGTGTCACTTTCGATCCTTATAATGCATTGACACTACCTCTTCCTTCTGATCAGAGCTGGTCTCATAAAGTTTTATTCTTTCCCGAACAAGGATATCCAAAAGTGTTTGAACTGGAACTTGGTAGAAAAGCCACTTTTACAGAGTTAAAACAATATCTCAGTGAAAAATTAAAAGTCCCTGTGGCTGAGTTGATTGGTATGGAGATCTTCAATCATCAATTTTACAAGAACTATGAATCTAGAGATGCCGATATTGGGTACATGCCCATTGACAGTTTGATCGATTCAAAAGATTATATAGTTTTCTATCAGGTGTGTCATTCTCCAGGAGATTTAATAGTGCCTGTCTTCAACACTTTTGGACATGAAGCAAGACCATTTGCAATTCCATTCTTCATAACGTTGTCCGAAGAAGACAGGTTCTCCTTTGGTGTGATTAGAGAGAAATTGGAGAAGAAATATGATCAACTCTCCACTTATCACTATTTCACCAACGTAAGATCCAAACAGAGCCGTGTGCATACCATAGATGAATTCCCTTTGCTCAAAGACAAGTTAGAAGATGAAGGATACGAATCCGATATATCTTTGGCAAATCCTGATATTCCTGGAGATTATGCTTTTACAATCAAAACTTTTGACAGTTCCAGAGAAACAAAAGGTTATTCCGAAGAAGAAGAAGAAGATGAGGATGATGTCTTATGGGTTCCACGCACTTCCAATAACTTCAAAGACTTGCCATCTTTACTCGATCGTTTGGGAGAACGCAAAAGACTGTTCTATACCTATAATGAAGAAGTTGAGGATTCAGATGACACCTCAGATCAAGAAATGAACATTGCCCCATTAACTGAGGATGTCAAAGTGGATGATGGTTCTTTGATCGAAGAGAAGGTGGCTTTAGTATGTGAATGGAACCAAGACTTGTTTGAAACGTTTTTCACAGGATCCGAGGAAGAAGAAGGTGGACAGGCAACTTGGGAAACCCCAGAAGAGATTCCAAACGAAGAACTTTTGGCAAAGAGAGCATCTTTGGAGAAGTCCAAAAGGATAACTTTGTACGATTGTTTGAAGTTGTTCGAACAACCTGAAGTGCTAAGTGATCAAGACTTGTGGTACTGTCCTTCTTGTAAAAAACATACCAAACTGACAAAATCTCTTGAAGTTTGGTCAACTCCTGATATTTTGACTGTTCATTTGAAAAGGTTTGAAAGTCAACGCTCTTTGAGTGATAAGATTGATGCCGTGGTGGAATTTCCAATCGAAGGTCTCGATATAGCACCTTACATCGTTGGTGGAGAATCTGGAGATACTGTCTATGATCTTTTTGCCGTAGATAATCATTATGGTGGCATTGGTGGAGGGCATTACACGGCTTTTGTCAAGAACTTTGTGGATGACTCTTGGTATTACTATGACGACAGCCATGTATACACACGGGATCCAGAAGCCAGTGTTGCTGGAAGTGCCTATTTGCTTTTTTACAGAAGAAGAGGAGAAGTTCTTGGAGGTGATTTCTTGAAAGAGATTGTATTAAAGGAAAGAGCCAGACAGGAAGAAGAGATCAAAAATGATCTGGCAAAGGAGGTTTCTGAATCCGTTCAAATTCCACTGCCTTTACGGAAAAAGAGAAAGGGAAATATGTCTTCACCTCTGATGAGCCCTATGCCTGATGATTTGGTGGTGGACAGTGATCTGGAATCAATTAGAGGTTTCAATTCACCGATGCTAGTCCCTGCTAGAGCAGTGACCAGTTCAACCTTGGCCGACAGTCCAGCTTCTTTTTCAAGCGAAGAGTAATTTATTTTAGACTTTGGTATTCCAAATCTAACTGAGCATACGTAACGACTTCATTTTCTCCATTCTCAACCTCTTTGATGATCCATTGATCCCCTTCAGGAATCGTCCTGATCACATTCAACACTACTATATAAAGAGGCCTGAGGTCGAAATCCGTTGCCCTATCAATAAATTGATACAAAGCCTGAGCAGCACCTCTTTTATCGTTGTAACTCAATCTCAAGGCATACAAAATCTTGTAATAATTCAAACTACTGGCCAAAAAATCTTGTTCCTTCGCCAACTTTAGAATCATCTTATCGACAATGGCAATGTTCTCTTTAAGATTATAGTCTAGTAAAATCGAGATGGAATTTGTGTCGAGTAAATGCAACACCAATTTTTGTATCGATTTGGTTCTAATTGTGAGAGGGAGCTTTCCAAGAGTCTCAAACGTTGTATCATAATCTGAAAGTTTCAAGGACAACTGGAAGATGTTTATCTGGGCCCTTTCAGAATCAGACTTTGCTAATTTCAGAAGGCTGTAGGCATTTTTGTAAAACTCTTGTTGAACAAAGAGATTAGTCAAAAACACATAGTAATCGTTCAAGTTGGTGTTAAAAGCTTGTTGTAACTCTGGCGAACTTTCGAAAATTTCAGGATCCGAAAGCTGGTGGTTGGAGATTTCATCTGCATGCTTTGTAAGAATTTTAAAAGCCAGGTCATCATGACCAGTCTTCAGTGATACCATGGCTCTGAGGAAAATGGAAACAGGAGATGTCCCATCGATCAAACCAGCAGCTAAAGATGGGCTAGACGGTATTAATTTAACCACTGAAGCATACAAAAACGATCTTGATCCCAATACATAACTCAACGCTGCAGTACAGAAATCGTTGATGCTGTCTGAGTTTGTAATTTTGAATCCTGTCAATTGGAAATGATGGAATATGACATCCAAGGCAACATTTTTATCCAAAACCACCAAAAGAGCTTTCAATTGTTGGAAATTGAAAGATAACTTCTTGAAAAATGACTCCAGTTTCTCATTGTACTCCACAGTCACCATGATCAGAATAAGACCAATTGTAAAATCTTGGTACAACGAAGCCACTCCTTTGAGAGAAGAGGAAATGACCAGTTCTCCCAAAGCGGTCAAATGATCGCTGACAAATCTCGAAGGAAAATGTTCAGAAATCAGATGTTCGATCACATCCAACAGATTTGGAATTGAACCAAGTTTGGTGAGTAATTGAGAGATCAAGTCTTCATTTAACGAAGGAGATAACACTTCAAATAATTCAGTCATCAATTTTTCAGTGGTATCACTTTCAACAAGTTTGTATTTCAACTCTGTTAAAGTTGTAGTTGGGAAAAGTCTTTTGAAGTCGAGAGCCAAAGTGACCAATTGAGCCAAAGAAGACAGAGTAACTTTTGGCAGTATTGAGGAATCTGCAAGTTGACTCTGTGGGGCATATGTCAATAATTCCATAGAACACGTTCTTCTCAACACGGTGATTCCCTTTGCCTTGAGACTATAGATCACCTCTCTATAAGGATCATAGACCAAATTTACGGGTTCAAGACATTGTCTCAACAATTCCTTACAAGTTCCGTCGAATTTAAGCCAATGATTTTTCACCAGTTGGACATCTGAATCCACTATAAGATCGACGAGACGTTGTTTCAAAGATTTGGAGGTTGTTTGATGGTTATAATGGGTCTCAAAGATTTGTAGAACGGTTTCGAGCAACGATTCTTCGTAGTACAGCATCTGAGAAATCAGGTATTCGTTGATGGAATCTATGAATTGAAGTTCTTCAAGTTCGAGTAAATGAGGTATGTTCAACTCTTTTGTCAACGACCATTCATAACTACGGTTATCCAAATCTACATCACAAACCATAATTTTACCCAAAGTATTGAACTTGTACTGAACTACAATCTTACTGGTCTGCTCAACGTCATAGGCCTGTACTATCCAATCAAGTGAGTCGATAATTGGAACTCTGATCTCAAAATCGAGCTCGAGCGTACATTTTGATGAAATTTCAAAGTTGAAAATTTTGAAATGTTTCTGAGAAACAACCAAAAGTTTGGAAGAACTGAGTATCGTGATGGATTGTAGAGGATGATCAGAATCGATCTGTTGTTCAAAAATGACACCATTCGAGTCCAAAGACCAAATTTTCAAAATTTTATTTGCAGATAATGTGATCACGTGACCATCCATTAACGCACAACTGACGACGGTTTTCAAACCGGCAGTTTCATCAGAAGATTTCTTGAAAAACCTTGTCAACGAATCGAGATATGAAGAATCTGAGAACACAACTGGGTCGATCAGGGTGGAAGATTTTTTCAACTGTAAAATACCACCATCAGAAAACGGAACAATTGTCAATTGATCGGATAAAGTATGAAGACTACTAGGAGTACGAGATTCTATGGAGTAAGGCATATCATATTTGAACCAACCTTCATATAACGTTCTGGAAGTGAACTGTTCTGTGTCGAAGTTGAAACTCACAAAGAGTCCATTTTCGGTAAGAATTTCAATTATAAATGAGGTTGGACCCGTTATCAAAGCTGAGATGCAATTTCTGAGTACTTTATCTGGAAGTGTGATCTCAAAATTGTACAATTGGAGTCCCAGATTGGCATTGAATTGTACTGGTCGAAGCTTTAAGTGGCGGGAGTTGTTTAAAGAGTATGCGACAAGTTCCAGAACTCCTGAGCCGAAATAAAGAACGTCTCCAGTGTCTGCCAACTCTGTTTGGAAACGAGCTTTGGCGTCGAGATTTTGCTTTGGAAACTCCACTCCTGGAATAGGAAGTGGAATAGATACTGTTTCTTGGTCACCAAATGGACCATTCATCACATCAACTTCTGTATAAGTCACCGGTAAAGCTGACATTGTACTGTCGATTGTCATGCTGATAATTAAAAAGTTGTCAATAGAACGAATTTTTTAAGATGGGCGGAGATTTGGGCGGAGAATAAAAATGATGGGCGGATAATAATATGTTTGGGCAGAGAATGTTATATTTTTTTACACATAGATCACTCAAACATCGAATTAACTATTCTTCAACACACAAAAAGTCCTTTCTGAACCTCTACACCACCAATATCTCCTCCCTTTCCCTTACCCTTGATGATATCAAAATTCCGGGTAACTGAAAATTTTTCAATTTAAAACGGTTTTTAAAAAATTCAACTTCCACAAGACATGAGATTGATTAAAGAAGAGTTACCAATCTGATGAATCTCATTAATCAATCAAACTAGAGTTTGTGACAATACGAATGATCGGAAAAATTAATCAATGCATGGCTTTCTGAAACTGTGTTACTCGATTCAGAGTTCTGAATTATAGTCAATCTCATGTCTTGTTATACATTGAATTTATTGGCTGTACAAAATGGTAAGTTTTTCCAAAAACGGAAATTTTTAATATGATGACCAAACAAAAACAAAGCTGGAATTACTGGCAGAACTTATACTGTTGATACGTTTTTGCACTAAGACTGATTTATTCAAATTTTTATCATTCAAAGAATATTTTTCTAACATTTTAGAGTTTTGTATAGAAATTGTAGTTTTAAAAAGGATTAAATGACGAGCTATTGCACTGGGCACTGATACTAAATGATCGACAATGCATTATAATGTGGGCCTCAGAAACCCACAGCTACTGATAATCCGAAATTATTATTTTTTGATGTCAGACGATATCAAAGGGTAATCAAAATATATCTCTTTTGATCGAAGATGAATCATATAGATGACGAGTCTGAATGTGATTCACGTTGAAGACAACATCTTTAAAAATTTACCATTCATGCCTTTCTGAGATCAATTCAAAAAAAAGAGATACAAGACAACATTCAAAGGTTTTGATGTTGTTTTGTCCCAAAGGATGATACGAAACAAAAAAAATGACAAGCATATGTCCAAGTTCAATTTTTTGAACTGTGAAGAGAATTTTGTTTTAACGTCTGATGGACAAGGCTCGTTTCCCATGAAACGATTTCGTGTCAAATGAGCTTTGACTTTTGTAATGAAAAAGTGTTTATGATGATTTTCCACCTCTCACGACGGTCAACTGCGTCTTGTTATAAAATTGACTTGACTTTGATGAAATTCCGGCTCTGACAAGCCGTGGACCCTGATATACACTTTTTTTATAGAACTGCACAACTAGGTAGTTGTACAGTTTTATGTGAAAGTGATGATCTATCATTTTAGAGTGATTCCATAATGATCTTCTAAAACAAAAACGATTTGCATGTCAGACTGATTCACATCTTATCTTCATAAACCCATTTCTACAATTTTTTCACTCGAAATAGCTCATATGGCGCAGTGGTAGCGCAGCAGATTGCAAATCTGTTGGTCCTTAGTTCAATCCTGAGTGTGAGCTGTTTTAATTTTTTTTTTGTATTGTTTCAAAAAGTTTATTTCTGTTAATTTTTTTGTTATTTTCAATTTTTAAAAGTTTATTTCAATTTGAACCAAGGGGCCAAAACTGATGTGTTAAAGAATACAACAACTGGCTCATTTTATCGGTTTAAGTTTTATAATAATACAGTAGAAAAGTTTCTCCATATATCCATTCCTTACAAATGTACAATACAAATACCGATAAACTGGGGAAGAACAAGATTTCTTCCATCATCACCCAATTCGATAACTCGGCGCCTTCGACACCCGACACAAATAAGACCAACCACAATTTCCAAACTCCTAATACCTTCCATATGTACGAGGTGATAAAGGACTTTAATGCAAGGTTGGGAGATGAACTAGACCTCAAAATAGGCCAAAGAATTCAAGTCATCAGCGATGACAGCGAATACAACGATGGTTGGTATATGGGTAAAAATCTCGAAACTGGTAAAGTGGGTCTTTATCCTAAATCTTTCACTCAACCTGTTTCAAGTCCTCAGGTCGTGTCTAGACCTTCCCTTTTGAGATCCAGATCACGTCGCTTGAACAGCCCTCAACACAGTCCTATCACTCCTGCAACGCAACAACTGCCATTTCAACCTCAAAGTTCTCATTTGGCCGAATCAACAGATTCCATCCATACAACTTTGGCAGATATTGATAATGCCTTGGCAGATATCTCTTCTGAA
The DNA here is from genome assembly GCA_030704985.1 of Nakazawaea laoshanensis. Lineage (NCBI taxonomy): Eukaryota > Fungi > Ascomycota > Pichiomycetes > Alaninales > Pachysolenaceae > Nakazawaea > Nakazawaea laoshanensis. The sequence goes on from JANIWE010000021.1 coordinate 184,244, forward strand.
GATCCTTCTCGTGTTCAAACGTGGACTCCAGAACAAGTATCTTCATATTTTGTGTCCTTGGGGATCGATATCGAAAGTGCTGGTCAATTTGCAAGACACAAAATCACAGGAGCCATCTTACTCGAATTGGAATTATCCCATTTGAAAGAGTTGGACATCTCCAGTTTTGGTACAAGGTTCGAAATCTTTAAAGCCATCGAGGCCTTGAAGTTAGAATTGAAAAATGCCACCTCGACACCTTTGAGAGAGTCTTTACAACCTGCTCATACTGTGGCTCCTTTGAAGAGACAATCTCAAATCTTGAGAGATTCTCCTGTGGAATCGCAGTCTTCAGATGATTCCGTGAAACATCTCAATGACAAGCTGTTTTTGTCACCCCGTAAACTGCCTGATCCTCCTTCTTCTGAACAACCTCATACTTTCAGATTTGGCACTGGGAACGAGTCAACCCGTTTATCCACCTTACCAGAACGTGAACGTAAACCTAGTACTGCATCCAGACCAACTTCTTCTATATATCATTCGAGATCAAGTTCTATACCTGTGAACCTCTCACCCACAAGGAGTCATAGACATACCAACAGTTATGCCAATAAGGATAAACACAAACGCCATTCGTCTGTCTTCTCTTTCATCAGCGGTGGTGGATCCATCAATGCAGGTAATGATCCTTATAGAGGTCAAACGAATAGAAATTCTCTTGTCAACTTGTTGAGCAGTCCTTCCAAGATTTCGTTGATGAAAAAAGAACAAGAAGACGAAGAAGAAGAAGAAGACGACTTGACCGATCTCACTCCAATTGAGAATGCCAAGAGTCCTTCCAAATCTCCTTATAGACGATCGGTCAGTGCTCAGATATCGAGTTCGAGTAAAGTAGAGTTACCACAGCAAAGAGCTGCCTCAGAGGCTTCTAGAATGAAGAGTTTACGGACGGCTTCCAATTTTTCAAGATCAAAAGCTAAGACCTCTCTGTTCAAAGAAGGAATCAGACAGATTAGTCCGGATGACGCCATAAAGTCAGCAGATCATTATGGATGGATCTACAAAAAGGGAAGCATTAATTTTAAGAAGCGTTATTTCACACTTCATGGTACACGATTGTCATATTTCCAATCGTTGAAAGATTCCCATGAACGTGGTTTGATCGATATTCAATCCCATAAAGTACTTCCTACCGATACCAATGATCTCAAGACGTTGTTCTCATCTTCGACGACCACTGCTAGATATTCTTTCAAATTAGTACCACCAGCTCCAGGTTCCAGAAAGGGCTTGACTTTTACCCAGCCAAAAGTGCACTATTTTGCAGTTTCCACTAAGGATGAAATGAGAGCATGGATGGCTGCCTTGATGAAACTGACGATCGATATGGATGAAAGTATCCCTGTGGTGAGTTCATACACATCGGCAACTGTCTCGTTGAAACAGGCACAGGCCATGCAACAAAAATCTTCTGAAAAGGCAATGCTGTTACTGAGTAAATTGGAAAACACTTTGGATGACACTTTATCATCCGATAACACCACAAGCTTTGAAACACCCAACCTACAACAAAAACCAAGAGTTTCTAAATTATTGACCGAATCTACTGACTTTAATAGCAACTTGGATGAGAGTACGAGTGGATTCGATTCTCCATATCTCTTGGCCTCCGGGTTGTTATCTCCTAAATCTCCCGCTTCAAACCATAGTGATAGCACTCAACTGTTGGGAAGCCATAGTGGAAGTATAGTGAGAACTCCATCAAGTGCAAATGGGGGCGTTCAACGTACTAAAACCATGAGTACAAATCCAGTTCCCATGATTACAAATTTGGAAAATGGATCGACTTCGAACTCACCAGTCGCCATTGCCGCTGCTAATGGTGCAATGAAGAAAAAATAATGTGTATGCCTATAATTGTATCATATCTTCAATACTTGTTTGTAGTGTAAAAAAAAAAATTAATATCGTCACAGACAGGATTCGAACCTGCGCATGCAGAGCACAATGCCTTAGCAGGGCATCGCCTTAACCACTCGGCCACTGGGACTATACTAATACTCGTTTTTGGAATCATTGGTCATATAAGCACATATTACAGATGAAACTATACAACTTCACTCGAAGAGTTTTGACTTGGTAATCCTTTCTCAATTTGCAGTGAGTCATTGCTCTCTTCGCTTTTCTCGATCTCGTTACCTTGTCGAACATCTTCAGGATGGACTGGTTTCACGAAGAACACACAAATAACCACTAGGGCGGCAGCTATTGCAAGTGCGTAGTAGAGAGACCGTTGCAAAGTATGTGTCAACTCATCCCCCGAAATGATTTCAGTGTTCAGATTACCGATGATGGAAGTCACGACTGCAACACCGATGGAAGAGCCATATTGAGACAGAGTCATGCAAATTCCCGATACCAATGCCTGCATATTCAAAGGAGATGCCATAGTGATCATGGTCAAATAATTGATGAAGTACAATGTGATTCCAATTCCAGTCAATATTGTTCCAGGAAAGAAATACTTCCAAAATGGCTGATCGTCATATTTAACCTGAGAGATCCAGATCGTACCCCCTAAAACCAAAAGCGATCCAACTTTTAACTGATTCGATCTTGAAATTTTTGTGATAGGACAAAGACTCATGTATATTGTCATGAGTAACATCACTCCTTGAATACTCAAACAGCGAAGTGCTGAAACGAGTGCATTGTCTCCCAAAACGTATTGGAAAAATTGGATGCAAACGGCATACTGTGCCATGACTGTGGAGAACATTAAGAATGTGGCAAGTGGGAGACTCTTGAAATTTTTGATCGACCACATCACCTTTGGGATCATCATATCGATGCTCAGTCCCCTGACACCATTGAAGTAAAAACACTCCCATAAACCAAAACAGATCAAAGCTACACCACCGCAGATAATCGGAACGATCGCTCTTGGAGAATTCCAAGAATTACCAGCTTCAGTAAACCCAGTGACAAGTAATAATCCCCCTGCAACCAACAAGAAGACACCAAAATAGTCCAATTTTTTCAAGTCCCGTATTTTGTTATCATTCTCATTGACAGGTTCAACGCCCAAAATCACAGAAACAAAAAAGAGGAAACACATAGAAGCTGTCAAGATAAGTGTAGCCCTGTAGCCAAGTTCTGTCAATCCAAAAGCTCCACCAATAACTATACCGACTCCACCAGATCCAACTATGATAATAGATAATACTCCCATTGCAATTCCTAGTGCTTCACCTTGAAAAGTATAGGCAATGATTGCAAATGACGGAGGCACCGTTAATCCAGCAAAAATTCCTTGAAATGCTCTGAATAAGATCAAAACATAGATGTTATCAACGGCGGCTGCAATAATGGAACAAATGCATAAACCTGCAAGACCAATTCTCAAAGCTAAATGATGACCAATGATGTCACTAATTCTACCGAAACACAGAATGAAACTGGCATATGTGATGGTATATGCCGAAATTGACCAACTCGCCAAAGAGTAGTCAGCCCCGAAGTGATTTTCAATTTGTTCAGTAGAAGAAAAGAAGGTTGATACGTTGAACGAATCTACCAACTGAGCACCACAAATGGTACAAAATATTGCGATTTTGCTTTTGAAAAGAGGAGCACAAAAGTTCTTAAAGCTTGCATAATTTTTGGCCAACATCATTGGAGTTCAGGTAGCCGGATTTTCTTGGCATACCCACGACATTCGAGCCCTATATAATCATTAGTAGCTATAAAACGAACTCCAACTTAAGGGGTTTAAAATATGATTTTGCGCTAAAGACGAATAAAACGAGGAAGAATGGTCGACGAAAACGGAAATAATTATGCATAAAGTTTGAAGTAATTATGTATGGGTTACACTATTCGCTAATTTAATGTTATTACGTAATCTTTTTACATAAGCTGTTTGTTTTCGTTTTCAAACCATTGGAGAGGACAACGAAGCCTGATAAAACGTTCGAGAAATGCAATCAGTGAAACCGATATGAAATCTAATGTTTTAATGGAGACTGAGTCTTCCTTCGTGGTTCTGTGGCTCAATTAAACACTAATTCCACTGATTTATTTCATGACATACTATAAAAACTCTTTGGTATGCATCCCTTTTTTTCAACCAATCATCAAAGTGAGAAAAAGAATTTGACTATATAAAAAATATAAAACTAAAAAGATTATCGAGTCGTAACAATATTTTGTATGACAAGTATAGAAATCTAAAATGATTAAGCAATCTTCAGTCTGTATTTGGTCAAAGTGTGACACGAAAGAATGCAACTACAGAAAAAATTATGATTGGAGGTCCCTTGACAGAACTACTGAAGGAAGCAAATTTTATTGCATATAGTGATGAAAAACACCCAACATACGCAGCTTTGATAGCTCATCTCATTTCTTTTGATTTTCCTATTTTAGAATTATTTCATAACCCTCTCCCATGACTTGCCAGTGTCTTTATTCGTTCTCTTTCTTTTGATTATTGGTGTTATGATGTTTGATTATTGGTGTTATGATGTTTGATTATTGGTGTTATGATGTTT